>OW121743.1:14267223-14772223 GCA_933228675.1 Stomorhina lunata
TTAGGTCATCTGTATTTGTCACTTTTAATAGAGGTATTTAACAGCTAAAAATGTAAAACCCGGTTATGAGACCAAATTTTGTGCAAAGTAAATACCAGGGAAACCACTTAGATACTTTTAAATGTTGAACTATAAAGCTACTGCAGCCGAATTTAGTTCAAAGATTTAACCATCAATTACGACTAGCGTTACAATTTTTTTTCGAATTTGGTCCAAATTTTGAATCAACTGCACGCTCGTAAATATATGAGATATGTTCCTAAATTTAACACAATTTGAAGGTGGCTATAAAGGTGTCGGCACTGCCGAATGTAACACTCTTACTTGTTATAAAACAATTTTATTATTTGTATAAAGGTTGAAAGCTCTTCTAGTCCATGTTGATTTTTATCTCCTAAGCCTTAAAAGTCCCTATTGCAAGACCCTTTTTAAACAGACTTTACTAAAAATAATTTCGAGGCTTTCTAACTTAACTTAACATAACTTTTTTACTTAATAATCCCCCAGACTATTTAAAACTTTTGACTCTTGACTCCTTAGAGAATATTTTAACAGATAGTTTGTAATTTCTTTGAAAGCATCAACAGAACTCACAATAAAGACATTGAAAAGCTTAAAAAGCTGCTTTTTCTCTATAATAATGAACATTTGTAATTTTTTTGTTGTTTATACTTTAACGCTTAAATACTTTCTATTTCTTTATAAATTTCGCTACAAATTAGCCAACTAGACTCCAGAGGCAGCAGATGGGGTCCTAAAACAAAAAAAGAAAAATAAAATAAAGAAATATACAATAAAGCAACCCTTAAAGCAAAATGTAAACAATGAGGGACAAGCACATGTTTGCCTTTTTTTAAATAGAATAAATGGGGCTTTTAAGGGCAGTAAGAGAGAGGGTGGTTAAGAAAAAGCTTCAAGGAAATACCGGCAAATAAAACAAAATAGGAAAAATAACAGATTTTATTTATTTAAGTAGAGAGTATTTTAATTAAGAGAGTTATATGAGAGTGAGAGAGAGTGAGAGCAAAAGCCTTTTTTTATAAAAAGCTTTCATTCCACATTTCTTGCGCATATAACCCCTAAAACTATAGCATTTTTATCAGGGTAAACTGATTTTTTCCCACAGACCTCCAGCTCAGTTAGTTTTTTGAAGTGATTTTGTTAAGATTCTGGCCTAAAAGTAGAAACGGAAAAATTTTGAAAATTTTTTTGAAACAGAAAAAAAAAATTTAATGGAAATAAGCAAAATAATTACTGTAAAATGGAAAAATCTTAAAGCTCATTAAAAATTTAGTATAAGAATTTAAAGATAAAATTTTACAAAAGAAAATTTAAGGAAAATCTAAGAATTCAAAAAATTGAAAAAAAAAAAATTTACCAATATTTATAACAAATAATTTATAATTATATAATTTTTTCTCTAACCAAATCAACTAATGAAATTATTACAAATAAATAAATAATAATAACAGAAAAGTAAATTAAAAAAATCAATATCTTTTAAAATTGTTTTTAATTTAAACAAATTATTTAAAAAAAACCTTTAAAAATGTTCTAAAAAAATGTTAATACTCACAGAAAGTAAAATTCCAAAAAAGGAGAAAGAACTTTAAAATCCTAAGAAAATAAGGAAACAAATTTTCCCAGCATAAATTAGTTTTTTTCGAAAAAGGAAGAAAAAAATTGCAGAGAAAAAAATTCTATAAAAGAAATTGTCTAGCAAAACGTGCTCTGTCAGAGTGTGTGTGTGTGTGTGTGTGTATGTGAAAATGTGAGAGTGTGTTTGTATTTAGTACATGAGTGTGTGTGCAAAAACGGATGGCCCTAAAAAAACTGGAATACTTACACAGGAGCTTATAAAGTTTGTAAATGTTTCAGAAGATAAAATATAAAAAATCATATCAAATATTATATACAATTTTTCTCTATCTGAACACATTTTTTTGCGAAAAACTAATAAAGAAAAATTATATTTTGCATTATTTTAGTTAAAAACAATTAAATAAAATCAATATTAAAACAGTCATGGCCTGCAATTGATGGAAATCGATAATAATCTAAATTAAAAAAACAATCAAAATCTTATTGCATACTTTTAGGAAGTTCACATATACATATATAAATACCATTCAAACTTCTGTTCTACTGTTTGTACTGTTACTTTTAAATAAGTTACCATTTTACACATTTTACAATAAAGACCATTACCATAAAAATTTCTTAGAGCCCCCTGAAAGTATGCAACATGATTTTATTTTCACTATCCCAGAATTCGATTCGTCTCAAATACTGCAAGTGTTTTAATAAAAATTGATGTTATTATTAAATTTAGTTGTCCGCTAGTGCGATAAAACGATTATAGTGGTCATACAATTATTGGATGTGATTTTTATGCTACGATAGCCTTAAAATAAAGCTCAGTTTCGTCGATTTCTTTTCATCGGAGCTTAATTTATTTCCAGCTAGGAAAAAATAGCTGGGGCAAAGACTCTATAATATAAAGATGTCTCAATTCTATACATTGATTTGCGGCAAGGTCGTTTTGAAAAGTCCCATAGAAAGAGTATACTCTAATTCGGAAAAAACTAATGGATGCGATTTTCCGATGAGAGAAAGCTGAAACACATACAAGTCCTCATAAATTGTGTGTTTGTTTGTGCATTTATGTGTTTATCATTGTTCTTTATCCACTTTAACTTAACACTTGACAGAAAATAATGTACGAAATGTAATATCTTTATATCATAGAGCCTATGGCTGAAGGCCAGTTCTGGGAATATAGTTGACTCGAAAAATATGCCAATTACCATTAATTGCTCTAATGGGACATTTTCCCCCAAATTCCTCATTCCAACGCTTCAAAATGTTTTCCATATATGCTTGTCTTTAGTAATAACTTTCATATTGTTCCATGATTTTCCGAACTCTCGTAACTTTAACTTAGTTTGGTGCCTCAGCGTAATTGCAGGTCTTCCAGACTACACGGACCTCTGAAGCACCGAAAGACAAATTAATGTAGAGTACCCATCTTTCGACTCAAAACATTGCATGTCTCTAAGGAACCGAGTAAAAAACGGTTAAAGACTTCGAATATTTTGATGCAAAACATTACATATAAAAAATCTAGCCTACTTTTAAGGGTTTGTTCTTATAATATCAAATAAAGCTCCAGATCTGTCCCAGTTTTGTTCTAGTTGTGTTCTAGTTCTGTTCTAGTTGTGTTCTAGTTGTGTTCTAGTTGCGTTCTAGTTGTGTTCTAGTTCTGTTCTAGTCTGTTCTAGTTCTGTTCTAGTTCTGTTCTAGTTCTGTTCTAGTTCTGTTCTAGTTCTGTTCTAGTTCTGTTCTAGTTCTGTTCTAGTTCTGTTCTAGTTCTGTTCTAGTTCTGTTCTAGTTCTGTTCTAGTTCTGTTCTAGTTCTGTTCTAGTTCTGTTCTAGTTCTGTTCTAGTTCTGTTCTAGTTCTGTTCTAGTTCTGTTCTAGTTCTGTTCTAGTTCTGTTCTAGTTCTGTTCTAGTTCTGTTCTAGTTCTGTTCTAGTTCTGTTCTAGTTCTGTTCTAGTTCTGTTCTAGTTCTGTTCTAGTTCTGTTCTAGTTCTGTTCTAGTTCTGTTCTAGTTCTGTTCTAGTTCTGTTCTAGTTCTGTTCTAGTTCTGTTCTAGTTCTGTTCTAGTTCTGTTCTAGTTCTGTTCTAGTTCTGTTCTAGTTCTGTTCTAGTTCTGTTCTAGTTCTGTTCTAGTTCTGTTCTAGTTCTGTTCTAGTTCTGTTCTAGTTCTGTTCTAGTTCTGTTCTAGTTCTGTTCTAGTTCTGTTCTAGTTCTGTTCTAGTTCTGTTCTAGTTCTGTTCTAGTTCTGTTCTAGTTCTGTTCTAGTTCTGTTCTAGTTCTGTTCTAGTTCTGTTCTAGTTCTGTTCTAGTTCTGTTCTAGTTCTGTTCTAGTTCTGTTCTAGTTCTGTTCTAGTTCTGTTCTAGTTCTGTTCTAGTTCTGTTCTAGTTCTGTTCTAGTTCTGTTCTAGTTCTGTTCTAGTTCTGTTCTAGTTCTGTTCTAGTTCTGTTCTAGTTCTGTTCTAGTTCTGTTCTAGTTCTGTTCTAGTTCTGTTCTAGTTCTGTTCTAGTTCTGTTCTAGTTCTGTTCTAGTTCTGTTCTAGTTCTGTTCTAGTTCTGTTCTAGTTCTGTTCTAGTTCTGTTCTAGTTCTGTTCTAGTTCTGTTCTAGTTCTGTTCTAGTTCTGTTCTAGTTCTGTTCTAGTTCTGTTCTAGTTCTGTTCTAGTTCTGTTCTAGTTCTGTTCTAGTTCTGTTCTAGTTCTGTTCTAGTTCTGTTCTAGTTCTGTTCTAGTTCTGTTCTAGTTCTGTTCTAGTTCTGTTCTAGTTCTGTTCTAGTTCTATGTCCATTTGCAGTTCTTTTTTGAATTACTCTGTTTGCTTTAACTTTCCCCGGTCCTTATTTTTATTCTGCATATATCTCTGGAAATCTGCTGGTGCGTGCTTGCCTTTTTAAGTCTGTATGTGTGCATGAGTGTAAACAATTTTTATGCTCAGTCGTGTATAGAGCACAATGTACGAGGCGATACGTAAGCATTACAAGGATAACAGGAAACAAATCTACTACTGTTACTGACACTAACACTTAAGCGCACATACAGAGAGCTTTGGCTACCCAGCAGTTTTAGGGGGTTCTGGTGATATTAATGTTAGTAAATGGTTTCTTGTAATTGTTATTGGAGACATTAGGCTCTGTGAGGTTTAAGTAGAACTGGCTAAATGACACTTCAGGCACTTTAATAAACTTGGACCCTTTTTTGTTTGAAATACGAAACTGTTGGGGAAAAACTGTATTGGTAATAGTAGTAATATGAAAAAAATGAAACTGAGTATTACAAGTGCTTACTTTGGTACAGGAGAATTTATGTATACACAAACAATAACATTAATATCCTTTTACATATTCGCACACTTTAGCCAAACCGCACACACACTTATAGACCAAAAACATACATTTTTACACAGCAGCTCTTTTTGGTCTGAAAACAAGGATATTTTTCCAAAGAAATTTTTTATTTTATTGAAGTTTCTAGTTGTTGATGCTAAGCTCATTTTTGAAATTTTTTATTTGGTTTTATTTGCCTTGGCTTTACCTGAGCAAGAGAAGCACGCGAAGAGTTTTTCATAATTCATATTTTATAATCAAGGATAATACTTGACCATAAACAGAGCTAAAATCCTTTTAACTGCCCTAAATGTTCACGGTTGAGAGTTGGTAGTTTAGAGCATTTTTAAGTGAAATAAAGCAAATTTTTTATGAATTGTTTAATCATTAAAACCTGTTCCCTAGTGTTTCAATTAAAATGAAATTAAATAATTACTTAGTATGAAATATAAATAAATAAAAAAATTAAATGAATATAAAATACCTAAATAAATGATATAAAGAAATAACATAAGCTAAATTAAAAAAACACCTTAAAATATGCTATACCTTTTCTACAAATAAAATATGTATAAACAACAAAGCAGCAGCTGTCTAGAAAACTGAAGAAATTTAACTTAACAAAAAGTAAGTTTATTTTATAAAAAAAATGGTTTTAAATATATATATAATTTTTAAAAGAAATTTTACTTTGTTTAGATTTTAAAAGCCTTAACATAGGCTTTTAAATTTAACTTAAAAAAAGCTTAAAATTTTAAATCTTGTTTAAATATTCCTTTTATATATCTAATATCAATTTTCTTATAAATTAAGACAACTTAAGTTTAAAACAACAAAATATCTATTTTAAATGACAATTTCCTTTTTAATATTTTTTCTTTAATTTATGTTTTAAAACTTTGGACATCTTGGAAGGACATTGTATACCATTGACATGTTTAGAAGTTATGGAAATGTCTAAGATTTAAATAATAAAAATTTTAATTGAAAATGCCAAGAAATTGCTAGGAATAAATTAGAAGATTTTTATCAAAAGTAAAGTTTAGAATATAGAATTTTAATTGAAAATTGTTTTTTAACTAAAACCTAAAAGTATGCTAAAGTTTTTTTCTTAATGCTAGAAAATGTTTTATTTTTAAACTGAAATGCTATGAAAGCTTCGTAATGATTCAACTTACTTTTATCCTATAAGTAGGCAATAGTTTTTTGTAACCAAAAAAAACTTCCAAAAATATTCCAAACTTTTTGAACTCTTCAAAGAAATGGCTAAAATATACAGTAGCTTAAAGAAATGTAAGACTAAAATACTAAATCCTCCTTAGATAATAGTATTTTTGGACTCAGTGGATCTCAGACCAAAAAAAGGTCAACTCAACCCAAAGAATGAGCATACCCAATATAATCTGGGGCATAATCGCCGCATTCGATATCGATCGAAATGTTAGATATTTCAAAAACATTTGTTTAGCATATTTTTAGGATTATCTAAATAAAATATCTGTGGCGTGGTGCTAAAAGGACCAATGTCAAAAAAACTAGTTTTGAGAAAATTCGATTTAAAGTTTTTATTTTCCATATAAATTCATAGTAACTTTGGCCAAAAAACCTTATAAAAAGGGTAAAAAAGGGAATCTAGTTAATGCAATGATTAACTCAAAACAGCAAACAATTGACATTGGCCCTTTTAGAACCAAGCCACAGATATAACATAAAGGCTCCACTACATTGTAACTTATTTGTCTAAAGTTCCCTGATAATAAAATAATTTGATTTATACTAAATGTCATGACAAAATGGATATGTTTAGATATAGAAATATATTAAAATCCTTAAGGTATGTTACACAATATTTGCTTAAAAGTCTGAGTTTGCGATCGATATCGAATGCGGCGATTTGGCCCCTTTGCTGAGCAGTTCACGATAAACGAGAATAATGGCAAAAATATGATAAACTGAAAGCAGTGGTTAAACATTGTTCAAGGACGGATAAAATGAAATTTATAGGAACTTACCTAGAAGAAGCAAAGAAAGCAATGCCTCCTAATTTCCTCCGAAGTATTAATTCTTTAAAAAAAATATTTAAAAACTCGGAAAGCAATGCCTCTTAATTTCCTTCGAAGTATTAGTTCTTTAAAAAAAAATATTTAAAAACTAACATTCAAATCTAAATTTGAGTAAAAGCATTTTTAATTTCCAGTTTTACAATAATTTCCAAAAAGGATATATGGCAGGATTTTAAACTAAAGCAGATATCATGACAAAAGTTCGTTGTCATTCAAAGAAAAGTCTTAGATAAGTTGTGATGCAAAAATTTAAAACAATTCAAGTAATTTTGTTTGAAAAAGTCCTTTTTAAAAATTGTCTATAAATAAAAATAAATTTTCGTTATTACAAAAATATTTTTTAAGCATCATAAAATACGTATCAATAAAACTAAATTATTGAGCATGACTAATTATTGATTCTAGAAAACATGTGTTTTCTCTTTTATTGTTTTTTATTAAGCTCATAATTTATTTATAGATAAACTTTGTCTACAATTTATTGCAAAACATAATAAAATGACCACAACTTGCAGTTTTAGTTCAGTTATATAAAAACACAAAGTTCAGTGCTCTAAATGCTAGGGTGTGAAAGCCTGCCATATATCCTTTATATAAATGGTTAAAAAAATGTAATAAAAATATCGGTAAAATAAAATAAAATGTAGAATAAATGTTTTATGGAATAAGGAATATTGTTAATTATATTTAATGACTAGGATTTGTTATGTTTTCATATTAAAAAAATTTAGTTATTTAATATTTCTTACATTTTATTGAGGGGTTTTGGAATTTGGATATAACACAATTCGTCCTTAAGTCTTAGCTATCAAAAACCCATTTTTTTAATTTCTTACTCCCATAATAAAAAAGTCCTCCATATATCCTTTTTCATTATAGTTATAAAATTTTAATAAAATCTATAATTTATCATGATAATTAATTCATAACAACGAAAAATATGTTCATAAATGTTTAATTACTATTTTTCCTTAATTTATTTAATAATAATTAAAACAAAATTTACTATTTTTATTGGTAATATTTAAAAAACTACAACACAACTTGTTATATTTAAAACTTAAACAAAATCATAAAGTTTTACTTTAATAGCTGTTGTTATTTCATAGCCATTTATATATCCTTTTTTATTGGTTCAGTAAACTATTAATAAAATTAAATTATTTAACAGGATAAATTATGCATAATTAAGAACAAAGTTTCTGTTTATAAATATTTAATGAATACTTTTGCTTAATATGTTTTATAATCAATGAAATTAATTTAGTAAATTGGAGTATAAAGAGCTCAAAGCAGTAAAACAAGACAACATTAGTCTTCTTATAGAATAACAAGAAATTTAAGATTTCTTGGAAATGTTTTCTTAGATTCAATCGTATATCCTTTTTTGTTAGTGTTCATAAATTTTAATAACATTTTATTAAAGCTAATATTGAATTTATTAATTTTTGAGTAAAATTTATTTGATTTAATTTCAGATTATTTTTTTGAAAATTTTTAATACTAATAAATAGATAGATATTTTATAAGTAAATATACCACATGTCGTCCCTGGTGAATCCTTATAAATACACTACATTTCATAACTCTATGCCTATGATTTTTGAAGTTGATCTTATATCCTTTTTTGTTAATACCAATAATCTTTAATAAATGTCAATTATATTTTATCTAAAATCAATTAATATTTTTAAGAAAAGTTTTTTGATTTTATTTTTAAAAAATTATGGGAAATTTTGTTATTTTTTTACAATTTCTTAAGGAGTTATTAAGGAAATAATTATACAACAACTCGCCACGTGAGCTTCTTATTACATATTAACAATTTCAAGTCTATAAACCTTTTAAATTTGCGAGCCTTATTAGTCATATATCTTTTTTTGTTAATATTAATAAAATTGCATAATGAGTACTTTTAACATTTATTATAGATTTATATGGATTTTAATTTTATTATTTTAATAGATATTTTATAAGTTAATATACTACAAGTCGTCGCTGGTGAATCCTTATAAATGCACCAAATTTCAAAACTCCAAACCTTTTATTTTTGGAATTGATCTTATATCCTTTTTTTGTTAATATTAATAATCTTTAATAAATGTCAATTATATTTTATCTAAAATTAATTAATGTTTTTGATTTTCTTTTTTCAAAATTGTGGGTAATTTTTTATCTTTTTACAATTTCTTAAGGAGGTATTAAGGAAACAATTATACAACAACCCGCCACATGAGCTTCTTATTATATACCAAAAATTTCAAGACTCTAAACCTTTTAGTTTTGCGAGCCACTCATATATCCTTTTTTGTTAATATTAATAAAATTGTATAAAAAGTACTTTTAACACTTTATTATAGGTTTATATGGATTTTTATTTTGTTATTTTAATAGATATTTCGAAAGTTAATATACCACAAGTCGAAGCTGGTGAATCCTTTATTTTTTTTACAATTTCTTAAGGAGTTATTATGAAAATAATTATACTGCAACTCGCCAAATGAGCTTCTTATCAAATACTAAAAATTTCAAGTCTCTAAACTTTTTAGTTTTGCGAGCCAGTCTTATATCCTTTTTTGTCAATACTAATAAAATTGTATAATGAGTACTTTTATGGAATTTTATTACGTTATTTTAATTTTAATGTATTTTTACAATTTTTTAAGGAGTTTTTAAAAAAATAACTATACAACAACCCGCCACACGAGCTTCTTATTATATACTAAAAATGTCAATTCTCTTAACCTTTTAGTTTTGGGAGCCAGTCATATATCCTTTTTTGTTAATATTAAAAAAAATGTAAAAAAATATTTTAAAATTAACTAATATTTGTAAGAAATGTTTTTAGATTTTATTTTTACAAAATTGTGAGTAATTTTGTTTAATTTAATTAATATATTTTAAAGAAATACTTTATAATGAGTACTTTTCACATTTTATCTTAGATTTATATTGAATTTTTTTATATTTCTTTACAAGTTAATACAGAAAAATTTATACAACAACTTACGACTTTTGCCTATTTCCTTATAACCCCAAAATCTTTGCCCCATAAATATTATTTTAGAAGCCAGTCATATATCCTTTTTTGTTAATATTAAAAAAAATTTAAAAAAATATTTTAAAATTAACTAATATTTGTAAGAAATGTTTTTAGATTTTATTTTTACAAAATTGTGGGTAATTTTGTTATTTCTTTCAATTTCTGAAGGAGTTATTTTGGATTAAATTATACCACAACCCGTCAAATGAGCTTCTTATTATATGCTAAAATTTTCAATTCTCTAAACCTTTTAGTTTTGCGAGCCATTCGTATATCCTTTTTTAGTTAAAATTAATATATTTTAAAGAAATACTTTATAATGAGTACTTTTCACATTTTATCTTAGATTTATATTGAATTTTTTTATATTTCTTTACAAGTTAATACAGAAAAATTTATACAACAACTTACGACTTCTGACATTTCCTTATAACCCCAAAATCTTTGCTCTATAAATATTATTTTAGAAGCCAGTCATATATCCTTTTCCCATAAAACTATTAACTTTGAGTAAAAATTTAACAATCTAACATAAAAATGCTAAAAATATATCCCTTAATACCGAATTATACATCAAACTACTAAAATAATTCTTAAATTCTTATACATATCCTAATCTAAATTTACCTTTTAAAAATTCAACAAAAAAACCTGAGTCTAATTAATACTTTTATATGGATGTCACTTATACATTCATCCTTTTCTGTTTATATTAATAAATTTCAGGAAATATTAGAAAATAAGTCTTATTTTATTTTATATATTGAAGTTCAGATAAATGCTCTGTAAACTTAATTCATTAAAAAACTGGAACAAGATATTGTAAATTGAGGAATTTAGTCATTTAAAGGGCACCAAAAACTAAAAGATAAATACTCCTTAGACTTAATTCTTTCAAAAACTAGGACAAAATATTGTAAACGAAATTTTTCGTTATTTAAAGGGCGCCAAAAACTATGCAAAACTTTGTTTTAATATCTAAACCCAGAGAATTGAGGTCATTCCTTCTATTTCATATCATTTGTCAAATTATTTAGAACATAATTTAAATATAAGTCTGAGAGCGTTATAAGAAATTATGATAAATAAGAATAAGACACATAAAATAATTGCCAGGCGCCTAAAAGTATGCTATACTTTTTGAAACAATATACATATTTATTTCGGGGTCAAAACGAACAAAAGTTAAGTAAAATATATTAGTTTTGGATATTTTAAATCAAAGAAAAAACGTGGATTTTAAATGTCGAGCGCCTAAAAGTAGGCTACGGTTTTTTGCAAATCTCGTTTTCAATTTTTATAGAAGTAAGGAAACATCTTTGAGATTTCAAATGAGCAAATTTAAAAACATATACACGTAGCCTTGATTATGAAAAATATTTAAACTCAAATTTGCTTTCATAAATTTACAAAAGACTCATAAACTAATCGACAGGCATCTAAAAGTATGTTAAACTTTTTATAACTATCTTTTTATATAAATCTCTCAATGAGCACTAATTTTATTAAATAAAAAAATATACAAATATTTTTTTAATTTAAGAAAAAGTCTCAGAACTTGGCTGTCGAGCGCCTAAAAGTATGCTACGACTTTTCGAACATTTTGTTAACATTTAAGAGAATTTTGTTTACATTTAAAAGAAAATCATTGATTATGTAAAACAAAAGTGAAAATATTTATGTAAAGGCACGCTATGGTTTTCTGGAAAACTTTGTTTTTAAATTTGTATAAAATTTAGGGAACAAATTTAATCATTAGAAACAAAAAAAACTTATACCAAAAATGTCCTTGATTAAGAAAAATTTTATATTAAAATAAGACACATAATAATAAATGACATACATAAAAAAGTATGTTACTTATTTTCAATAATCGTAAATATTTGAGTGCCTCAATGAAATTAAGCCTCGGAATATATCTATCAGGCGCCTAAAAGTAGGCTAAGATTTTTTTAAATCTTTTGTTTACATTTGATAGAAATATGGGAATATTATTAATTAAATTATATAAATTAAATTATATAAATTATTAAATTCAAAACAAAACTAACCCCCTATTTCATAAACGAAAAATAATGATATGACAAGTTTGTAAATCAAATTTTCTATACAAATTTCCTACTATAAAATTTTGCTAATTTTATTATTCGTTTATAAATTAGGGGGTAAATATATAGAAGAATGATCGTGATTAAGTAAAATATGTCTTTAATAAATTTTTACGAATAAAGTTTAAAAAATTTACAAATAATTAATTATAATTCACTTTTTGTACAATGTATACAATAACTGGGCGCCTTAAAGTATGCTGTCCTTTTTGTATATTAGCTAAATTACTTACAAGTTAGCTTTTAAGACTTGGATGAATGTATAAAGAAATACTCAGTTATTCAAAGAAGATGTTACTGGGTACTTTAACAGGACTATATGGCGGATGACTCATTTTATCGTCATATAGAATGCTCAAAAAGTGCTTTTCTAAAACGCGAAGTATTCGAGCTTTCGTTATAGAATAGTTCTTCTTTGAAGTTTGGTCGAGCTCTAACTTTGATAGGTATTAATACAACGTCATTGGGTATCAAAGCAGTACTTTATGGCAGATGACTCATTCTGTTGTCAATAAGAATGCTCGGGAAGACCTTTTCTAAAATGCAAAGTATGTAGGCGAGCTTTCGCTGTAGAATAATCCATTTTGGATGATCTCAGTTAATTAAGTTTTTATTGACAGTTACCTTTAAGTATGCTACACTTTTTACAATTATTTATTAACTTTAAAATCTTAATGTAGCCTTTAAAAGTATTTTTAAAAATTTAAGTAAATCCGTGGATTTTTTATGTTAACTCTTTAAAGAAGGCTACGGTATTTTTAGAACCTACCTTTAAAAAGGTAGATATACTTTTTGTGATGGAAATTGGTCATTTTCAAATCGATAGATTTCTGATATATTGTTGAGATAATTTTCGGTTTTTTCCCCCAAAGAACATAAAATTTGGTCTTTGGCACTTTTGGCTGATATTTTATCTTTCATTTGGTTTAAATTTTTTGTGGAAATGGGGAAAATTATACAAAATATATATCTGAAATCGACGATTTGAAAACGATCGATTTTCATCACATACCGGATAGTAAAACATCCTAGATAACGAAGAAATTAAAAAATGTTTATAAAATTGTTCGATTAAGTAAAATTAATAAGAAAATTTAGATATTAGCAAAAAAATTTAGATATTTAAAAATGCTAAACAAAAGAAATTCAAAGGCTCCAGCCTTAAAGAAAATTAAACAATCACAAAATGAAAAATTACAAATTGTGTCATACCATTTTTCAATTTCTTGTGACTTTTTATAACAAAAATCTTATATAATAATGACAAGAATCATGAAAAATTATTTAAATCTTTATTAAGCAAGTTATAAAAACATTTAGCTAATTTTAATTTGTTTTTTATTAAAAATTAAAAATATTTCCAAAAAAGGATATATGACCAGGAGCTGAAATATTAAAGACAAAATCATGAAACTTTTGCCATGGTTATAGTTAAAAATTGCACAAGTTGTGATAAGGTCAAAATGAAAATCTGGTTATATTTGTTAAGACATTTTTTGGAAGTAGTAAAAAAAATGTCTAAAAAATAAAAACGAGAGCTTGAAAAATACTTAATGTTAATAAAAACAGTTTCTCTACTTAAAAAACAATATAACTGCTACTGAGAAATTAAGTTATATTAAAAAATTTTAATGTTTGCAAAAAAGGATATATGACTGACATCTTCGAAAGTACAGAAAATTGTGCTATCACAATATACAAGTATTACAGTCTAATACGAGTATAATATTTCCAATATATTAACAGCTGGGCGCCTAAAAGTATGTAACAGTTTTTGTTTAATTTGAATTGGTCTTTTTACTTAAATTTAACATAAATAGAAATATTTTTAAATATTTGTGAGCCCGAAAGAGAGCTCAAAAGTTTATAGTTTTTATTGTATTTTAAAGCCTTAGATTAAAGCTCTTTACAGAAAAACGCCAAAAAGTATGTTACTCATATAAAAAGATTAATCTCTTTAATTTTCGTTCAAATAAATTTAATTTGCCACCAAAATCTTTTTGACTTAAATTTGTCTATACCCTATATAAAATTAATTACAAATTAAAATTCTATTTATTCGTACACCTAAAAGTATGCCATGCATTTTTTTAAATTAATTACACTTTTAAGCCTAAAATTAGGCTCTTAACTTTATATTGAAGAAAATACAAACAATTTTGTATGGAGAAACTAAAAAAATAACTATTTATTTAGTTCGAGATATTCTAGTAAAAATTTCCAAAAGTATGCTATCCTTTTTAGTAGCTAAATATTTAAAATTTATGTATGTTTAAATTAATTAGATTTGTGACCAAAATATTGCTTTTTTAATTGTTCATTAACCTAAAATTATAAACGAACTATAATAATATATAAATATTTGAGTACCTTAAAGTATGCTTAGTATTATATATGAAATATTTGAGTACCTTAAAGTATGCTTTATTTTCTTAAAATCTATTATTTTGAGTTAAAAATGTTTGCTTTAAAATTTCTGTTTACGTATAATAAAGAAAATTTGATATTTAGAATAAAAAACTTTAAAAAATTTAAGCAGAGAAATATCTAGGTAATAGTAAAGCACCTAAAAGTATGTTATCTTTGTTAACACTTCAATATTTCTAAATCATAAATGCTTAAATTAATTTGATTTGTGACCAAAATTCTCAACTAAACCTTTCGATGTTATGCAAATTGACACATGAGTCAATTTTGTTCTTTGTCATCCATATATTTTGCACGTCTTAAACTTAAGATCACGCCATTTCTGTTTTAAACCATAATTTGTCCAATTCCAACAAATTTTCCTTAGCAAAAAAAAAAATAAAAAAGTTTTTCTTGGGTTTTTTTTTAGACAAACTAAAGACCAAACATTTTATTGTCATTTCTGTTTCGAATAAATTTCTTTATGTCTGTAGGACTGTGTAACCCCATAAAGTACGAATCGATTTTCTTTTTTTTTATAAATATTTAATAGCAGATAAAGAATAAAAAAAAACTACAAAAATTATGAGGTCATTTTGCAGGAATTGACATATAAATAAAAACCAAAATAAAAGAAAACAATTGATTTTTGAAATAATAAGTAGCAAAAGCAAGAAATTATATGAAAATCCCAATGCATTCCAAAAATGTTAGTTTACAAAATAATACTTTTTCGCTGTAATCCCTTTAAGAGTGTTTAAAATATTGCACGACAAAACAAAATTAAAAATTAATTGATTTAGAAAAATACAAGAATGACGGCTTGGCTTTAAGGGATTTGACGCAAATGGCAAAAAAAAAAAGAAAAGAAGGAAAAAAGGATATATGAGAATCTATTAAAATACTCAAGCAAATAACCAAATAAAATCATCTAAGCAATTGATGATCTAAAAATAACAAGTTGTGGTGTCATTCTTTTTAAAATTGTTAAAGGCAAATTTTTGTAAAATATAAAAGAAAGATTTAAATCTTTTTTTACGATGTATTTTTTTATTATATCATAAGAAAAAATGTTAAAAATACAACTTTTATTAAAATTTTTACTGCTATTGAAAAAGGATATATGACTGGCTTTTTAAATACAATAAGTAGAATCGTATAATTTGGTAAAGTAATAAAGCATAAAAAGTTGCAAATTGTGTCTTACTTTTTTTCCAATATCTTGCGACTTTTTATAACAAATATCTTATATACTAATGACAAAAACCAAGAAAACTTATTCAAATCTTTATTAAACAAGTTATAAAAATATTAAACTGATTTTAATTTAGGTTTTTATTAAAAATTAAAAATAATTTCAAAAAAGGATATATGACCAGGAGCTGAAATATTAAAGACAAAAACATGAAACTTTTTCCATTGTGAAAGTAAAAAATTTCACAAGTTGTGGCAAAGTCAAAATGAAAATCTGGTTACATTTCGTAAGAAATTTTTAGCAAGAAGTAAAACAAATTTACAAAAATATAAAAAAAGAGAGCTCGAAAAATATTTTCTTTTAATAAAAGTCGTTTTTCTACTAAAGAAACAATATTATTGCTACTGAAAAATCAAGTTATATTAAAAAATTTTAATGTTTGCAAAAAAGGATATATGGCTGGCTTCTTCAAAAGCACAGCCTGAATCAAATAATTTAGGGTACTCATAGAGAACAGACATCTAAAAGTTGTGATATACTTCTATTTCAAATCTAATGAATTTTAATAACAAAACTAAACTAAATAATTACAAAATCATTTGGAAAAAATTAAAAATATTTAATACATGTATATTAAACAACATTTGTTATATATATGTATCAAATATGTGTAAATGTATGTGTTTTATAAAAAACAACATGCTTTTACAAAAACTAAATAATCATTTAAAAAAGGATATATGACCAGCAGCTAAAATATTAATGACAAAAACACGAAATTTTTAGGATAAATAAAAGACATAATTGTACAGGTTGTGATAAAGATAAATTAAAAATCTATTTAGATTTGGTCGAAAAATTTTAGCCAGATGTAAGAAAATTTCTTATAAAACAGGAAGGAGAGCTTTCAAAAATTTTTGTCAATATACAATTTACATATTTCTTAAGAAAAAATTTTATTTATTCTGAAAATTTAAGTTTAAATAAAATTTTTCAATGATTGCAAAAAAGGATATAAGGTAAGCTTCTAAAGTACTGCATCTAGAATCATCAGATTTTGTGTACTCATAAAAAACATAAGTCTGCAAGTTCTTACATACTTATTTTCCAAATCATTTGACATTTAATAACAAATATTTTAAATTCTAATAAGAAATTTATTGTCAAATTGTTAAAATCTTTATTTAACAACATAAAACACATATGTACAGTTTTTAATTCATAAAATTATATATGTCAAGCATCTCAAATGAAAGTGACAAAAACATGAAACTCTTGACATGAAATAACAAATAATTGCTCCCGCTATGACAAAGTCAAATAGAGAATTTGGTTACTTTTGACAAGAAATTTTCTTTAAAAATATATAAAACTACAATAAGATGGTTAAATTCTGAAATTTTTAAAAACTCAAGTATTTCATTTATAAACTATTGAATCATATTAATTTTATATAGAACTCAATAAAAAGGATATATGAGTGACTACTATAATATAATTAGTGGAATCATGAAATTTGGTTTAACAATAATGGAAGACCTTATACAAGTTGTAATAAGGT
The DNA here is from genome assembly GCA_933228675.1 of Stomorhina lunata. Classification (NCBI taxonomy): domain Eukaryota; kingdom Metazoa; phylum Arthropoda; class Insecta; order Diptera; family Rhiniidae; genus Stomorhina; species Stomorhina lunata. Next base: position 14,284,517 of record OW121743.1, read on the forward strand.
CAACGTAGAAATCCTATAGCATCCAAGAACAAAATTCTGAAAATATTTGAAAAAGTTATATTCAAATCTTTTTAATATGAAACAATATAAAAACCCGAAATAATTTCCACAAAATTCGGAGATTTTTATTTAAATTCAATAGCTTTTATGAAAGAGGATATACGGCTGGCTGCTCAAATACAAAAATTAGAAAAATGTAATTAATAATATCGATAAAGGATTTAGTAAGGCAAGTCGAGATAAAGTCTTATTGAAAATTTGTTAACATTTTATAACAAAAATTTAAAAAATAAACAGAAAACTCTTTTCAAAAAATGTCTTAATTATATTTTTTTTTAAATTATTGCTTTTTATTTAAATCTAATATTTTTCGAAAAAGGATATATGGCAAGCAGCTTAACTACTTAAGTGAGAGACATAAAATTTGAGGCAGAGATAAAGGATATAGTTCTATAACTTGTAGTAAAACTGAATTTAAAGTTTTGCAACATCTTAAATTAATAGTATATTCAAAAATATTAACTTTCTATTAAAAAATCATTTATTTTTATTTAAATTAAGTGTATTTCATAAAAAAGGATATATTGCAAGCAGCATAAATACAAAAGTTAGGGACATGAAATTTATAGCATAGATAAAGGACATAATTGTGCAAGTTGTTATGAAGTCAAGTTTTAAATGTAGCTAATTTTAAGAGAAAAACATTTGAAAAAATTAAAAATAATTTATATATATTATAATATATGTTTTTTTTTTTAATTAAAAATGTAAAATTTTCCTTTCAAAACATTGATTTTGATATATTTTGTAAAAAAAAGGTAATAAGAAGAGCTGCTTTGATACAAAAGCAAGAAACATGAAATTTAAACCATATATAGAGAATATTATCCTATAAATTGTAACGAAATCAATTTTAAAAAGCTTCTAACAATAAAAAAAAATTGTTCAAAATTATGAAAACACTTCAAAAATATGTAAATATTATTTTTCTGTTTAAAAACTAAACATTTCTTTAACAAATTGTTGATTTATATTAAATTTAATTAATACTGAAGAAAAAGGATATATGGCAGTCTGATAAGCCTTAATAGATAGAGACGTGAAACTTGTGTAATTGATAAAGGACATAATTGCACAAATTGTTATGAAGTCAATTTAGGAACATTCTACAAGAAAAATTTTAAAAGAAGTAACAAAAAATTTTGTAAAAAACTAATTTTTAATATCAAAAAAAAAATGCTAACTTTTTCTCAAAAATTATTGACTTTTATCAAAATTAAGTAATAACATAAAAAATAATATAAAAATTAAATTGACCTTGAAAATATTTAAAAATTTTTCTTCTTAAACCAAAAAAGGATATAAGGGTAGCTGCTTTAATACAAAAGCAATAAATATGAAATTTACACGATAGATAGAGTACATTATTGTATAAGTTGTAGTGAAATCAATTTTGAAATGCTTCTAACAATTAAAAAAAAATTGTCCAAAATTATGAAAGCGCTGCAGAAATAAATTATTATTATTTTTTTGTTTTAAAGCTGAACATTTCTTCAACAAATTGTTGATTTATATTAAAATTAATCAATACTAAAGAAAAAGGATATATGGCAGGCTGACAAGCCTTGAAAGATAGAGCCGTGAAACTTGTGTAATTAATAGAGGACATAATTTTACGAAATGCTATGAAGTCAAGTTTTAAATTTAGAATGTTCTCTTCAAGAAAATTTTTAAAAAGATTAAAAAATGAAGAAAAAATGTTTAATTTAAAAAAATTCTAAATTTTTCTTCAAAATTATTGACTGTTATTTAATTTAAGTAATACTATAAATAAAAATGTAAGGATAGCTACTAGAATGCAACAGATGGTAACATTAAAATTTGCCTTCTAAATTCAAAAAATTTTAAATGAAAAATGCTTTGACATTTGTTAGGAAATTACTTGAAAATACTTATTTATCAAAACTAAAAGCTTTACCTTAAAAATAACTTAATTTTAGACAAAATCAAAAAACTTATAAAAAAAGGATATGGGAGGGGCTGCTTAATTACTAGACCCGGAAACATAAAACTTGATAAAACGCATTAAGGACTCAAAGCTGCAAATTGTAGTAAAGTAATATTTTATATTTTATAAAATTTGTAATGAACATTTTGAAAATTTAAGTAAAAATTAAAGTAAATTGTAGAATTTTGTTATATATCAAAAGTATAGATATATCAAATGTGATAAACATAACTTAAAAACCTTCTAATATTTAATAAAAAATGCCTAGAAAACCCGTATTTTTCAAAATTAAAAACTTTTCTTTAGAAATCATTACATCTTATAAAAATTCAACAAACTTACTGAAAAAAGGATATATGACTGGCTTATTATAAACAAAAACTAGGAACATAAAACTTATGAAAAAAGTAAAGAATACAAAATTTTAAATTGTTATGAAGGTGGTTTTGAAATTTTGTGAAATTAATACTGAAATATTTAAAAACAATTTAAAAATTTGTAAAATTTTATCTTTATTAAAAATATTGAAAAGAAACAAATATATGGTTGTTATTGAAATCAAAAAAATTTTAATATTATATCTGTTTATACAGTAAATAATACCACATTTCTTAAACATTTTAAGTATTCAAACCTATAAATTGTGGTTAACGAAAATCTTATTTGTTTATGAAGTATTACAAATTGCTTAAAATTAATGCCTTTAAAGGGATAACATATTTTCCAGGTATTTCTGACAATATTCATTAAAGATTTTAATCGAATTTTGAAATTAATATCGAAAAAGGATATATGGCTGGCTTTTAAATTACAGAAGTTAAGATTATAAGACTCAGCATGAGTCTTAAGGTCATTAAACCTGAAATTGTGGTCAACTTTAGTTATAAAATTTTCAAAAAATATATACAAATTTTAAACAAATAAGTAAAAAACTAATTTTACTACAAACAAACAAAAAGTGCCAAAAAATTGATCATTTTTGTGTAGAAATTTATGGTTTTGAATATTTATAATTTTTTAGCTTGGTAAAAAGGATATATGATTAGCTTTTAAGCCAATAAAATTTAACGTGTGAAATTTAATGTTTGTATAAAGAACACTGAGCTGTGAGTTGTAGTAAACTTGTTTTTTAAATTCCCTGATAAAATAAATCAACAAAATTATCATTTGAATGTCAAAAGGAATCTAGAGTACAAAAATTGAATCCCAGCTTAAGATTTATTTTAATCTAATATAAATACTAAAATTTGTTTCTAAATTTTTCAAAATTTGAAAAAAGGATATACGACTGGCTTTTAAATAACAATAGCTAACAACACAAAATTTGTTATATCCTTTTAAGGACAACAAATAACGAGTTGTGATGACCTAGATTTATTTCAATTTCTCACAAAATTGTGAAAAATAATATTTTATGACAATGGCTATCAAAACATAGTTTTTAATACAATTTAGCACATCAAATTATAGGTTTTATATTGATTTATTAAATGCTTTGAAAAAAGGATATATGAGGCGATTTAAGACTACAAAAGCTAGAATAAAAAAAAACTCATATATGTATGGGGAACATAAAATGGCGTGTTGTTGACAACATAAAAATTTAAATTGTGTTTTGAAAAATAGTAAAATTAATAGATTTGTCACATAATTTATATGAAAATAAATAAAAGCTTTAAGAAATTTCTAAAATATATTCTTTAAAGTATTTGTTTTACAAATTTATTTAGAAACTTAAAAAAAAATATATTATAGTAAGTTTTATTGACATTTAAAAAAAATCGTTAGAAATTTTATCAAATTTGCAAACTGAGTTTATTACAATTTGCAGTTTTGTTTCCTTCGTCAACTCCTAAAATTTTATGTCTCCAGCTTTTGAAATTAAACAGCCAGTCATATATCCTTTTCTAATAAGTTTGCTGGATATAAATAGAATATTTTACTCTCTAAGAAAATTTGTTAAGATTACCAAATAAGAATTGTCAAGACCTTTCTTAAAGGATTTTTTAAAATAGATTTAATTGTATTTGAAAAGATTTCTATTAAGAAATTGCAAATGCAGAAAAAAGGATATATGAAATGCACCCAAAATAAAAAAGCTAGAAATATGAAACTTTGCCTTATGGATAGAGGACATAGTTTTACAAGTTATGTAAAGAAAAATTTCAAAATAACTCAAAATTACAAAAAAAAAATATTTTAAGAACGCTTCAAATATTAAAATTTATAAACAGTTAATAAAAATAAAAATTTAGCATATTAATTATTTGATTTTTATTGATTTTTATTTGATTTTTATTGGATTTTAATAATACTTTACAAAAAGGATATATGACAAGCTTTAATATTACAAAAGATAGAAAGAAGAAAATGTTTGTTATTGATAAAGAACATAATTAGACAAGTTTTTATTACGAAAAAAGTGATAGCTTGGTAAAACTAGATAAGAAAACATATCTTCTAATGTTTTCTTATCTAGTTTTACCAAACTATCACTTTTTTCGCAATAAAATCTTGTCTAATTATGCTCTTCGTAAGAAAACATAACCAACAATTGTTAAATGCTTGATTTGTATAAGAATTTTTTTTCACAAATTGTCTAGTTTTATTGAATTTGAAAAATACTTAAGAAAAAGGAAATATTGCTGGATTTTACTTTGAAAAATGTAGAAAGAAGAAAAAGTTTGTCATTGATAAAGAACATAATTGTACAAGTTTTTATTAAGAAAAAAATGATAGTTTGTTAAAATTAGATAAGAAAACATTGCAAAATAGTCAGAAAAACTAACTTTAAAGCTTAAAATGCTTAATATTTGTACGAATTAAACATCTCCTTTCACAAATTATTGATTTTTATTGAATTTGAAAAATGCTTTAGAAAAAGGATATATGGCAGGATGTTAAACTACAACAGATGGAAGCAGGAAATTTGTGTCATATATAAGGAATATTATTCTACAAGTTGTATTAAATATAAATTGAAAGTATTGTTACTTTTAATAAGAAAACTAATGAAAATGGTAAAAAAAAAACTTACAAAAATTTAAAAAAGTTTTTATTTCAAAAACATTTAAACATTTCTTAACACATTATGTGTTCTTACTCACTCACCATCCACATAGATTAACCCAAAGACTCCCAGTACTTATATATTCGCTCTGAAGAGTACCCAGGACTCATGAAAAAAGTGCTGGTAGGATGACGTTGTTTCATTCTTCGAGACAGTTCTCGATTTTTAAAGAGTCTGATGAGCCAAAGTACTTACTATTTGCTGCCAAGGCAGAGTTTCGATATTGCTGAAAGCCCTTTCGATCTTGCCCTCGTTTGTTATATAACTTATGTCAGCTAATTACTTCTCTATTCTAAAAAACACAGCCAATATTCTATTTGAAACGTTCTTGGTAAGTTCTTACTGGTCTTACTAAGTGAAATTCTGTCTAATGACTTAAAGTGCAGGCGATAATGATCGCTCTGGGTTCGTCATGTTAAACCAATCAAATCATGTTAAACACTCGCTGAAAATTTTAATTTTTATTCAATTTAAATAATACTTATGAAAAAGGATATAAGGCAAGGATCTAAAATATAAGAGCTAGAAAAATGAAATTTGTTACACAGATAAAGTGCACAATTAGACAAATTGTGGTAAGGTCAATTTGTAAATTTAGTAAGATTTGATAAGGAAACTTTTCAAGGAAAGTGATTTTTAAAAAAAATATACACAAAATTTTAGTTAAAAAATTTCTAGGAGAAAAACGTTTTATATTTATAATTTTAATAAAAAATTGTTTAATATAGAGTTTTTTTAGGTCTAACAATTTTTGCATGGTTCATTTTTTTAGTGTAAAAATTTTGAAATGAAAAATTTTTGAAATTAAAATTTTTCTATGTAAAACTTTTGATTAATTTGAATAACTAAATCAAATTGTATAGCTAGGATATAACCCTTAGACGTTCTTTTGTTATCGCCCCAAAAAGGTAAAATATTATACCAATTGTTACTCCTAAAAGTAGGCCACATTTTTATTTTGTTTAATTTTAAATACAAAAAACGGTTGGATAACAATAAATTTTATTTAAAAGCAAAATATTTTTATAATTTTTAATAAAAAATAAATAAAATTAATAGTTTAACATTTTTTATTTCACAAATAATAACAGAGATAAAAGTAGGTTATGGTAGTATATACCAGGGGACTTTTAAAAAAGCCAAGCATTAGCCATAAAAAATTGCCTAGATTTGTTTAAAAAATGGAAATATTTTATATGGTTTAATGAAAATTGTATTATTATGGAATTAAATATTTAAGTAAAGCCCAAAAGTAGGCAGTACAAAATGTTTAAATATCTTAAACCAACATAAAAACCTCAAAGTATGCTAATATTTTTCTTCAATTAACTTGTTTATATTTAAACTGATTGCTATTCATTGTAATTATACAATGTTATTGTTATTTAATCGAAAAACAAGCATATGCATGACAATTATTGTATATTTTTATTTTATCTATCTATTTATTATTCAAACAAAAGCCATTTAAAATAATCCATTTATTTTAATATTTTTTAGCAACTATTGTGTTTATGGAACAATTTATATGTTATAGGTATTATTGGCATTTCTTTTATCTTGTTTTTTTTTCGAAAAAATTTATATTACAAAAAATATAAACTAATATTTTCTTGCTAGCCTAAAAGTAGGCAATATTCCAACAAAGAAAAAAAGTATTAAAATTCAATAATAGGAACAATTTGGCTAGCAAAGGCAAACAAGGGATATTGAAATTGACATGAAATGAAATTAATTTGTAGAATATTTAACAAACAAAATCGATTTTAAATTAAATATGAAAAGCCATAACAAGCAAGCCTTAAAGTAGGCTAGGCAAATAAATTTAATTGTTAAAAAAGGGTTGAAGAACTAAAGAGTGTCATTAAGGTTGATAAAAACATGAAAATTTCAGCATATTTTAAGGATTATCTCTAATACTTTGTTATAGAAATTTGTCTTTGAGAAAATTTTTCATTTTAAACAAATTTTCTTTAAGAAAATTTTTCTTTAAAAAAAAAAATTTCTGTTAGAAAATTTTTTTGTTTTAAAAAAATTTTCTGTTAGAATTCTTTTGATTTAAAAAGTTTTCTTTTAAAAAATTTTTCGTTTTAAAAAAATTTTCTTTTAGAAAATTTCTTTTGTTATCCTTGACTTCCAGTGGAGCATAGGTCCTTATAAAATTTATCGTTGTAAAAATTTTTTATTTAAAAAATTGTTCTAAAAAGTTTTACTGTAGTGTATTACACTAAGATCCCAATTTATTACAAATATTTATTATTGTAATTTTTTGTTTTAAAAAATATCTTTTAGAATATTTAGATTTAAAAAAAGTTTCTTTTAGATTTTTTTTCCATTTTAGGATTTGTTATGAAAAGATTTTCTAGGGAAAATTATTAGTTTAAATAAAAATTTCTTAAAGAAATTTTAAATTTTTAAATTTTTTTTTTGTATAAAATTATTCGCTTTATTTCAAATTTTATAGGAAAAGTGTGTTTCTCAAAAAATTTTCTTCAAAAAAAATTGTTTGTTTAAGAAAAATTTTCTCCCAGAAAATTTTTTGTTCTAGAAAAATTTTCTTAAAGAAAATTTTTAGTTCTAGAAACATTTTCTTAAAGAAAATTTTTTGTTCTAGAAAAATTTTTTTAAAGAAAATTTTTTGTTCTAAAAGAATTTCTTGAAGAAAATGTTCTTAAGGAAAAAGTTAGAGAAATGATTGGGGTTTTCAAAATTCTTTAAGAAAATTTAGGCAAATAAACAACTTTATCATTTATTGGGGAAAAAGACTTAAGTCTCTTTATCTTATTTAGTTTTTATAAAAAATTCTAAAAAAATTTTAGTGATTAAATAGAATTTAACTGAATGTTAACCATCAAATGTATCAAATGTTATGAAATTTACAAATTTACTTTGACACAACTTGTATAATTATGCACTTAATCTATGTTGTAAATTTCCTGATTCTATCTTTTATATTTTCGCTTCTAGCCATATATCCTTTTTCTTAAGTAATATTTAAATTGAGTAAAAGTAGTTTTATTCAATTTGATTAATTCTATATAAATAATTTGTAATGCTTTATTATAAAATTGTTACATATTGTTCGCATTTTTTATATTTTCTCTGAGATGATTTCTTATCAAAATTAAATGTATTTATTAACTTCATCACAATTTGTATAATTATCCACTTAACCTATGGTGTAAATTTCCTGATCCTAACATTTTTAGTTCTAGAAACATTTTCTTAAAGAAAATTTTTTGTTCTAGAAAAATTTTCTTAAAGAAAATTTTTTGTTCTAAAAGAATTTCTTGAAGAAAATGTTCTTAAGGAAAAAGTTAGAGAAATGATTGGGGTTTTCAAAATTCTTTAAGAAAATTTAGGCAAATAAACAACTTTATCATTTATTGGGGAAAAAGACTTAAGTCTCTTTATCTTATTTAGTTTTTATAAAAAATTCTAAAAAAATTTTAGTGATTAAATAGAATTTAACTGAATGTTAACCATCAAATGTATCAAATGTTATGAAATTTACAAATTTACTTTGACACAACTTGTATAATTATGCACTTAATCTATGTTGTAAATTTCCTGATTCTATCTTTTATATTTTCGCTTCTAGCCATATATCCTTTTTCTCAAGTAATATTTAAATTAAGTAAAAGTAGTTTTATTCAATTTGATTAATTCTATATAAATTATTTGTAATGCTTTATTATAAAATTGTTACATATTGTTCGCATTTTTTATATTTTCTCTGAGATGATTTCTTAACAAAATTAAATGTATTTATTAACTTCATCACAATTTGTATAATTATCCACTTAACCTATGGTGTAAATTTCCTGATCCTAACATTTGTATTTTAGCTTCAAGCCATATATCCTTTTTCTCAAGTGTTGTATAAATTAAATAAACATAAAGTGTTTCAGGGAGGTACGTCATATAGTGAAAATTTATGATTTGCTCTATAAAAAAAATATGAAATGCTTAAGTTAAAAATTGTTATATATTGTTTGCATTTTGCTCCTTTCTCTAAAAAGATCTTGTATTAAATGTTATTAAATTTATAAATTAACTTCACTACAACTTGTATAATTATGCACTTAATCTATGTTGTAAATTTTCTGATCCTAAGATTTGTATTTTAGATTCTAGCCATATATCCTTTTTCTTAAGTATAATTTAAATTGAATAAAAATAGAGTTTTAGGGAGTAGGTATACGTCATATAATGAAATTTGGTGATTTTTCTATATAAATAATATGCAAAAATTAAGTAAAAAACTGTTTGATATTGTTCGCATTTTTCTATTCTCTCTGAGATGATTTTGTATTAAATGTTATTAAATTTACAAATTAACTTCACCACAACTCGTATAATTATGCACTTCATCTATGGTGTAAATTTCCTGATTCTAACTTTTGTATTTTGGCTTCGAGCCATATATCCTTTTTCTCAAGTATTATTTAAATTCAACAAAAGTGAATTTATAGAATAGTAGATTTTTCTGATTTGTTCTATATAAATAATATATAATCTTTTAGTAAAAATTAGTTGATATTGTTCGCATTTTTTATATTTTCTCTGAAAAGATTTCATATTAAATTTCATTAAATTTACAAATTAACTTCTCCACAACTTGTATAATTATGCACTTGATCTATGTTGAAAATTTCCTGATTCTATCTTTTGTATTTAAGCTTCGAGCCATATATCCTTTTTCTCAAGTATTATTTAAATCGAATAAAAATGAAAAGTCTCAGGGAATGTAAGTCATATAGTGAAATTTTGGATTAAAATTAACATAACGAACTCAGAGCGATCATTATCGTCTGTACTTTAAATCGTTACAAAGACCTACACGCCGTAAGACCAGACAGCGGACTATCTTATCGCTGATGGTAGACATACAACAAGCTAATTGAAAGTACGAATGAACTTGACGCATTTCGAAAGAATATATTATGGCAGATACAGACCAACATAAGACTCTAAAGTCATTCCGGTAGTTGAGTAAAAATCTATAATAGGTCAAGAAAAATGTTTAACTCTTAAAAATATACAAAATTTTCACATTTTTGCTAAATTTTTCTTACTATTTTCTAAAGTTTTCTTATCAAATGTTAGCATACTTTAAATTTGTATTTAATAAAACTTGCACAATAATATTCCTTACAAACGACTCAAATTTCCTGCTTCCATCTGTTGTAGTTTAACATCCTGCCATATATCCTTTTTATGCAGAAGTATTAAAATCTAAAATAAGTCAATAATTTGTAAAAAGAAGCATTTAACTCTTAAACATATCAAGAATTTTCACCTTTTAGTAGGTATTTCTTACTATTTTCAAACAAAAATTTAATTTAATTTTACCAAAATTTAATCTTGTCTTAATAAAAACTTGTATAATCATGTTCTTTATCAATGACAACATTTTTCTCATTTCTATCTTTTGTAATAAAAAAGCCAACCATATGTCCTTTTCTTAAGTATTAATGAAACTCATTATTAATCAATAATTTATGATGAAAAATGTTAAGTTATTTATTTGCTTTTTAATTGTTATATAAAGGGCATTCTTTGTTTTTTTCGTTGGTTGTTTTACTATCACAAAATAATTTTTAAAATTTTTTAATTAATCTCAAATTTCTCTTAACATAACTTGTACAATTATGTTCTCGATCGATAGTTAACTTTTCGTTATTCAAACTTTTAAACTTTGGCAGCAAGTCATATATCCTTTTTCTGCATTGATAATTTCTCAACGAAAAGCTTTTTTAAAACAATTTATTCTATTTGGAAAAGTTTTTATCATAAGATAAGAAACAGCTCGAACATCTTTATTTATTTACACTTATTTTACTACCTTAGAATATTTGAAATTTTATTTAAATTTGGCTAACTTATTATAAAAGGATATATGACCAGCTGCTTAATTACAAAAGCTAGAGACCTAAAACTTAGGGAACTCATAAATGACACAAATTAGGAAATTGTGATGAACTAAGTTCTGAAATTTTTATTTTTATTTAACAATTTTTTTCTAAAAAAAAAAATTTTAGAAAATTTTTCAATGAAAATTTTATTAAAAAACATCTTTTAATATTTTCAAAAAAAAAATTTCAATATAACATCAAGTAGTACTTAATTTTTCTATAAAAAATGTTTCAATTTTTGAAATTTAAATTTTTTTTCCTTTTTAAAAATGTTTCTTATAAAAAATTTAGAAAAATGTTGCCAAAAAAAATTTTCTTTAAGAAAACTTTTGGTTTGGCAAAATTTTTTTTATAGAAAATTTTTTGTATTTTAAATACCTTTAGAAAATTGTTTGTTTTCTACAAAATTTTATTAAAGGAAATTCTAAAAAAAGTTATAAATTCTAAAAAAAGTTCTAAAAAAATTTTCTTATTAAAAATTTTTGTTCTAAAAATTTTTTTGTATAGAAAATTTTCTTTTTAAGCAAATTTCTGTGATAGCAAACTTTTTGTTTTATAAAAACATTCTTAGACAAAATTTTTTTTTGCAAACATTTTTTTTGGAGACTGTTTTTTTTCCTTATAGAAATTTTGCTTAAATAGTTTTTATGGCAGATTTTAAGGTTTGATATAAATTAAAAGCCATAGCATTCTTTAAGGCCTTTTTTGTTTATTTTACTATTATATTTATTTAAAATTAATATCTTATTAACTGCTGTATACTTTAGGGCTTGTTGTAAAACAAAAAGTGTTGCCTACTTAAAGGCTTCCAACAAAATGTATAACTTAAAGCTTTTCTTATATAAAATTTTTCTTTTAAATAAAAATTTGTTTATAGAAAATTTTTGGTTTTATATAGAAATTTTCTTATAAAAAATGTTTCATTTTATATAAAAAATTTTCTTTTGGAAAGTTTTTCGTTTCATAAAAAAATTTTCTTATAGGAATATTTTCGGCTTATTTAAAAATTTGCTTACAGAAAATTTTTCGTTTTGTACAAAAATTTTCCTCATTAAGGCTTTTTGTTTATTTTACTATTATATTCATTAAAAAATAATATCTTATTAACTGCTTATACAAAAAGTATTGCCTACTTTAAGGCTTCCAACAGAATTTATAACTTTCAAATTTTTTGATAGAAAATTTTTCGTTTTTAATAAAAATTTTCTTAAAGAAAATGTTTCGTTTTTAATAAAAATTTTCTTAAAGAAAATGTTTCGTTTTATATAGAAATTTACATATTAAAAATGTTTAATTTTATATAAAAAGTTTCTTATGTAAAGTTTTTCGTTTCATATAAAAATTTTCTTATAGGAAAAGAATTTTTCGTTTAATATAGAAATTTTCTTATAAAAAAGTTTTAGTGTTTTTCGTTGTATATAAAAAATTTTTGGTTTTTTCGTTGTATATAAAAATTTTCTAATAGAAATTTTTATATAAAAATTGTCTTATAGAAACTTTTTTAAAAAAATTTTGTTTTGGAAAATTTTTCTTTTTATATCAAAATTTTCTTTAAGAAAATTTTTTGTTCTACATAAAAATTTTATGTAAAAATTAGTAATTATAGAAAAATTTTCGTTTTATGTAGAAATTCTCTTATAGAAAAATTTTCGTTTTATATAGAAATCATCTTATAGAAAATTTTACATTTAATACAGAATTTTTTCTTTACAAAATTTATCATTTTATAAAGAAATTTTGCTACAGAATTTTTTTTTTAATTTTTCTTATAAAAAATTGTGCATTTTCTATAGAAAATTTGTATAGCAAATTTTTTGGTCTTATGATATTTTTTCGTTATATATAAAAATTTTCTTATAGAATTTTTTTTATATACAAATTTTCTTATAGAAAATTCTTCTTTTTATATAAAAATTTTCGTTTTATATAAAAATTTTCTTATAGAAAATTTTTCGTTTTATATAGAAATTTTCCTATAAAAAATTTTTCATTTTATAAAGAAGTTTTTCTTCAGAAAATTTTTCGTTTCTTATTGAAATTTTTTTATAGAAAATTTTTTGTTTTATATGAAAATTTTCTTATAAAAAAATTTTCTTATAAAAAAGTTTTTGTTATTTTCTTATAGAAAATTATGTTTTAAATAAAAATTCCCTTATAGAAAAGTTTCCGTTTTAAATATAAATTTTCTTAAAAAAAATGAAAAATGTTTTCATATTGAAATTTTTTTGATATAAATATTTTATAACATATTTTGAGACTTGATATAAATTAAAAACTATAGCATACTTTAAGGCTTTATGTTTATTTTACTATTATTTCTACATGAAAATTAATATCTTATTAACTGCTGTCTACTTTAGGGCTGGTTATAAAACAAAAACTGCTGCCTACTTTAAGGCTTTCCAAGAAAATTAATATCTTGTTTAAATTTTTCTTTATATTTTTCATTATTATGGCTTATCTTGAGAATAATAATCCTTCTTTTTTTCCACATATTTTAAGACATTAACAGCGATTAAAAAATTCTAAGAAAAAGAAGGTTTTAAATGTTAGCAAATAAAAACTAATCCTTTAAACAAGAAAAATACCAAAGACAATAACATACAAGAAGACAAATACCCTGAAAAAAAAAACAACAATAAGACTTAGAATGAAAGACAAAATTTCAAAATAAGACCTAGACAAATGTTAAAGGCAGTTAGACAGACAGTCTGAGGCTAAGAACACATAGACTATAGTAAATATTTTTGAAAGGTAACAAGCAAATATATTTCCTGAAGAAAAAGACTTAAAATAGGTTCTTAAGATTTTGAGGAAAGAAGCAAATAGAAAAATTCGGCTTAAAGAAGACATCAAGGATGGCTGCAAATAAAAGGATAGTTTATTTTAAGCACCTCAAGAAAAAGATACAACAGAAAACGTTTGTATATATTTAAGAATGTTCATGCCTTATAAAGACCAGGAGGGGAAGAGAGAGAGAGAGAGTAAGGGGAAAGGAGAGAGAGACAAATAACACATTAAAAGTGTTAAAGAGTTATTACTGTCTACTGCTTTCTAAAGGTTTAATATTTCTTATTATGCTACGCATACTTTTAGGCGCCTTTCACAATTTCCACATCAATAGCTACAAAGAAACAAAAACAAAATAGATGATTTCTGCTAACAAAAAAAAGACATCTAGAAAATAAAGTAAAGGATACAAAACATTTAAGAAAACTATATAAATTTTATGTATACAGAAATGGGTTTCCGTTTTTTAGGGTTCAACGATAAAGAGTAATAAGAAAAAATGTAAAGCATACTTATCATAAATAAAATGAAAATTCAAATGGGTAACAATTTTAATAGAAATATTGTAGAAAAATAAAGTAAATTTTAATGTCTTGTTGAAGAATTCATAAAAAGGAAGATTAAATTTTATGTGCATAATTAAAATTAAAAGCAATAGAAGAATATAAGAAAAATATACAATTGCATATTTTTAGGGGTGGTTAGGAAATGGAAGAGGATAATACATAATAGTAAAACAAAGGAAAATAAGGATGACAAGTTATGAAAATGTAGCAAAAGAAAGATGAAAGCATGTTTTTAAAAACTTCCTTAAAGTAGGCAATAACATTTTATGAAATGATGGAAACAAATTTTGAAAACCTTCTAAAAGTATGCAATAATATTCTTTAAATTATTGATTCTCTTTTTCGCTGTAATTTTTAAATCAAAACTGTTTTTAATGAGAATTAATTTATAGACATATTTTTTTAAAAATCAAATAAATTTTGTTTTATATTCTACTTCCATCCTTATGTCCATGATTTTTACTATAATTTTGTCTTATGATTCAATCATTTATGCCTGACTGATTTCTATACCAATTACAAAAATGAAAAAAAAAACTATCAAAATTTACCAAAAAAGCTCTCAAATTCAAAAAAGAAACTCCCAAAACTAAAAAAAGCCCTAAAAGAAAACACGAAAAGCGGAAATTGAAGCAAATGGTGCTACCAGAAATTCAACATTTCCTGGGTAATAAATGTCTGCCTGTATGTGTAAGTGTCTGTGTGTGTGTCAGAGAAGTCTATAATATTAGTCATAAGAAAAATAAATACAAAAAAGATATTCATACAAATAAAGCTGACATTACATTTTGTAATAATACACAAATATTTGAGCAGTTTTTTGGCGCTAGCGAAAAATAAAGGAAGAACCTGCAGACAGACAACTTTAGGGCAGATACAGGCAGACATTCATTTCTACATTTCATACGTTTCTACATATGTGAAAATCTAAACTGACAACTGAAATTTTGTTAAGAAATAAGTATTGCAAAAAAAAGCCTTAAGGTAGGATATACTTTTGTCTTATACAATAGGAGGTGAACCTGAATTAGATATTTTAAATATTTCTAATGAAAAATTTTCTATAGAAAAATATTTCTATCAAAAATGTTCTATAGAAAAATATTTCTAACAAAAATTTTTCTATAGAAAAATATTTAAAACGAATTTTTTTTTTATAGAAAAATATTTCAAATGAAAAATTTTCTATAGAAAAATATATCTAACGAAAATTATTCTACAGAAAAGTAGTTCTAACGAAAATTTTTCTAAAGAAAAATAATTCTAACGAAAATTTTTCTAAAGAAAAATAATTCTAACGAAAATTTTTCTAAAGAAAAATAATTCTAACGAAAATTTTTCTATAGAAAAATATTTCTAACGAAAAATTTTCAAGAGAAAAATATATCTAACGAAAATTTTTCTAAAGAAAAATAATTCTAACGAAAATTTTTCTAAAGAAAAATAATTCTAACGAAAATTTTTCTAAAGAAAAATAATTCTAACGAAAATTTTTCTAAAGAAAAATAATTCTATCGAAAATTTTTCTAAAGAAAAATAATTCTAACGAAAATTTTTCTATAGAAAAATATTTCTATCGAAAATTTTTCTACAAAAAAATATTTCTAACGAAAAATTTTCAAGAGAAAAATATAACTAACGAAAATTTTTCTAAAGAAAAATAATTCTAACGAAAATTTTTCTAAAGAAAAATAATTCTAACGAAAATTTTTCTAAAGAAAAATAATTCGAACGAAAATTTTTCTAAAGAAAAATAATTCTAACGAAAATTTTTCTATAGAAAATATTTCTAACGAAAAATTTTCAAGAGAAAAATATATCTAACGAAAATTTTTCTAAAGAAAAATAATTCTAACGAAAATTTTTTTAAAGAAAAATAATTCTAACGAAAATTTTTCTAAAGAAAAATAATTCTAACGAAAATTTTTCTAAAGAAAAATAATTCTAACGAAAATTTTTCTAAAGAAAAATAATTCTAACGAAAATTTTTCTAAAGAAAAATAATTCTAACGAAAATTTTTCTATAGAAAAATATTTCTATCAAAAATTTTTCTATAGAAAAATATTTTTATCGAAAATTTTTCTATAGAAAAATATTTCTATCGAAAATTTTTCTATAGAAAAATATTTCTGTCGAAAATTTTTCTATAGAAAAATATTTCTATCGAAAATTTTTCTATAGAAAAATATTTCTATCGAAAATTTTTCTATAGAAAAATATTTCTATCGAAAATTTTTCTATAGAAAAATATTTCTATCGAAAATTTTTCTATAGAAAAATATTTCTATCGAAAATTTTTCTATAGAAAAATATTTCTATCGAAAATTTTTCTATCGAAAAATATTTCTATCGAAAATTTTTCTATAGAAAAATATTTCTATCGAAAATTTTTCTATAGAAAAATATTTCTATCGAAAATTTTTCTATAGAAAAATATTTCTATCACAATTTTTTTATAGAAAATTATTTCTTTTGAAAATTTTTCTATAGAAAAATATTTCATTTGAAAATTTTTCTATAGAAAAATATCTTTTCATGAAAATTTTTCTATAGAAAAATGTCTCTTCTGAAAATTTTGCTATAGAAAAATATTTCGTTTGAAAAGTTTTCTATAGAAAGATATTTCTTTTGAAAATTTTTCCATAGAAAAATATTTCTTTTAAAGATTTTTCTATAGGAAGATATTTCTTTTAAAAATTTTTTTATAGAAAAATATTTCTTTTGAAAATTTTTCTATAGAAAAATATTTCTTTTGAAAATTTTTCTATAGAAAAATATTTCTTTTGAAAATTTTTCTATAGAAAAATATTTCTTTTGAAAATTTTTCTATAGAAAAATATTTTTTTTGAAAAATTTTTTTTAGAAAATATTTCTTTTGAAAGTTTTTCTATAGAAAAATATTTCTTTTGTAGATTTTTCTATAGGAAAATATTTCTTTTGAAAATTTTTCTTTTGAAAAATATTTCTTTTGCAAATTTTTCTATAGAAAATATTTCGTTTGCAAATTTTTCTATAGCAAATAATTTCTTACGAAAATTTTTCTATAGAAAGATATTATATTTTCAAAATTTTTCTAAAGAAAAAAATTTAATTTGAAAATTTTTCTATGAAAAAATATTTCTATTGTTAGCTTCATTCCAAAAAGCCTCTAATTGTTCATCCCAAAAGTATGCTTCACAATTTTATATGAAATGTTTTGAACTTAGTTTTTTTTTACAATTTATTTTCATATTTTAATAAAAATTCTGCAAAAGCTTTTTCTATTTAAATTTTCGTGAATTTCAAGTTAACTCTTTGTTGCATACTTTTAGTCAGTGAGTTTTGATCTAAGATTACATCTAGCATTTATTATGTATTTGAGTTTATTTCTGGCAACTTAAAATTCTTATCAATAAATAAAGAACTAAATTTTCTATAAAATTGAACAAAAAAATTTCCCGTTAACAAAAACCCAGCAGTAGACAAAGAGACGTCATCATGTTTTATATAATTCAAAGTATTTATCTAAGTGTGTGTGTGCGCCTAAATGTATAGGTCTGCGTGATTTTGTCTAAAAACCTATTTGTGTCTACCCCTAAAAGTATACAATTTAAGATACAAAAATTTTACAAAACATAAAATACATGATAACAAAAGAGCTCTTTTTTGAAAAAAAAAAACTGATACATAACATAATATAAAGCATACATTAAGGCGGTTTTGAAGGGAGAAACATATTATTTCTATTTTGAAAGAAATTCCTTGAGGTTTGTTTAGTTCAGAGTATAGAAAGGGAAGGGTAGGGGTAAAGAGCTGTTTTTAAGCAAAAAAAAAGCCTTGGATTATGTAACATAATTTAGGCAAAAAACAGAATTGTTAAGTAGTTTTCTAGAAAAGTTTTGATTTTAAGCAAAAAAATATATTTTCTAGTTTATGATTTTATTTAAGAATAAATACAATGCGTATGTTTTTTTATATTTTAAAAGACAGCATTAACTAAGCAGTTTTTATTGGACACTAACATAAAATGTAACTTTATGAGCCTAAAAGTATGCCCCAGATTTTTAGCTAGATCTCTTGTCTCTAAATGATTTATTGTTGAAGATAAAGTAGGTTTTTCTGCAACAGTATTTACAGCATAGTTTCCTTAAATCGTTAGTTTAAGGGACTATTAACTCAAAATGAGGAAAACAACTTTATTTTACTGAAATCAAAAAGACATAAATCAGTTATCCCTAAAAGTATCCTTTAATTTCATAAACAAAGCACAGAAAACATCCATATATTTGCTGATAAAATCCTATGATTTATGTCTTTTTTCCCTAAGAGTAACAAAAGGATTTTGTTGGTATTACATAAAGAAAGTATGCATGACATTTTGCTAATAACGAAGGCCTGAAAAAATGTTGCTTTTTACGATTTTTTGTTTAATTTTATGGCTTTGAAAACCTTAATTTAAAATATTTAAACATATTAATAATAAAACCTTGTAATTAATAATTTACTCAATAAAAAAATTCGAAATGTTTTATCAATTTACTCTTTTGACTAACACCTTAAGGTATGCTTTAGTTTTATATTGACTCATTAACTCTTGCCCTTTTTTATTAAACACTTTAATATTATATTCCTTAATATTATATCGTTAATATTTCATACTAAAGTGAAATTTTAACTTCTTTTCTTGGAAATATTGTTTCTACCTCAACACCTTAAAGTATGCTTTAATTTGTTTTAATTTGTATTTTAATATCCAGCTGCTGTAAACACTGAATTAAGTAATTACTCATGCATAAATTTCGATGTTAACAACAGAAATTTTTAAGTTTACAAACAACAAAATTTATTAAAACTTTTCTTTAATTAAAATGGTCAAATAATCAAACATCATCATTCCTCCAGAGTTTCATTAAAACTCTATGTTTACAAAGACATATTTAGATACGAAATTTTATTAAACTTTTTGCAACAGAAATAATTTGTAACCTCCCTAAAGTATCCTACAAAATATAAGCAAAATATAGAAATTTATCTATTATAAATTTTTTATAGAAATTTTTCTGTAAAAATTTTTCTATAGAAATTTTTCTTCAGAAATTTTTCCATTGAAATTTTTCTTTAAAAATATTTCAATAGGATTTTTTTTAGATTTTTCTCAAGAAAATTTTACTTTAGAAATTTTTCTATCGAAATTATTCTACAAAAGTTTTTCTATAAAAAATTTTTAATAGAAATTTTTTTATTGAAATTATTCTATAGAAATTCTTCTATCGAAATTTTTCTATCGAAATTTTTCTACCGAAATTTTTCTACAGAAATTCTTTTATCGAAATTTTTGTACAGAAATTTTTCTAAAAAAAATTTTCTATGTAATTTTGTTTTTAGAAATTTCTCTACTGAAAAACTTTTCTATGGAAATTAATCTATAAAAATTTTGCTATAGAATTTTGTCTATGGAAATTTTTCTACTGAAATTTTTCTATAGAAATTTTTCTATAGAAATTTTTCTTTAGCAATTTTTCTGTACAAATTTTTTAATAGATATTTTTCTATAGCAAGTTTTTCATCAGAAATTTTTTTATCGAAATCTTTCCATAAAAATTTTCCCCCAGAAATTTTTCTAAAGAAATTTTTTTATAAATTTTTGTATAAAAAAGTAACTTTAATCATTTTTCATTGAAAATTTTTTTATAGAAAATTTTCTATAAAAATTTTTCTATAGAAATTTTTTTATAGAAAATTTTTCTATAGAAATTTTTCGATAAAAATTTTTTAATAGAATTTTTTTTTATAGAAATTTGTTTATAGAAATTTTTTGAAAGAAATGTTCCTATAGACATTTTTCAATGAAATTTTTTCTATCGAAAATTTTCAATAAAAATTTTTCCATAAACATTTTTTTAAAGAAATTTTTCTCTTTAAATTTTTCTGTAGAAATTTTTCTTTAGAAATTTTTCATCAGAAATATTTTAATTGAATTTTTTTTTCTTTTTAAAGAAAATTTTCTATAGAAATTTTTCTATGAATTTTTTTTTTTCTTTTTAAAGAAAATTTTCTTTAGAAATTTTTCTATAGAAATTTTTCTATGGAAATTTTTCTAAAGAAATTTTTCTATAGAAATTTTTTTATAGAAATTTTTCTATAGAAATTTTTCAATAGAAAGTTTTTTATAGAAGCTTTTCTATAAAATATTTTTTTAATAGAAATTTTTCTAAAACAAATTTTTAATAAAAATTTTTCTTTAAAAAATTTTCTATTGAAATTTTTCTATAAAAAATTTTCCATAGAAATGTTTCTATAAAAAATTTTCTAATGAAATTTTTCTATAAAAATTTTTCCACAAAAAATTTTCTATAGAAATTTTATTATAGAAATTTTTCTATAAAAATTTTTCTATGGAAATTTTTCCACAAAAAATTTTCTATAGAAATTTTTTTACAAAAATTTTTCTACAGAAATTTTTCTATAAAAATTTTTCTACAAAAATTTTTCCATCAAAAATTTTCTATAGAAATTTTATTATAGAAATTATTCTATAAAAATTTTTCTAAAGAAATTTTTCTATAAAAATTTTTCTATAGAAATTTTTCTATAAAAAATTTTCTATAGAAATTTTTCTAAAAAAATGTTTTTATAGAAATTTTTCTATAGGAAATTTTTTATAATTTTTTTTTTCAAAATTTTTTTATAAAAATTCCTCTATTTTCTCTACAAACATTTTCCTATAGAAATTTTTCTACAGAAATTTTTCTATAAAGAATATTCTATAAAAATTTTTCTGTATAAATTTTTCAGTAGAAATTTTTCTTTAAAATTTTTTCTATAGAAATTTTTCTTTTTTTTTTTTGTAAAAAATTTTCTATAAAAAATTCTTCTTTAGAAATTTTTCTACTGAAATTTTTCCACTGAAATTTTTCTATAGAAATTCTTTTTTAAAAATGTTTCTGTAGAAATTTTTCGATAGACATTTTTTTATAATATTTTCTTTAGAAATTCTTCTATAGATATTTCTAAACAAATGTTTCTATAAAAAAAAAAAAAAAATTCAACCGAAATTTTTGACTAAATTCTCTCAAGAAACTTTTCTTCAGAAATTTTCTATAGATGTTTTTTTTATAGAAATTGTTTTCTAAAGAAATTTTGATTGTAAAAATGTTTTGCATAGAAGTTTTTCTATAGAAATTTTTCTTTAGAAATGTTTCTATAAAAATTTTTTTATAGAAATTTTTCTATACAAATTTTTCTTTAGAAATTTTTCTATAGAAATTTTTTATAAAAAATTTTCTATATAAATTTATCTATAGAAATTTATTTATAGACATTTTTCTATAAATGTTTTTCTATAAGTTTTTCTATAGACATTTTTCTATAGAAATTTTTCTAAAGAAATTTTTCTATAGAAATTTTTCTATAGAAATTTTTCAATAGAAATTTTTCTAAAAAATTTTTCTATTTTTATGCAAATAATTTTATATAAATTTTTGTATGAAAATTTTTTAATAAAAATTTTTGTATAAAAAACTTTTCTATAGAAATTTATCTATAGAAATTTATCTATATAAAATTTTCTATGCAAATTTTTCTAAAAAAATCTGTTTCTAAAATTTTTTTATCGAAATTTTTTAATAAAAATTTTTCCATTAAAATTTTTGTAAAGAAATGTTGCTATAGAAATTTTCTACGGAAAGTTTTCTATAGAAAATTTTCTAAAAAAATTTTTTTGCAAAAATTTTTCCATAGAAATTATTTAATAGAGAATTTTTTATAGAAATTTTTCTACAAAAATTTGTCTTAAAAAATTTTCTATAGAAATTTTTTTATAAAATATTTTCAATAGATTTTTTTCTAAAAAAATCTTGCTACAGAAATTTTTCTATCATAATTTTCTACAGAAATTTTCAAGAAAAAATTTCTTTCTATATAAATTTTTCTATAAAATTTTTCTATAAAATTTTTCTATAAAAAATTTTTTCTATATAAATGTTTCTATAAAATTTTTTTTAAAGAAAATTTCTATGGAGATTTTTCTATAGAAATTTTATTATAGAAATTTTTCGGCAGAAATTTTTCTAAAGAAATTTTCCTTTACAAATGTTTTTTATAGAAATTTTTGTATAGAACTGTTTCTAAAGAAATTTTTGTTGATATTTTACTATAGAAAATATTTTAATTAGAAATTTTTTCATAGAATTTTTTTCATAGAAATTTTTCTATAGACATTTTTTTATAAAAATTTTTCTATAGAAATTTTTTTATCGAAATTTTTCTAAAGAATGTTTCCTTATTTTTCTATGGAAATATTTGTATAGAAATTTTTCCATAAAAATTTTGCTTTAGACATTTTTCCATAGAGATTTTTCTATAGCAATTTTTCAAAAGAAATTTTTCTATAAAAAATGTCTATAGAAAAATTTTTAAAGAAAAATTTCAATTAAAAAATTTCTATAGAAAAATGTCTGTTAAATAATTTCTTTAAAAAATGGTCTGTAACGAAATTTCTGAAGAAAATTTTCTATAGAAAATGTTCTGTGGAAAAATTTCTATAGAAAAATTTCGATACAAAAATTTTTTTAGAAATTTTTTTATTTTCTAAAAAAATTTTTATATCGAAATTTTTCTATAGAAATTTTTCCACAGAACATTTTCTATAGAAATTTTTCCACAAAACATTTTCTATATAAATTTTTGTTCAGAAATTTTGCCACAGACCTTTTTTATAGAAATTTTTAAACAGAAATTTTTCTATAGAAATTTTTTAATTGAAATTTTTCTTTAAAAATTTTTCTATAGAAATTTTTTAATTCAAATTTTTCCTTAAAAATTTTTCTATAGAAATTTTACTTTAAAATTTGTTCTATTGTTTGAAAATGTTCTTTACAAATTTTTCTATAAAAATATTTCAAAAGGAATTTGTTTATAGGTTATTTCTAATAGGGGATTTTAGATCTAAATTTTGGGAATTCCTTAATTTTCTTATTATTTAAGATAATAGCCCTATAAAATGATTTTCAATTAATTTCTGCCCTTTGAAAGATTTACCTCCTATAAGTCTTTTCCATTTAGAATAGCTCTTAAAATTCTATCTTAAATGAACCCAAATGCTTTTTAAAATAAATTCTTAAAATTTTTAATGGAAATTAAGTATTTGTTTATATATATAATCTCACATGAAGTTTGAGCTTTATTAACATAATGATACTCGTGTTTCAATTAAATATGACAAGAAAATTTTTTAATATTTTAACAAACTGTCATATAAATTTTTATATGTCCTCACGCACGCACACACACACATACACTTACTCTGATATAATGAAATCACGCACACTCATTACAAAATGTATGTGTATTTACATATAAATAATTAAATATGATATAATTTTATGAGTGTATAATTAAAATATGAAAATTTTAAGCTTACAAACACATTTAAGATATGACATTCAATTATAATAAAAATTACATATACAAGGACATTTTGGTTGGAAAATCAACAACAGCAGCAGCATCAACCTCATAATGAAAACGGAAATGGTTGGGAGGGTCTCGATGGGTTATTGTTAGGATTTATTTTAAAAGCGTTTGTCTATAAGGAAGAGTTTAATTTTGGGGTTCCATTTCCTTCTGTTTTTATTTGGTTCTCAAAACTAATTTTATAACAGATGGTTTTGTTTGGAATTTGATTAAAAAGTTAAAAAAAAAATGGGATTTTTTTTTAATTCTGGAATTTTTGGCTAGGTTTTCTTATAAAAATTTAAATTTTTAAATAATATTGATCGGAGAAACTAAAAAAATATTTTTTTAATAATGTGCCATATGGCAACAATTCTTATTTTTGCCTTATAATGCTCTAGTTCAGTTTATATTTATAATTAGCAATAATAAATGAGTTTCTGCAGAAATTTAGTCAAAATTTTTAAAATATTTCACATTTACAATTTCCCTTCCAGTACCTAAATTTGCTGTCAATTCTTCTGTATTTAGTCATTAATTTATGTCACTTGATGTCTAAATAATTCAATACGTTTTATGCATTCATAGGATTTCCTTAAGCAAATGCGTTCGCCTTTTTTTCAATTATATTATCTAGTGCCTACCTTGAGGCGTTTTTGATTTGATCACGTTTATGAGACAAAATTGCTCAACTACATAGAACTCAAAACTGATTAAATAACAAAAAAAATATAAAGAATAAAACAGCAAAAACAACTAGAAAATCCCACAACAATATATTTCAATCATAAAGAAGATGGAAAAGAAAAACAAACTATTGACATATTTTAAGGCGCTTTATGTCATAAGCATAAATAAATTTGTAATGGTCTTATATTATACGAAATAAAGAATAAACAATTTATATCATGAAAAGAAAAACTAATAAATACATGACAATGCATACGAAATTTATATAGAAATATTTTTATGAGCAAAAAGGGAACTTAACAAATTTTAATAGGGCAAATGTTTTATACTTACTTTATGTACTGCATACTTTTTGGCAAAAATTTACTCAATATATCTCAAAACTAAATAAAAAAATATTTTTAGATCTTAAAAACAAAGTTTCAAATGAAATGTTCTAATATTATTTAAAAATTGGATAATTAAAGGGATTTTTTAAAAATGGGTTTAAGTCCCATTTTAAAAAACCTATTTAATATAGTTCTAATTTTAGTTCCAAAGCAAAAATTATAGTGTTTTTTAACTTTGTTGCCGTATGACATATTCAAATTTATTTCCTGTTTCTTTTTTTTTCTGAAAAATTCATTATTTTTATATATTTATAATAGAAATTTTTCTATAGAAATTTATCTTAAGAAATGTTTCTACACAAATTTTTCTAAAAAAATTTTGTATAGAAATTTTTTTATAAACATTTTTCTATAGCAATTTTTGTATAGACATTTTTGTATAGAAGTTTTTCTTTAGAAATTCTTATATAGAAATTTTTTTATCCTAACTTTTCTATAGAAATTTTTCTAATCAAAATTTACTATAGAAATATTTCTATAGCAATTTTTCTGTAAAAATATTTTATAGGCATTTTTTTATAAAAAGTTTTCAATAAACATTATTCTCAAGAAATTTTCTATAGGAATTTTTCGTTAGAATTTTTTCTGAAATTTTTTCTAAAGAAATTATTCTACAAAAATTTTGTATAAAAATTTTTACTAAAAAAATTTTTCTATAGAAATTTTCCTACAGAAATTTTTATATACAAAATTTTTCTATAGAAATTTTCCATAGAAACTTTTCTATAAAAATGTTTTTATAGAAATTTTTCGATAGAAATTTTTTTATAGAAATTTTTCTATAAAAATTTTCTATAGAAAATTTGCTGTAGAATATTTTCTATAGAAATTTTCCATAGAAACTTTTCTATCAAAATTTTTTTATAGAAATTTTTCTATAGAAATTTTTCTATAAATAAATTTTCTATAAATAATTTTCTATAAAAAATTTGCTATAGAATATTTTCTACAAACATTTTTCTAAAGAAATTTTTCTATAGAAATTTTTCTATAGAAATTTTTCTATAAAAATTTTTCTATAGAAATTTTTCTACAGAAATTTTTCTATAGAAATTTTTCTATAGAAATCTTTCTATAGAATATTTTCTAAAAAAATTTTTTTAAAGAAATTTTTCTATAGAAATTTTTCTATAGAAATTTTTCTATAGAAATTTTTCTATAAATAATTTTTCTATAAATAATTTTTCTATAAATAATTTTCTATAGAAATTTGATATAGCATATTTTTTATAAAAATTTTTCTAAAGAAATTTTTCTATAGAAATTTTTCTATAAATAATTTTCTATAGAAAATTTTCTATAGAAAATTTTCTATAGCATATTTTCTATAAAGTTTTTTCTAAAGAAATTTTTTTATAGAAATTTTTCTTTAGAAATTTTTCATCAGAAATATTTCAATTGAATTTTTTTCTTTTTAAAGATAATTTTACTTTAGAAATTTTTCTATTGAAATTTTTCTATTGAAATTTTTCTATAAATAATTTTTCTATAAATAATTTTTCTATAAATAATTTTCTATAGAAATTTGATATAGCATATTTTTTATAAAAATTTTTCTAAAGAAATTTTTCTATAGAAATTTTTCTATAAATAATTTTTCTATAAATAATTTTTCTATAAATAATTTTCTATAGAAATTTGATATAGCATATTTTTTATAAAAATTTTTCTAAAGAAATTTTTCTATAGAAATTTTTCTATAAATAATTTTCTATAGAAAATTTTCTATAGAAAATTTTCTATAGCATATTTTCTATAAAGTTTTTTCTAAAGAAATTTTTTTATAGAAATTTTTCTTTAGAAATTTTTCATCAGAAATATTTCAATTGAATTTTTTTCTTTTTAAAGATAATTTTACTTTAGAAATTTTTCTATTGAAATTTTTCTATTGAAATTTTTCTATAGAAATTTTTCTATAGAAATTTTTTTATAGAAATTTTTCTATACAAATTTTTCTATCGAAATTTTTCTATAGAAATTTTTCTATAAATAATTTTTCTATAAATAATTTTTCTATAAATAATTTTCTATAGAAATTTGATATAGCATATTTTTTGTAAAAATTTTTCTAAAGAAATTTTTCTATAGAAATTTTTTTATAGAAATTTTTCTATAGAAATTTTTCTATAGAAATTTTTCTATAGAAATTTTTCTATTAAAATTTTTCTATAGAAATTTTTCTATAGAAATTTTTCTTTAAAAATTTTTCTATAGAAAATTTTCTATAGAAATTTTTCTATATAAATTTTTCTATAAATAATTTTTCTATAAATAATTTTCTATAGAAAATTTGCTATAGAATATTTTCTATAAAAATTTTTCTAAAGAAATTTTTCTATAGAAATTTTTCTATAGAAATTCTTCTTATAGAAATTTTCTATAGAAATTTTTCTATAGAAATTTTTCTATAGAAATTTTTCTATAGAAATTTTTCTATAGAAATTTTTCTATAGAAATTTTTCTATAGAAATTTTTTTATAGAAATTTTTCTATAGAAATTTTTCTATAGAAATTTTTCTATAGAAATTTTTTTATAGAAATTTTTCTATAGAAATTTTTCTATAGAAATTTTTCCATAGAAATTTTTCCATAGAAATTTTTCTATGGAAGTTTTTCTATAGAAATTTTTCTATAAAAATTTTTCTATAGAAATTTTTCTATAGAAATTTTTTCTATAGAAATTTTTCTATAGAAATTATTCTATAGAAATTTTTCTATAGAAATTTTTCTGTAGAAATTTTTCTATAGAAATTTTTCTATTGAAATTTTTCTATAGAAATTTTTCTATAGAAATTTTTCTATAGAAATTTTTCAATAGAAATTTTTCTACAAAAATTTTTCTAAAGAATTTTTTCTAAAGAAATTTTTCTACAGAAATTTAGCTATAGAAATGTTTTTTTTAAAATGTTTCTCTAGAAATTTATCCATAGAAATTTTCTGTTGAAATTAATCTACAAAATTTTTTTTACAGAAATTTTTCATTTTAAAGTTTTCTACAGAAATTTTTTATCGAAAATTTTCTATAGAAATTTTTCTATAGAAATTTTTCTATAGAAATTTTTCTGTAGAAATTTTTCTACAAAAATTTTTCTAAAGAATTTTTTCTAAATAAATTTTTCTACATAGAAATTTTCCTATAAAAATGTTTATCTAGAAATTTATCCACAGAAATTTTTCTATTGAAATTAGTCTAGAGAAATTTTTTATAGAGATTTTTTATAGAATTTTTTTATAGAAATTTTTCTATAGAATTTTTCTTTATAAATTTTTCTATAGAAATTTTTCTATGGAAGTTTTTCTATATAAATTTTTTGTAGCAAATTTGTCTATAGAAAGTTTTTTTATAGAAAATATTCTATTGAAATTTATCTATTGAAATTTTTCTGAAGAAATTTTTTATAGAAATTTTTCTATAGAAATTTTTCCATAAAAATATTTCTATAGAAATTTTTCTATAGAAATTTTTCTACAAAAATTTTACTAGAGAAATTTTTGTATAGAGATTTTTCCATAAAAATTTTTCTATAGAAATTTTTCGATAGTATTTTTTTATAGAAATTTTTCTATAGTATTGTTATTATACAAATTTTTTTATATAAGAAATATTTCTACAGTAATTTTTTTAGGAAATTTTTCTATAGAAATTCGATCCAAATCCAATTTAATTTCTTTTTTAAAATCCCGTTTTGGGATTTTGAGGAATATTTGAATTTCATTTTGGGAATTTGAACCTTTTTTGTGGGAATTGACAAGAATCTTAACAAAATGTCTTTATTAGAGATTTTATAGTAAATCTGCTTCATTTTCAATTTCAATTTAAATCCGATTTTAAAAACTTTATTTTTTATTATTGGGGTATATAAGGAATTTATGTTTGGGTATAAACCTTCTAAATTTATAACAATTTCTCATTAACCATATTCTTTCCGGGTCTTAAAATTCCAATTGCATATTAATACCTCAAAAAGGTATTAGCAGCGAAAAGAAAAATATAAATAAAAATCACTTGTGAAAAATAAGGGCAAATAACAGGAAGAAACCCCTTAAGAACCAAACTATGCATAAATTTGTTGTTGGCAAACTAATAAAAATAAAATGTCAGCAACAACAAAAAAAAAATTAAACGCAAAGAAAAAACATAAAATTCATTTCGAAAGCCACGAAATGATACGTGAGAAATAAAAATTTACTATAAAATGAAATTGCAAAAAAAGAAAGTATAGCATGCTTCTAGGAGATTGTAATGTATGTAGGTGATAAAAGGAAAGGAATGTTGTGCTGGGAACGGAAAAAACTAGGTCTTAGTTTAAAATTTAATGCAATTCCTAGAGCAGCGATAACTTTTCCGAAGTGGTCGAGGTGGCGGTTTTGAGCAAGGATGAAATGAATAAAATATAAAACAAATTGATATTGGAAGAGAATTTTAAAAAGGAAAAAAGAATTTAGAAAAAAAATTTGAATTGAAAAATTTAAAATTTATATTGAGAACAAAAAACTATAAAACTGAGAAAGAACAATTAAAGGAAATATAGAAATGGTCAAGTTTTTTCCATTGAAAACATTTAATTTTTAACAATGAAATGTGACAAAAAAAGCCTTGATTTAGGCTCAAAAGTCAGGCTGTTTAGAGAAGAAGGTAAATATGAAGGTGACAAAATACTTAGTCAGCGAAATTAACTAAAAATCAATAGACTGGTTAATATTTTAGTATAAAAAAAATTTATAGTAAAAATATAGAAATATTTTTTTATAGAAAAATTCTCGATAGAAATATAGAAATATTTTTCTATAGAAAAATTTTCGATAGAAATATTTTTCTATAGAAACATTTTCGATAGAAATATTTTTCTATAGAAAAATTTTCGATAGAAATATTTTTCTATAGAAAAATTTTCGATAGAAATATTTTTCTATAGAAAAATTTTCGATAGAAATATTTTTCTATAGAAAAATTTTCGATAGAAATATTTTTCTATAGAAAAATTTTCGATAGAAATATTTTTCTATAGAAAAATTTTCAATAGAAATATTTTTCTATAGAAAAATTTTCGATAGAAATATTTTTCTATAGAAAAATTTTCGATAGAAATATTTTTCTATAGAAAAATTTTCGATAGAAATATTTTTCTATAGAAAAATTTTCGAAAGAAATATTTTTCTATAGAAAAATTTTCGATAGAAATATTTTTCTATAGAAAAATTTTCGATAGAAATATTTTTCTATAGAAAAATTTTCGATAGAAATATTTTTCTATAGAAAAATTTTCGATAGAAATATTTTTCTATAGAAAAATTTTCGATAGAAATATTTTTCTATAGAAACATTTTCGATAGAAATATTTTTCTATAGAAAAATTTTCGATAGAAATATTTTTCTATAGAAAAATTTTCGTTAGAAATATTTTTCTATGGAAAAATTTTCGATAGAAATATTTTTCAATAGAAAAATTTTCGATAGAAATATTTTTCTATAGAAAAATTTTCGTTAGAAATATTTTTCTATAGAAAAATTTTCGTTAGAAATATTTTTCTATAGAAAAATTTTCGTTAGAAATATTTTTCTATAGAAAAATTTTCGTTAGAAATATTTTTCTATAGAAAAATTTTCGTTAGAAATATTTTTCTATAGAAAAATTTTCGTTAGAAATATTTTTCTATAGAAAAATTTTCGTTAGAAATATTTTTCTATAGAAAAATTTTCGTTAGAAATATTTTTCTATAGAAAAATTTTCGTTAGAAATATTTTTCTATAGAAAAATTTTCGTTAGAAATATTTTTCTATAGAAAAATTTTCGTTAGAAATATTTTTCTATAGAAAAATTTTCGTTAGAAATATTTTTCTATAGAAAAATTTTCGTTAGAAATATTTTTCTATAGAAAAATTTTCGTTAGAAATATTTTTCTATAGAAAAATTTTCGTTAGAAATATTTTTCTATAGAAAAATTTTCGTTAGAAATATTTTTCTATAGAAAAATTTTCGTTAGAAATATTTTTCTATAGAAAAATTTTCGTTAGAAATATTTTTCTTTAGAAAAATTTTCGTTAGAAATATTTTTCTTTAGAAAAATTTTCGTTAGAAATATTTTTCTATAGAAAAATTTTCGTTAGAAATATTTTTCTATAGAAAAATTTTCGATAGAAATATTTTTCTATATATTTTCGATAGAAATATTTTTCTATAGAAAAATTTTCGATAGAAATATTTTTCTATAGAAAAATTTTCGATTGAAATATTTTTCTATAGAAAAATTTTCGATAGAAATATTTTTCTATAGAAAAATTTTCGATAGAAATATTTTTCTATAGAAAAATTTTCGATAGAAATATTTTTCTATAGAAAAATTTTCGATAGAAATATTTTTCTATAGAAAAATTTTCGATAGAAATATTTTTCTATAGAAAAATTTTCGATAGAAATATTTTTCTATAGAAAAATTTTCGATAGAAATATTTTTCTATAGAAAAATTTTCGATAGAAATATTTTTCTATAGAAAAATTTTCGATAGAAATATTTTTCTATAGAAAAATTTTCGATAGAAATATTTTTCTATAGAAAAATTTTCGATAGAAATATTTTTCTATAGAAAAATTTTCGACAGAAATATTTTTCTATAGAAAAATTTTCGATAGAAATATTTTTCTATAGAAAAATTTTCGATAGAAATATTTTTCTATAGAAAAATTTTCGATAGAAATATTTTTCTATAGAAAAATTTTCGATAGAAATATTTTTCTATAGAAAAATTTTCGATAGAAATATTTTTCTATAGAAAAATTTTCGATAGAAATATTTTTCTATAGAAAAATTTTCGATAGAAATATTTTTCTATAGAAAAATTTTCGATAGAAATATTTTTCTATAGAAACATTTTCGTTAGAAATATTTTGCTATAGAAAAATTTTCGTTAGAAATATTTTTCTATAGAAAAATTTTCGTTAGGAATATTTTTCTATAGAAAAATTTTCGTTAGAAATATTTTTCTATAGAAAAATTTTCGTTAGAAATATTTTTCTATAGAAAAATTTTCGTTAGAAATATTTTTCTATAGAAAAATTTTCGTTAGAAATATTTTTCTATAGAAAAATTTTCGTTAGAAATATTTTTCTATAGAAAAATTTTCGTTAGAAATATTTTTCTATAGAAAAATTTTCGTTAGAATTATTTTTCTACAGAAAAATTTTCCTTAGAAATATTTTTCTATAGAAAAATTTTCGTTAGAAATATTTTTCTATAGAAAAATTTTCGATAGAAATATTTTTCTATAGAAAAATTTTCGTTAGAAATATTTTTCTATAGAAAAATTTTCGTTAGAAATATTTTTCTATAGAAAAATTTTCGTTAGAAATATTTTTCTATAGAAAAATTTTCGTTAGAAATATTTTTCTATAGAAAAATTTTCGTTAGAAATATTTTTCTATAGAAAAATTTTCGTTAGAAATATTTTTCTATAGAAAAATTTTCGTTAGAAATATTTTTCTATAGAAAAATTTTCGTTAGAAATATTTTTCTATAGAAAAATTTTCGTTAGAAATATTTTTCTATAGAAAAATTTTCGTTAGAAATATTTTTCTATAGAAAAATTTTCGTTAGAAATATTTTTCTATAGAAAAATTTTCGTTAGAAATATTTTTCTATAGAAAAATTTTCGTTAGAAATATTTTTCTATAGAAAAATTTTCGTTAGAAATATTTTTCTATAGAAAAATTTTCGTTAGAAATATTTTTCTATAGAAAAATTTTCGTTAGAAATATTTTTCTATAGAAAAATTTTCGTTAGAAATATTTTTCTATAGAAAAATTTTCGTTAGAAATATTTTTCTATAGAAAAATTTTCGTTAGAAATATTTTTCTATAGAAAAATTTTCGTTAGAAATATTTTTCTATAGAAAAATTTTCGTTAGAAATATTTTTCTATAGAAAAATTTTCGTTAGAAATATTTTTCTATAGAAAAATTTTCGTTAGAAATATTTTTCTATAGAAAAATTTTCGTTAGAAATATTTTTCTATAGAAAAATTTTCGTTAGAAATATTTTTCTATAGAAAAATTTTCGTTAGAAATATTTTTCTATAGAAAAATTTTCGTTAGAAATATTTTTCTATAGAAAAATTTTCGTTAGAAATATTTTTCTATAGAAAAATTTTCGTTAGAAATATTTTTCTATAGAAAAATTTTCGTTAGAAATATTTTTCTATAGAAAAATTTTCGTTAGAAATATTTTTCTATAGAAAAATTTTCGTTAGAAATATTTTTCTATAGAAAAATTTTCGTTAGAAATATTTTTCTATAGAAAAATTTTCGTTAGAAATATTTTTCTATAGAAAAATTTTCGTTAGAAATATTTTTCTATAGAAAAATTTTCGTTAGAAATATTTTTCTATAGACAAATTTTCGTTAGAAATATTTTTAGAAATAATTTTCGTTAGAAATATTTTCGATAGAAAAATTTTCGATAGAAATATTTTTCTATAGAAAAATTTTTGTTAGAAATATTTTTCTATAGAAAAAAATGCAATATATTTTATTCTTTTTTTATTTTTCTAACTTACCTTAAAAATTCTGAGTTATATGGGATGATTTGTTATTGTTTTCCATGTTAGAATAAAGCCTATAATGTTGGCTTTGTTATTTACTTTATCTTGTTTTAATAGATTTTATAGTTTTAGAGATATTAACTTTTTCTTAAAATAAGTCTGAATTAATATCAATCATACGCCCCATAGGAAATATTTACTTTTTCTTAAATAATTTCCAGATTTTTTACTCGATTTAACTCAAATGTTTTGAAATAGAAAACTTATTGTTAAAGGCATAACTTGAGATAATTTTAGCCAAATTTCGTTGTTACTAAGCCCATTTTTTAACACTTCCTTTGTATTAAAAAAATTGGTTTTTGAAGCCAACTAGTCTTTTTAACACAAGTTTAGATCTTTACTTGATTTAATGTTTAAAAATGGATATTTAAAAATTGATATTTAAAAATCAAGCTTTATAAATTAAAAAAAGTCTTCTAATCTTTACATAAAATAAAGCCACTTTAATAGAACTTGTAAGGTACTTCTTAATACCACTTTTTTATTTAGTTCCCTTAATAATCCCTTTAGAGATAAAAATCGCAAACAGAAAAACAATTTTACTCTAACTAATTGCCATAATAATAGAAATCAATAAAATTTTATAAGTATGACACCAGCAATGACTACCAAACTATCAGAGTACTAATAATAGTAAAATTGTTAAGGGAAAAAAGTATGGAAAAGCTACTGCAACAACAACAAAGTAAAATGCATATAACAATAAAAATCCAAAAGCTTTACTTTCCCCAAGCTTTTACTCTAATACATTTTTTTATGTGTCAAATGACATTCTGAAGGCAATTTTCAATCCAAAAGATACATACATATGACCCCATAGCCCCCTCTCTAGCACCTGTCGCTTCTTGAGAAACCTTCTTTTCTTTATATTTGAATTAATATTAAAGAAATCAGGGTATTCTCTTTCACTTCTATAGAGGAGTTTGAGTACTGTTTTTCACTGCTGTTTTCTATTGATAAAGAAAACATAATACAGAGTGAAAGGGGGAGGGGAGCTCTAAAAGTGGCTGCTTTTTATCATAAGCCATTACTTTTTTTAGGTTAACGTATGTCATAGTGCTTCATATTTAATAGCTATTATTCTTTGCTCGCTGGGAAAGATTTATGTTTATGCACTGCGAGGGATTTGAGATGGGGAATATAAAATTTCAAAGGGTTAAGATTCTTAAAAAAATACAATGGAAGTATAAGAAAAAGATTATACAATAAAATTATTTCAAGACAAAGCTTTATTTTCAAAACTATTAGAATTTTTTAATTTTTATGAAAAAAAAAGATATAAAGCTACCTCTTATAATTGTACCAAGTTTTTGTTTATAAAAATTTATAACAGAACTAGTTCTATTCTAGTTCTGTTCTAGTTCTGTTCTAGTTCTGTTCTAGTTCTGTTCTAGTTCTGTTCTAGTTCTGTTCTAGTTCTGTTCTAGTTCTGTTCTAGTTCTGTTCTAGTTCTGTTCTAGTTCTGTTCTAGTTCTGTTCTAGTTCTGTTCTAGTTCTGTTCTAGTTCTGTTCTAGTTCTGTTCTAGTTCTGTTCTAGTTCTGTTCTAGTTCTGTTCTAGTTCTGTTCTAGTTCTGTTCTAGTTCTGTTCTAGTTCTGTTCTAGTTCTGTTCTAGTTCTGTTCTAGTTCTGTTCTAGTTCTGTTCTAGTTCTGTTCTAGTTCTGTTCTAGTTCTGTTCTAGTTCTGTTCTAGTTCTGTTCTAGTTCTGTTCTAGTTCTGTTCTAGTTCTGTTCTAGTTCTGTTCTAGTTCTGTTCTAGTTCTGTTCTAGTTCTGTTCTAGTTCTGTTCTAGTTCTGTTCTAGTTCTGTTCTAGTTCTGTTCTAGTTCTGTTCTAGTTCTGTTCTAGTTCTGTTCTAGTTCTGTTCTAGTTCTGTTCTAGTTCTGTTCTAGTTCTGTTCTAGTTCTGTTCTAGTTCTGTTCTAGTTCTGTTCTAGTTCTGTTCTAGTTCTGTTCTAGTTCTGTTCTAGTTCTGTTCTAGTTCTGTTCTAGTTCTGTTCTAGTTCTGTTCTAGTTCTGTTCTAGTTCTGTTCTAGTTCTGTTCTAGTTCTGTTCTAGTTCTGTTCTAGTTCTGTTCTAGTTCTGTTCTAGTTCTGTTCTAGTTCTGTTCTAGTTCTGTTCTAGTTCTGTTCTAGTTCTGTTCTAGTTCTGTTCTAGTTCTGTTCTAGTTCTGTTCTAGTTCTGTTCTAGTTCTGTTCTAGTTCTGTTCTAGTTCTGTTCTAGTTCTGTTCTAGTTCTGTTCTAGTTCTGTTCTAGTTCTGTTCTAGTTCTGTTCTAGTTCTGTTCTAGTTCTGTTCTAGTTCTGTTCTAGTTCTGTTCTAGTTCTGTTCTAGTTCTGTTCTAGTTCTGTTCTAGTTCTGTTCTAGTTCTGTTCTAGTTCTGTTCTAGTTCTGTTCTAGTTCTGTTCTAGTTCTGTTCTAGTTCTGTTCTAGTTCTGTTCTAGTTCTGTTCTAGTTCTGTTCTAGTTCTGTTCTAGTTCTGTTCTAGTTCTGTTCTAGTTCTGTTCTAGTTCTGTTCTAGTTCTGTTCTAGTTCTGTTCTAGTTCTGTTCTAGTTCTGTTCTAGTTCTGTTCTAGTTCTGTTCTAGTTCTGTTCTAGTTCTGTTCTAGTTCTGTTCTAGTTCTGTTCTAGTTCTGTTCTAGTTCTGTTCTAGTTCTGTTCTAGTTCTGTTCTAGTTCTGTTCTAGTTCTGTTCTAGTTCTGTTCTAGTTCTGTTCTAGTTCTGTTCTAGTTCTGTTCTAGTTCTGTTCTAGTTCTGTTCTAGTTCTGTTCTAGTTCTGTTCTAGTTCTGTTCTAGTTCTGTTCTAGTTCTGTTCTAGTTCTGTTCTAGTTCTGTTCTAGTTCTGTTCTAGTTCTGTTCTAGTTCTGTTCTAGTTCTGTTCTAGTTCTGTTCTAGTTCTGTTCTAGTTCTGTTCTAGTTCTGTTCTAGTTCTGTTCTAGTTCTGTTCTAGTTCTGTTCTAGTTCTGTTCTAGTTCTGTTCTAGTTCTGTTCTAGTTCTGTTCTAGTTCTGTTCTAGTTCTGTTCTAGTTCTGTTCTAGTTCTGTTCTAGTTCTGTTCTAGTTCTGTTCTAGTTCTGTTCTAGTTCTGTTCTAGTTCTGTTCTAGTTCTGTTCTAGTTCTGTTCTAGTTCTGTTCTAGTTCTGTTCTAGTTCTGTTCTAGTTCTGTTCTAGTTCTGTTCTAGTTCTGTTCTAGTTCTGTTCTAGTTCTGTTCTAGTTCTGTTCTAGTTCTGTTCTAGTTCTGTTCTAGTTCTGTTCTAGTTCTGTTCTAGTTCTGTTCTAGTTCTGTTCTAGTTCTGTTCTAGTTCTGTTCTAGTTCTGTTCTAGTTCTGTTCTAGTTCTGTTCTAGTTCTGTTCTAGTTCTGTTCTAGTTCTGTTCTAGTTCTGTTCTAGTTCTGTTCTAGTTCTGTTCTAGTTCTGTTCTAGTTCTGTTCTAGTTCTGTTCTAGTTCTGTTCTAGTTCTGTTCTAGTTCTGTTCTAGTTCTGTTCTAGTTCTGTTCTAGTTCTGTTCTAGTTCTGTTCTAGTTCTGTTCTAGTTCTGTTCTAGTTCTGTTCTAGTTCTGTTCTAGTTCTGTTCTAGTTCTGTTCTAGTTCTGTTCTAGTTCTGTTCTAGTTCTGTTCTAGTTCTGTTCTAGTTCTGTTCTAGATCTGTTCTAGTTCTGTTCTAGTTCTGTTCTAGTTCTGTTCTAGTTCTATTCTTGTTCCGTTCTACTATAGTTTTGGTTCTGTTAGAGTAAAATTCAAGTGTTTTTTTAAAGAATCCTTTTGGCTGGCCTTATACCTTTCCTTTCCTTTTGAGTGAATCCAAACCCATTTCATTTAACTTTTTACTATTAATATTAAAATCTTAGCCGAAAAATAAAGTCTAAAATAAAATTTTAAAGTAGAAGAAATGATTTTAAGTGATTTCTTGTTGTTTACAATAGAATGAATTTTAATAGAAATCTTTGGGGATTTTTGTCTATTCTCCCTTGACTCATAAAATGTTGTTTTTTTCTGAATTGCAATTTTTTTGGTTTTTCATTTGAGCAGAGAAAAATATTTCTTTCATACCGGAAATAAAATGTTGAAATAAACTTACAAAACTATAGAAGTGTTTGTAGATTTTTGTATACAATTTAACCTCGTTTTTGTGGCAAATTTCTCTCTGAGATCATTCTTGATTTGTTAACGCCACTTTGATTTATTTTAACACTAGTTGGAGGGGTTTGGGGTCTTGAATTTTCAATGACATTTGAGGGGTTAAAAATGGTGATGGGAAATAAGTGAAATAGTTATGAGTAGAAAGGTTTAAGTAAAAATACTATTAGTGTTTTGAAAACTTTAATAAACAGCAGAGTTATATATATATTTTTATTTATATATATATATATATATAATATATATATATATAATATATATATATATATATTTTTATTTTTCTAATAATTATTTAATTTCGATTTTCATACATTTTCATATTTGTAAAGTTCATATCTTTGTTGTTTATTAGTTTATAATAATTTTAATAATTTCATTTAATAACTTTGAGTCTTGACTATGTTTATCTCAAATTTCATTATCCTAGCTTTAATTTCACTTAACTAATCTTTCAATTTTCCTTAATACGAACATAATTAATATCAATCATACGCCCCATTAATTGGTTTGAAATTACATAACATCTTTTTAATCCTTCCACTGATTAAGTATTAATAAAGTTTCTCTTCACTGTGACAGTTTTATTGCTTTCATATGTCCTTATATTATAGAAAGACTTAATTTAAAATTAACCATATGTTGGTGGTTGCGCTGGTAACTGAAGGAATAATTACATGGCAAAAAAAAGGAAAAAAATATGAACAAAACACAATTCTCTGCTGGAAAAAAAGGAAAAGAAAATGAAAATGTATGTCATTTGATGTAATATATAAATTCCCATTTGTAGTTTGTGTAAGAAACATTACTTCATATATGCGAAATCATGAATTGTTACAATTTGCTAAGTTCTCACATACGTATACAAAATAGCATGTCTTAGCATGCTTTATCCAGAGAAAACAAAAAAAAATAAAGAACATAAACTACACATACTATTACACTTGAAAATAAATATTTATTTTAAAAACACAAGAAACTAAATGAAAAAGGACTAGCCTTTAAAAAAAATCGTAAGAAAAAAAAATTTTAAATTTTTCTTTTTAAAAATTTCGAAAATTTTCTTCACATTTTTTAAATTAAAATTTCTTTTTCGATTTTTTTTGCTTTTAAAAATTTTTAAGGCTCACCCTTTTCTTGTATCCTTTTACAGCCTTGGCTTGTTTATTTCGTTTTTCCTCTATATTCTTCGCAATTTATTAACCATAAAACAAACATAACTATTATACGCTACTACTACCTTTTTGCCTTCCGTTCCTTTCACTTTCTTCTGGTATCTCCCTCAAAATTGTCTGTTTTTTATTTGGAGTGAAGAAACGTAAATTTATAATTTCATGGTATTAGATTTATGGCTAACATGCAGTCGTGGCACTTAAAGTCCAAGCGCGCAATACAAAACACAACATCAAGAACCATAAAGGGTGAACAGTATAAACTTGGAGACCACCTCATAAAGTTTCCAAGGAAAATTAAAATGGATTTTAGGGAAATTAAAAAAAAAGATAATTTAGAATGAAATTATAGTATTTTAAGTTAAAGATTTTCTTCTACTTAGTCTTTATATCAAGAAAAGTTAACGATAGGTAAACATTTCTATAGAAAAGTTGACGATAGAAAGACATTTCTATAGAAAAGTTGACAATAGAAAGACATTTCTATAGAAAAGTTGGCGATATGAAGACATTTCTATAGAAAAGTTGACGACAGGAAGACATTTCTATAGAAAATTTAACGATAGGAAGCCAATTCCATAGAAAAGTTGACGATAGGAAAACATTTCTATAGAAAAGTTGACGATAAGAAGGCACTTCTATAGAAAAGTTGACGATTGGAAGACATTTCTATAGAAAAGTTGACAATAGAAAGACATTTCTATAGAAAAGTTGACGATAGGAAGAAATTTCTATATAAAAGTTGACGATAGGAAGACATTTCTATATAAAAGTTGACGATAGGAAGACATCTCTATAGAAAAGTTGACGATAGGAAGACATTTTTATAGAAAAGTTGACGATAGGAAGACATTTCTATAGAAAAGTTGACGATAGGAAGAGATTTCTATAGAAAAGTTGACGAAAGGAAGTTGACGATAGGAAGACTTTTCTATAGAAATGTTGACGATAGGAAGAATTTTCTATAGAAAAGTTGAAGATAGGAAGACTTTTCTATAGAAAATTTGACGATAGGAAGACTTTTCGATAGAAAAGTTGACGATAGGAAGACTTTTCTATAGAAAAGTTGACGATAAGAAGACTTTTCTATAGAAAAGTTGACGATAGGAAGACTTTTATATAGAAAAGTTGACGATAGGAAGGCTTTTCTATAGAAAAGTTGACGATAGGAAGACTTTTCTATAGAAAAGTTGACGATAGGAAGACTTTTCTATAGAAAAGTTGACGATAGGAAGACTTTTCTATAGAAAAGTTGACGACAGGAAGACTTTTCTATAGAATAGTTGACGATAGGAAGACTTTTCTATAGAAAAGTTGACGATAGGAAGACTTTTCTATAGAAAAGTTGACGATAGGAAGACTTTTCTATAGAAAAGTTGACGATAGGAAGACTTTTCTATAGAAAAGTTGACGATAGGAAGACTTTTCTATAGAAAAGTTGACGATAGGAAGACTTTTCTATAGAAAAGTTGACGATAGGAAGACTTTTCTATAGAAAAGTTGACGATAAGAAGACTTTTCTATAGAAAAGTTGACGACAAGAAGACTTTTCTATAGAAAAGTTGACGATAGGAAGACTTTTCTAT
This sequence comes from Stomorhina lunata, assembly GCA_933228675.1. NCBI lineage: Eukaryota > Metazoa > Arthropoda > Insecta > Diptera > Rhiniidae > Stomorhina > Stomorhina lunata. Next base: position 14,324,863 of record OW121743.1, read on the forward strand.
AGAAAAGTTGACGATAGAAAGACATTTCTATAGAAAAGTTGACGATATGAAGACATTTCTATAGAAAAGTTGATGACAGGAAGACATTTCTATAGAAAATTTAACGATAGGAAGACAATTCCATAGAAAAGTTGACGATAGGAAAACATTTCTATAGAAAAGTTGACGATAAGAAGGCACTTCTATAGAAAAGTTGACGATAGGAAGACATTTCTATAGAAAAGTTGACAATAGAAAGACATTTCTATCGAAAAGTTGACGATAGGAAGACATTTCTATAGAAAAGTTGACGAAAGGAAGACATTTCTATAGAAAAGTTGACGATAGGAAGACATTTCTATAGAAAAGTTGACGATAGGAAGACATTTCTATAGAAAAGTTGACGATAGGAAGACATTTCTATAGAAAAGTTGACGATAGGAAGACATTTCTATAGAAAAGTTGACGATAGGAAGACATTTCTATAGAAAAGTTGACGATAGGAAGATATTTCTATAAAAATGTTGACGATAGGAAGACTTTTCTATAGAAAAGTCGACGATAGGAAGACATTTCTATAGAAAAGTTGACGATAGGAAGACATTTCTATAGAAAAGTTGACGATAGGAAGAAATTTCTATATAAAAGTTGACGATAGGAAGACATTTCTATAGAAAAGTTGTCGATAGGAAGACATTTCTATAGAAAAGTTGACGATAGTAAGACATTTTTATAGAAAAGTTGACGATAGGAAGACATTTCTGTAGAAAAGTTGACGATAGGAAGAGTTTTCTATAGAAAAGTTGACGAAAGGAAGTTGACGATAGGAAGACTTTTCTATAGAAAAGTTGAAGATAGGAAGACTTTTCTATAGAAAAGTTGACGATAGGAAGACTTTTCTATAGAAAAGTTGACGATAGGAAGACTTTTCTATAGAAAAGTTGACGATAGGAAGACTTTTCTATAGAAAAGTTGACGATAGGAAGACTTTTCTATAGAAAAGTTGACGATAAGAAGACTTTTCTTTAGAAAAGTTGACGATAGGAAGACTTTTCTATAGAAAAGTTGACGATAGGAAGGCTTTTCTATAGAAAAGTTGACGATAGGAAGACTTTTCTATAGAAAAGTTAACGATAGGAACACTTTTCTATAGAAAAGTTGACGATAGGAAAACTTTTCTATAGAAAAGTTAACGATAGGAAGACTTTTCTATAGAAAAGTTGACGATAGGAAGACTTTTCTATAGAAAAGTTGACGATAGGAAGACTTTTCTATAGAAAAGTTGACGATAGGAAGACATTTCTATAGAAAAGTTGACGATAGGAAGACTTTTCTATAGAAAAGTTGACGATAGGAAGACTTTTCTATAGAAAAGTTGACGATAGGAAGACTTTTCTATAGAAAAGTTGACGATAGGAAGACTTTTCTATAGAAAAGTTGACGATAGGAAGACTTTTCTATAGAAAAGTTGACGATAGGATGACTTTTCTATAGAAAAGTTGACGATAGGAAGACTTTTCTATAGAAAAGTTGACGATAGGAAGACTTTTCTATAGAAAAGTTGACGATAGGAAGACTTTTCTATAGAAAAGTTGACGATAGGAAGACTTTTCTATAGAAAAGTTGACGATAGGAAGACTTTTCTATAGAAAAGTTGACGATAGGAAGACTTTTCTATAGAAAAGTTGACGATAGGAAGACTTTTCTATAGAAAAGTTGACGATAGGAAGACTTTTCTATAGAAAAGTTGACGATAGGAAGACTTTTCTATAGAAAAGTTGACGATAGGAAGACTTTTCTATAGAAAAGTTGACGATAGGAAGACTTTTCTATAGAAAAGTTGACGATAGGAAGACTTTTCTATAGAAAAGTTGACGATAGGAAGACTTTTCTATAGAAAAGTTGACGATAGGAAGACTTTGCTTATGAAATGTATGTTTGTTTTTGCTTTTATGTGTATCTTCATTGATCTTGTGGGACAAGAGGCTATAATATAAAGACGTTGCACTTAAATACATTGATTTGCGGAATGGTCGTTTTGAGAAGTCCCATAAACAAGATGGTATACCGCCTTTACTCTTATTTTTAAAGAACTAATGGAGACGATTATTCAATGAGAGAAAGTTGTAATGGTCGTTTTGAAAAGTCCCATACCGCTTTTTCTCGAATTTGGAAACTAATATTGGAGGAGACTTTTATCAAAAAAAAAAATTATGTTTATTTATGCGTTTGTTTGCTTTTTATTGTCTTTTATCCACTTTTGTATCCTTTTTGGAAAAAAATGTATGGAGTGCAATATTTTTATATTACAGAGTCTTGAGTGGGACATTTTAATATAGGTCGTATATATGTTACCTCAAACTATGATCTTGCCTAGTCTTTTAGTCTGTTTTGGATGACATTTCTTAAATAATTGAATTTAATTTTGAATAATTTAATAAAATGCCTACCATTTTACCCAACATTACACCTTAATAGCCTGACAATTTAAAAAGCCTTTCAAACAAAATTATTTCACACTTTTACCATCTCTTCTATACAAATTCAAATTCTATTATATTTCTCATATGACATGAGATTTTTGTGGGACATTATTACATTTTTAATGGGTATTCATTTAGAAAGAGACATTTTGCAAACACTTTTAGCTAAAAACTGAACTAAAAAACAGCAAATGCTGGTAATTTTTTTTTTTTTTTGAATTTGTAGAGGGCAAATAACAGCCACTGTTAACCTATTTAAGCTTTTAAATTGCAAAAAGTGGTAGAAAAAAAAAACTAGAAAATAGAAGCAAACATTAGAAAATGAAACAAAGCAAAAAGTGAGTGAGTGGTAGCTAGACAAACAATTAAAGTGTTTACTAAACTCTTGGCTAAAAACTAGTAAATGACATTTAAAGAGTCAAAAAGGATAAGGAAAGTAGTAGAAAATTCTACAAAAAATAAACATTTTTGAAGTAAAATATTTATTTCAACATAAGAGTTAATTTTTGATTTATTAAATTTACTAACAAAACTTTTTATCCTTTCAAAACGTGATGCATCGATTGTGCGGGTGCATTGACTGTGCGCCTTGTGGTAGTTTTTTGTCAGATCTGAACGGGTTAAAACTTATAAATATCTGGCGGGAATTTCCCGATAATGTCGAATTTGGTGCAGAAGAAATTTACTTGAGACTTTGATCATTTTCAGCTGTTAAAGGAATTTCAATCTTATGTATCCCTAATTAGATACAATTTTGCAAACTATTTCCGTGTCCTTTTTACATAATATTTTATAAATTTCCTATTTTTTCTAAACAAATATTCTAATTAATTCATTTCATTTACTAAATCTCGTTTCATATTATATTTAAAATTTTCAAATCTGCTCTAATACATATTTACTTTCGAAATCCTTTTTTAATCCTTGTTAATTTTTTATATTTTTTTAAATTTTTTTATTTTACTGCAAATTTTGTTTAAATTACTAATTGTGCTATTTTGTTTCAGTCTAACCAAAGTTTCTCCTCCAAAGAAATTTTTATTACATTTTCATTACAAAAACTATTTAAATTGAAGTGGCCTTAAGGGAGCAAAAACTGTAGAGGAAAAAAATTTTGTGTTGACATAATGAAAAACGCGCATAATTTCTTTGCCCACATCCTGCACATTTTCAGTATGTAAATGAAAATAGTTTTTCGTTTTAGGAATTTAGTGAATATATGGAAAAATTAACATTAAACGAAAGTGTTGATGCGGTTTATCAAAGGACTTGAAATGTAGTAAAATAAAGGCGACAAAATTAAACAAAATAAGTCAGGCATCAAAGGGGGGTGTATTTACTAAAAATTTAATACCGATAGAACAAATGAAAGGAAAATTTCTTCACAGCGGAACAGAATTTAAGGCCTAATATACTTTAAAATTTGTCCTTAAGTCTTTGGTATGACCAAAGGCTCTATTATATAAAGAAATTGCACTTCCATTAAATGAATTGCCATATGGTCTTTTTAAAAAGTTGCATAAAAAAACAACTAATGGAGGCGACTACCCAATGAGAGAAAGCCAAGGCACACACATGTGCTCATGAAATCAATGTTTGTGTGTTTAAATGTTTTCCATGTTTTTTTTGTGAAAACATTTTTATAAAAAAAAATTCAAAAGGAAAAAAATTTTATAGGAATATTTTTGGTAGGAAAAAATTTTTATAGAAAAATTTTCGATAGGAAAAAAATTTTTATAGAAAAATTTTCGGAAGACATTTCTGCAGAAAAGTTGACAATACGAAGACATTTCTACAAAAAAGTTGACGATAGGAAGATATTTTTTTAGAAAAGTTGACGATAGGAAGACACTTCTATAGAAAAGTTGACGATAGGAAAACATTTCTATAGAAAAGTTGACGATAGGAAGAAATTTCTATAGAAAATTTGACGATAGGAAGACATTTCTATAGAAAAGTTGAATATAGGAAGACATTTCCAAAGAAAAATTGACGATAGAAAGATATTTCCATAGAAAAGTTGACGATAGGAAGACATTTCTATAGAAAGGTTGACGATAGGAAGACATTTCTATAGAAAGGTTGACGATAGAAAGACATTTCTATAGAAAAGTTGACGATAGGAAGACTTTTCTATAGAAAAGTTGACGATAGGAAGACTTTTCTATAGAAAAGTTGACGATAGGAAGACTTTTCTATAGAAAAGTTGACGATAGGAAGACTTTTCTATAGAAAAGTTGACGATAGGAAGACTTTTCTATAGAAAAGTTGACGATAGGAAGACTTTTCTATAGAAAAGTTGACGATAGGAAGACTTTTCTATAGAAAAGTTGACGATAGGAAGACTTTTCTATAGAAAAGTTGACGATAGGAAGACTTTTCTATAGAAAAGTTGACGATAGGAAGACTTTTCTATAGAAAAGTTGACGATAGGAAGACTTTTCTATAGAAAAGTTGACGATAGGAAGACTTTTCTATAGAAAAGTTGACGATAGGAAGACTTTTCTATAGAAAAGTTGACGATAGGAAGACTTTTCTATAGAAAAGTTGACGATAGGAAGACTTTTCTGTAGAAAAGTTGACGATAGGAAGACTTTTCTATAGAAAAGTTGACGATAGGAAGACATTTCTATAGAAAACTTGACGATAGGAAGACATTTCTATAGAAAACTTGACGATAGGAAGACATTTCTATAGAAAAGTTGACGATAGGAAGACATTTCTATAGAAAAGTTGATGATAAGAAGACGTTTCTATAGAAAAGTTGACGATAGGAAGACATTTCTATAAAAAAGTTGACGATAGGAAGACATTTCTATAGAAAAGTTGAAGATAGGAAGACATTTCTATGGAAAAGTTGACGATAGGAAGACATTTCTATAGAAAAGTTGACGATAGGAAAACATTTCTATAGAAAAGTTGACGATAGGAAAACATTTCTATAGAAAAGTTGACGACAGGAAGATAGTTGACGATACGAAGACATTTCTATAGAAAAGTTGACGATAGGAAGACATTTCTATAGAGAAGTTGACGATAGGAAGACAGAAAAAAATTTTTCTTAAAGAAAAATTTTCGATAGGAAAAATTTTTTATAGAAAAATTTTCGGTAGAAAAAAATTTATGGAATAATTTTCGGTAGAAGAAAACTTTTGTAGAAACATTTTCGGTAGAAAAAAAATTTTGTAGAAAAATTTTCGGTAGGAAAAAATTTTTGTAGAAAAATTTTCGGTAGGAAAAAATTTTTATAGAAAAATTTTCGATAGGAAAAAATTTTATAGAAATTTTTTTTTTTATAATAAAGTTTTCTTTAAAAGAATTTTTCTATAAGAAATTTTTCGATAGGAAAAAAATTTGTAGAAACTTTGTTTTAAGAAAAACTTTTATAATTAAAAAATTTCGGTAAGAAAAACTCTTTATAAATAATTTTCGATAATTTTTTTAGAAACATTTTCATATGAAAAAAATTTTATAGAAACATTTTCGGTAGGAAAACATTTTTACAGAGAAATTTTCGATAAAAAAAATTTTTATAGAAAAATTTTCGTTAGGAAAAAATTTTTATAGAAAAATTTTCGGTATTAAAAAAATTTTTATAGAAAAATTTTCGTTAGGAAAAAATTTTTATAGAAAAATTTTCGTTAGGAAAAAATTTTTATAGAAAAATTTTCGGTAGGAAAAAAATTTTATAGAAAAATTTTGGGTAGGAAAAAATTTCTATAGAAAATTTTTCGATATAAAAAAATATTTATTGAAAAATTTTCGACAGAAAAAAAATTTTTACGGAAAATTTTTCGATAGGAAAAAGTTTTTGCAGAAATTAGAAATAGATATTTTTGGTCGAAAAAAGTTTTTATAGAAAAATTTTTGGAAGAAAAAATTTTTATAGAAAAATTTTCGGTTGAAAAAATTTTAATAAAAAATTTTCGATAGCAAAAAAAAATTTATAAAAAATTTTCGATAGTAAAAAAAATTTATAAAAAATATTCGTTAATAATTAAAAAATTTTATAGAAAAATTTTGGGAAAAAAATTTGTATAGAAAAATTTTGGCGGGAACAAAATTTTATAAGAAAACTTTTGGTAGCAAATAATTTTAATAGAAAAATTTTAGATAGAAAAAAGTTTTATAGAAAAATTTTTGGTAGAAAAAAAATTTTTATAGAAAAATTTTTGGTAGAAAAAAAATTTTTATAGAAAAATTTTTGGTAGAAAAAAATTTTTATAGAAAAATTTTTCGTAGGAAAATTTTTAATAGAAAAATTTGATATGAAAAAAGTTTTTATCACATTGTGATATAAATAACTCCAGAATCATTGATCGCACTATAATATTGTGTTTATAAGTTATAAGGGCAATTATATTCTTAGTTCATTGATTTCCTTTCCAATAAAATTGGTCAAGACATTTTCAATATAACCTCATCAAAAATCCCAAATTTTAGAAAAAAAATTTAGTGTTTTAACATTTTTCTTAATAAAACCACTTTCAATTAATGGATTTTTATTAGGTATATTCAAAGCATATAATCGATCGAGGAATAGTGTTAAGCTTTTAATATTGCCAATTTTTTATAAATTTTGAAAAAAAAAATTCGATTTTGCAAAAAATTATATTTTTTTACATTTCTATAAGGAATAACTCTAAAACCTTTGATTATATCAAAATATTGTGTTAGGCCATATTTATGGCCATTTTGTTCCTGATGTGTTTATATACCTTTTATTAAAATGGAACATGTTACTTTAATAAAATGTTCAAATTACTAAAGCAACGACTTCATTTCTGTCCAATTCTGTCTCTGCCTGTTTATAACTGTCAATGACTGTCCAAATCAGCCTTTCTCTATCTTAACCTATCTACTTAGATCTTAGTTTTCCAAAATCCCTTTATAGCCTTCATTTTTGTGGATCACCCTTTTCGACAGTATATGGTCATTTATATATGCAGTTCGTTCTTCTAGCCGTTGGTGAGTTATGGTAATTCCTTGTTATTGCATTTTAACCCACTTGCGCTGATGACGTTATAACTGTTATCCCACATCTATTCCCATCTCTTTCTTTTTCACTTATTCCCGCTTTCTTTTAGTTATACACAGATACATATGTATGTCAATGTATGAGTGCTATATTCACGCATCCTTCCGGTTGTTAAAAATATTCATTGTATTTTTGCCCATTTACATGTTTCCTTTTTCTCGTTGCTTTTTTTAGTTGTTTTTGGTTTAAGCTTTGGTAACACCAATAGAGGTTACATGTTAATGTGTGACCTTATTGTGTAGTGGGCCAAGAGTGATGGGAGATTGAGGGACAGGGGATGCAAGAAATTATTATGGTAATTATTGTTGAAGAAAATAAAAAGATAAAAATCTTAATGAAATGGAAAGAAAACGTCTTCTGGCGAAGAAGTTTAGTTGTAAATATAAGGAGGTCTAGGATATAGTAAGACTGGCGGATGGACGGTTTTAATATTTAAAAAGTAGAACAAAACATGTTTTAGTCTATTAAACAAATTGTTTCCTTTTTCTTAGTTTTGCAAGAAAAAGGAAACCAGTTTTTTTGGAGGGCAATTAGAGTATGTAAATTTTTATAACACTAGTTGACAAAATTAAAGTTTTTAATTTTTTTTGATCATAACTATTATTAGACAAAACAAAAAATTTTCTAAAGAAAAATTTTTGCTAGACAAAAAATTTTCTATAGAAAAATTTTTGTTAGACAAAAAATTTTCTATAGAAAAATTTTTGTTAGACAAAAAATTTTCTATAGAAAAATTTTTGTTAGACAAAAAATTTTCTATAGAAAAATTTTTGTTAGACAAAAAATTTTCTATAGAAAAATTTTTGTCAGACAAAAAATTTGCTATAGAAAAATTTTTGTCAGACAAAAAATTTGCTATAGAAAAATTTTTGTCAGACAAAAAATTTGCTATAGAAAAATTTTTGTCAGACAAAAAATTCTCTATAGAAAAATTTTTGTCAGACAAAAAATTTTCTATAGAAAAATTTTTGTCAGACAAAAAATTTTCTATAGAAAAATTTTTGTTAGACAAAAAATTTTCTATAGAAAAATTTTTGTTAGACAAAAAATTTTCTATAGAAAAATGTTTGTTAGACAAAAAATTTTTGTTACACAAAAAATTTTCTATAGAAACATTTTTATTAGACAAAAAATTCTGTAAAAAAATTTTTGTTAGACAAAAAATTCTGTAAAAAAAAATTTTTGTTAGACAAAAAATTTTGTAAAGAAAAATTTTTGCCAGACAAAAAATTTACCATAGAAAAATTTTTGTTAGACAAAAAATTTTCTATGGAAAAATTTTTGTTAGACAAAAAATTTTCTATAAAAAAATTTTTGTTAGACAAAAAATTTTCTATAGAAAAATTTTTGTTAGACAAAAAATTTTCTATAGAAAAATTTATGTTAGACAAAAAACTTTCTATAGAAAAATTTTTGTTAGACAAAAAATTTTCTATAGAAAAATTTTTGCTAGACAAAAAATTTTCTATAGAAAAATTTTTGTTAGACAAAAAATTTTCTATAGAAAAATTTTTGCTAGACAAAAAATTTTCTATAGAAAAATTTTTGTTAGACAAAAAATTTTCTATAGAAAAATTTTTGTTAGACAAAAAATTTTCTATAGAAAAATTATTGTTAGACAAAAAATTTTCTATAGAAAAATTTTTGTTAGACAAAAAATTTTCTATAGAAAAATTTTTGTTAGACAAAAAGTTTTCTATAGAAAAATGTTTGTTAGACAAAAAATTTTCTATCGAAAAATTTTTGTTAGACAAAAAATTTTCTATAGAAAAATTTTTGTTAGACAAAAAATTTTCTATAGAAAAAATTTTGTTAGACAAAAAATTTTCTATAGAAAAATTTTTGTTAGACAAAAAATTTTCTATAGAAACATTTTTGTTAGACAAAAAATTTTCTATAGAAACATTTTTGTTAGGCAAAAAATTCTCTATAGAAAAATTTTTGTTAGACAAAAAATTTTCTATAGAAAAACTTTTGTTAGACAAAAAATTTTCTATAGAAAAATTTTTGTTAGACAAAAAATTTTCTATAGAAAAATTTTTGTTAGACAAAAAATTTTCTATAGAAAAATTTTTGTCAGACAAAAAATTTGCTATAGAAAAATTTTTGTTAGACAAAAAATTTTCTATAGAAAAATTTTTTGTTAGACAAAAAATTTTCTATACAAAAATTTTTGTTAGACAAACAATTTTCTATAGAAAAATTTTTGCTAGACAAAAAATTTTCTATAGAAAAATTTTTGCTAGACAAAAAATTTTCTATAGAAAAATTTTTGTTAGACAAAAAATTTTCTATCGAAAAATTTTTGTTAGACAAAAAATTCTCTATAGAAAAATTTTTGTTAGACAAAAAATTTTCTATAGAAAAAATTTTGTTAGACAAAAAATTTTCTATAGAAAAATTTTTGTTAGACAAAAAATTTTCTATAGAAACATTTTTGTTAGGCAAAAAATTCTCTATAGAAAAATTTTTGTTAGACAAAAAATTTTCTATAGAAAAACTTTTGTTAGACAAAAAATTTTCTATAGAAAAAATTTTGTTAGACAAAAAATTTTCTATAGAAAAATTTTTGTTAGACAAAAAATTTTCTATAGAAACATTTTTGTTAGACAAAAAATTTTCTATAGAAAAATTTTTGTTAGACAAAAAATTTTCTATAGAAAAATTTTTGTTAGACAAAAAATTTTCTATAGAAAAATTTTTGTTAGACAAAAGATTTTCTATAGAAAAATTTTTGTTAGACAAAAAATTTTCTATAGAAAAATTTTTGTTAGACAAAAAATTTTCTATAGAAAAATTTTTGTTAGACAAAAAATTTTCTATAGAAAAATTTTTGTTAGACAAAAAATTTTCTATAGAAAAATTTTTGCTAGACAAAAAATTTTCTATAGAAAAATTTTTGCTACACAAAATATTTTCTATAGAAAAATTTTTGTTAGACAAAAAATTTTCTATAGAAAAATTTTTGCTACACAAAATATTTTCTATAGAAAAATTTTTGCTAGACAAAAAATTTTCTATAGAAAAATTTCTATAGAAAAATGTTTGTTAGACAAAAAATTTTCTATAGAAAAAATGTTCTATAGAAAAATTTTTTTTAGACAAAAAATTTTCTATAGAAAATTTTTGCTAGACAAAATCGTAAGCTGTTGACTAGTGTTATAAAGACTATCAAGTCGTATGAGTGATATTAATAGATTTGTTCTGGAAATAATATTAATCATACGAGGAAGTGGGTGATTGGGTTTAGACCCTAAGAGAAAAAAGCTTATAAAAAGTGTCTACTTTAAATTTTTAAACAAACTTTAACTTTATATGGACTAAGTTGATGGCTCATTTTCTCATTTTCCTAATCTATTTATTTTCTGAACATTTTTTTCCTTACACCCACACAATTTTGTATTTAATATATAAAATTTCAATTAAAATGCTCAACATTTTTAAGAAATAAATAAATAGTTATGCCAACGTTTAGTTTTCTATTTTTCTATACAACTTTTTTTGAGAAATTTTACTGCATTATGACAAATATAAAAGAGAAATTTCTAGATGACTATGAAAAAAAAAACCTAAAGAAAAATTAAATGAATTTATATTTGAGCAGAAAAAAAGTCCACTTTTACCGGAGTAAAAGCAAATAAAAACCTGTGAGGGAAAATTAAATAAAATTGCATTCAAGTGGAAACAAATTTTTTTTTATAAAAATTTTCGCAAAAGTTGACGAATTGATGACGTTTGGTGGATGCTAAAAAATTTTGCAGAATTTTTAGAGGTTTTTTCATTTTCACTTAATATAACTATTTCACAACTTGTTTTTCCCTCTGTAAAACGCTTAAATATTCTTTGAGAAAAAATACGAAAAAAAATAAAATCAATATTTAAATGACCTAAATAAAACGGGGAGTTGTTGGCTGTTCAAATAATATCAATTTGAATTGCTCTTAAGTTATTTATTTTTATGTTTAGTTTTATTTTCTAGAAGTATATTTTTATTTTGAAAAAGTCTCTAAAACTTCTTATTTTTTGTAAAGTCATTTAAGCCAAATGTCTTTATTAATTTGCTCATACTTAGTTTTTACTATTGACACTTTTGGCTTAAAGTTGGTTACTGGAAGAGTTCATCTTAAAAGCTTTTGGCTTCAAAGTGTGTGGTAGTTTAAAAAGTGGTTTTGGTTTGGTAAAGTTGGAAATTTTAGCTGAAATTCAGAAAAATATTGAAATTTAAAGAAAACACATAGAGGGCGTATGATTGTTATTAATAGATAAAAACATCATGACGTATACTTAATCTTTAACCTTATATGATAAAATATTAAGAACACGCATACAAACACATTAAATTTAATTTAATTTCTTGGTTAAAATTTATAGGATAAACTTTATCTTAGTCTATTTCTTAGTCTATGTCTCAGTGTATGTCTTAGTCTATGTCTTAGTCTATGTCTTACTCTATGTCTTAGTCTATGTCTTAGTCTTCGTCTTAGTCTATGTCTTAGTCTATGTCTTAGTCTATGTCTTAAATTATGTCTTAGGCTATGTCATAGTCTATGTCTTAGTCTATGTCTTAGTCTATGTCTTAGTATATTTCTTAGAAAAGTTGACGATAGGAAAACATTTCTATAGAAAAGTTGACGATAGGAAGACATTTCTATAGAAAAGTTGACGATAGGAAGACATTTCTATAGAAAAGTTGACGATAGGAAGTTGACGATAGGAAGACATTTCTATAGAAAAGTTGACGAGAGGAAGACATTTCTATAGAAAAGTTGATGACAGGAGAACATTTCTATAGAAATGTTGACGATACAAAGACATTTCTATAGAAAAGTTAAAGATAGGAAGACACTTCAAAAGAAAAGTTAACGATAGGAAGACATTTCTATAGAAAAGTTGACGATAGGAAGACATTTGTATAGAAAAGTTGAAAATAGGAAGACACTTTAAAAGAAAAGTTGACGATAGGAAGACATTTCTATAGAAAAGTTGACGATAAGAAGGCATTTCTATAGAAAAGTTGATGACAGGAGAACATTTCTATAGAAATGTTGACGATACAAAGACATTTCTATAGAAAAGTTGACGATAAGAAGACATTTCTATAGAAAAGTTGACGATAAGAAGACATTTCTATAGAAAAGTTGACGATAGGAAGACATTTCTATAGAAAGGTTGACGATAGGAAGACATTTCTATAGAAAAGTTGACGACAGGAAGTCATTTCTATAGAAAAGTTGACGACAGGAAGACATTTCTATAGAAAAGTTGACGACAGGAAGACATTTCTATAGAAAAGTTGACGACAGGAAGACATTTCTATAGAAAAGTTGACGACAGGAAGACATTTCTATAGAAAAGTTGACGACAGGAAGACATTTCTATAGAAAAGTTGACGACAGGAAGACATTTCTATAGAAAAGTTGATGACAGGAAGACATTTCTATAGAAAAGTTGACGACAGGAAGACATTTCTTTAGAAAAATTGACGACAGGAAGACATTTCTATAGAAAAGTTGACGACAGGAAGACATTTCTATAGAAAAGTTGACGACAGGAAGACATTTCTATAGAAAAGTTGATGACAGGAAGACATTTCTATAGAAAAGTTGACGACAGGAAGACATTTCTATAGAAAAATTGACGACAGGAAGACATTTCTATAGAAAAGTTGACGACAGGAAGACATTTCTATAGAAAAGTTGACGACAGGAAGACATTTCTATAGAAAAGTTGACGACAGGAAGACATTTCTATAGAAAAGTTGACGACAGGAAGACATTTCTATAGAAAAGTTGACGACAGGAAGACATTTCTATAGAAAAGTTGACGACAGGAAGACATTTCTATAGAAAAGTTGACGACAGGAAGACATTTCTATAGAAAAGTTGACGACAGGAAGACATTTCTATAGAAAAGTTGACGACAGGAAGACATTTCTATAGAAAAGTTGACGATAGGAAGACATTTCTATAGAAAAGTTGACGACAGGAAGACATTTCTATAGAAAAGTTGACGATAGGAAGACATTTCTATAGAAAAGTTGAAGATAGGAAGACACTTCTATAGAAAAGTTGACGATAGTAAGACATTTCTATAGAAAAGTTGACGATAGTAAGACATTTCTATAGAAAAGTTGACGATAGTAAGACATTTCCATAGAAAAGTTGACGATAGGAAGACATTTTTATAGAAAAGTTGACGATAGGAAGACATTTCTATAGAAAAGTTGACGATAGGAAGAAGTTTCTATAGAAAAGTTGACGATAGGAAGACATTTCTATAGAAAAGTTAACGATAGGAGGACATTTCTAGAGAAAAGTTGACGATAGGAAGACATTTTGAAAGAAAAGTTGACGATAGGAAGAACTATCTAAAGAAAAGTTGAAGATAGGAAAAAATTTGTATAGAAAACATGACGATAGAAAAACATATCTAAAGAAAAGTCGACGATAGTAAAACATTTTTATAAAAATAATTGACGATAAGAAGACATTTTCAAAAAAGATTTGACGATAGGAAGACATTTGCATAGAAAAGTTGACGATAGAAAGAAATTTCTATAGAAAAGTTGAAGATAGGAAGACATGTCTATAGAAAAGATGACGATAGGAAGATATTTCTATAGAAAAGTTGGCGATAGGAAGACATTTCTATATAGAAAAGTTGAAGATAGGAACACATTTCTATATAGAAAAGTTGACGATAGGAAGACATTTCTATATAGAAAAGTTGATGATAGAAAGACATTTCTATATATCTTAGTCTATGTCTTAGTCTATGTAGGTGTCTAGCTATCCGGTCGATTCCTCTTTCTTTCCTCAATGCAGTCATAAAATCTGTATTTCACATTTAAATTAATTTATAAAACCTCCTTTGACGTTAAGCCCTTTTCTGCCAATGCTGATTCTTAAGCTTCAACAATTATTATTTCTTCTTTTGCTTGACATATTCTTTACTTCCGTTTCCTGTTTGTTATAACTTAACCTCACATAGATCACTCAACGAATGTTTGCAAAGCAAACACATACTCACGAACCGGACTTCTGGGTACTCCAACGTACACGTTTTGCAGTTAATACCTTTAAGCTTGAAATGTTACCAATTTGATAAGTCAGCAACAACAGCCAAAAACTCAAGAAAACTGCATTAAAAATGCTTTATTTCTTTCTCTTACATTACTCGCAATAAATTACATTATTTACCGGGCACCCCCATCATTTATTATATTATAGTTGGATTAACCTTTAGCAGTTATACCTCATCCTTACCAACATTCCTGCAGCGAAATTGAGTGGTAAACGTATTCGCTTTAGGAATGTAAGTAAGGATGGGGGTATACCTGATAAAGGTAAATTTGTAGTTTCTCCATGTACGGGGGTGCATGTGTACTTGTTAATTCAATATAAATTCAACTGGATTTCGTTCATTTGTAAATAAATTTTATTTATAAATAATTTGATAAATAAACTCTTTCGTTGCTTTTCTTGGTCTTCTGGCCCAAACATGCAATAGCAACATTAAACAAATGGAATTGAATATTAAAAGCTCAGAATGTGGTTTTTCCGCTGAGCATTTGATCAAACAACAGAGGCGGACTGGAGGGTTACGCGCTATAGTTTGGAGTTAAAAAGTTGTTAAGAGATGTTTTAGTAGAGGATATGATTAATTAATTTAAGTTTTGAGGTTAATCCTTTGACAAACAAAAAGCGACTGGATATTGAGAAATACACAATAACAATTAAACAAGATATTTCTATAGAAAAGTTTAGGCTAAGAAGACATTTTCATAGAAAAAACGACGATAGAAAGATGTTTCTATAGAAAAGTTGACGATAGGAAGACATTTCTATAGAAAAGTAGACGATAGGAAGACATTTCCATACAGAAAAGTTGACGATAGGAAGACATTTCTATATAGGAAAGTTGACGATAGGAAGACATCTCTATATAGAAAAGTTGACGATAGGAAGACATTTCTATAGAAAAGTTGACGACAGGAAGACATTTCTATAGAAAAGTTGATGATAAGAAGACATTTCTAAAGAAAAGTTGGCGATAGGAAGACATTTCTACAGAAAAGTTGACGATAGGAAGACATTTCTATAGAAAAGTTGACGATAGGAAGACATTTCTAAAAAAAAGTTGACGATAGGAAGACATTTCTAAAAAAAAGTTGACGATAGGAAGACATTTCTATAGAAAAGTTGACGATAGGAAGACATTTCTAAACAAAGTTGACAATATGAAGACATTTCTAAAGAAAAGTTTACGATAGGAAGACATTTCTATAGAAAAGTTGAAGATAGGAAGACACTTCGAAAGAAAAGTTGACGGTAGCAAGACATTCCTATAGAAAAGTTGACGATGGGAAGGCATTTCTATAGAAAAATTGATGACAGGAGAACATTTCTATAGAAATGTTGACGATGGCAAGATATTTCTATAGAAAAGTTGACGAAAGGAAGACACTTCCAAAGAAAAATTGACGATTGAAAGATATTTCTATAGAAAAGTTGACGATAGGAAGACTTTTCTATAGAAAAGTTGCCGATAGGAAGACTTTTCTATACAAAAGTTGACGATAGGAAGACTTTTCTATAGAAAAGTTGACGACAGGAAGACTTTTCTATAGAAAAGTTGACGATAGGAAGACTTTTCTATAGAAAAGTTGACGATAGGAAGACTTTTCTATAGAAAAGTTGACGATAGGAAGACTTTTCTATAGAAAAGTTGACGATAGGAAGACTTTTCTATAGAAAAGTTGACGATAGGAAGACTTTTCTATAGAAAAGTTGACGATAGGAAGACTTTTCTATAGAAAAGTTGACGATAGGAAGACTTTTCTATAGAAAAGTTGACGATAGGAAGACTTTTCTATAGAAAAGTTGACGATAGGAAGACTTTTCTATAGAAAAGTTGACGATAGGAAGACTTTTCTATAGAAAAGTTGACGATAGGAAGACTTTTCTATAGAAAAGTTGACGACAGGAAGACTTTTCTATAGAAAAGTTGACGATAGGAAGACTTTTCTATAGAAAAGTTGACGATAGGAAGACTTTTCTATAGAAAAGTTGACGATAGGAAGACTTTTCTATAGAAAAGTTGACGATAGGAAGACTTTTCTATAGAAAAGTTGACGATAGGAAGACTTTTCTATAGAAAAGTTGACATTAGGAAGACTTTTCTATAGAAAAGTTGACGTTAGGAAGACTTTTCTATAGAAAAGTTGACGTTAGGAAGACTTTTCTATAGAAAAGTTGACGTTAGGAAGACTTTTCTATAGAAAAGTTGACGTTAGGTAGACTTTTCTATAGAAAAGTTGACGTTAGGAAGACTTTTCTATAGAAAAGTTGACGTTAGGAAGACTTTTCTATAGAAAAGTTGACGTTAGGAAGACTTTTCTATAGAAAAGTTGACGTTAGGAAGACTTTTCTATAGAAAAGTTGACGATAGGAAGACTTTTCTATAGAAAAGTTGACGATGGGAAGACTTTTCTATAGAAAAGTTGACGACAGGAAGACTTTTCTATAGAAAAGTTGACGATAGGAAGACTTTTCTATAGAAAAGTTGACGATAGGAAGACTTTTCTATAGAAAAGTTGACGATAGGAAGACTTTTCTATAGAAAAGTTGACGATAGGAAGACTTTTCTATAGAAAAGTTGACGATAGGAAGACTTTTCTATAGAAAAGTTGACGATAGGAAGACTTTTCTATAGAAAAGTTGACGATAGGAAGACTTTTCTATAGAAAAGTTGGCGATAGGAAGACTTTTCTATAGAAAAGTTGACGATAGGAAGACTTTTCTATAGAAAAGTTGACGATAGGAAGACTTTTCTATAGAAAAGTTGACGATAGGAAGACTTTTCTATAGAAAAGTTGACGATAGGAAGACTTTTCTATAGAAAAGTTGACGATAGGAAGACTTTTCTATAGAAAAGTTGACGATAGGAAGACTTTTCTATAGAAAAGTTGACGACAGGAAGACTTTTCTATAGAAAAGTTGACGATAGGAAGACTTTTCTATAGAAAAGTTGACGATAGGAAGACTTTTCTATAGAAAAGTTGACGATAGGAAGACTTTTCTATAGAAAAGTTGACGATAGGAAGACTTTTCTATAGAAAAGTTGACATTAGGAAGATTTTTCTATAGAAAAGTTGACGATAGGAAGATTTTTCTATAGAAAAGTTGACGATAGGAAGATTTTTCTATAGAAAAGTTGACGTTAGAAAGACTTTTCTATAGAAAAGTTGACGTTAGGAAGACTTTTCTATAGAAAAGTTGACGTTAGGAAGACTTTTCTATAGAAAAGTTGACGTTAGGAAGACTTTTCTATAGAAAAGTTGACGATAGGAAGACTTTTCTATAGAAAAGTTGACGATAGGAAGACTTTTCTATAGAAAAGTTGACGATAGGAAGACTTTTCTATAGAAAAGTTGACGATAGGAAGACTTTTCTATAGAAAAGTTGACATTAGGAAGACTTTTCTATAGAAAAGTTGACGTTAGGAAGACTTTTCTATAGAAAAGTTGACGTTAGGAAGACTTTTCTATAGAAAAGTTGACGTTAGGAAGACTTTTCTATAGAAAAGTTGACGTTAGGAAGACTTTTCTATAGAAAAGTTGACGTTAGGAAGACTTTTCTATAGAAAAGTTGACGTTAGGAAGACTTTTCTATAGAAAAGTTGACGTTAGGAAGACTTTTCTATAGAAAAGTTGACGTTAGGAAGACTTTTCTATAGAAAAGTTGACGTTAGGAAGACTTTTCTATAGAAAAGTTGACGTTAGGAAGACTTTTCTATAGAAAAGTTGACGTTAGGAAGACTTTTCTATAGAAAAGTTGACGTTAGGAAGACTTTTCTATAGAAAAGTTGACGTTAGGAAGACTTTTCTATAGAAAAGTTGACGTTAGGAAGACTTTTCTATAGAAAAGTTGACGTTAGGAAGACTTTTCTATAGAAAAGTTGACGTTAGGAAGACTTTTCTATAGAAAAGTTGACGTTAGGAAGACTTTTCTATAGAAAAGTTGACGTTAGGAAGACTTTTCTATAGAAAAGTTGACGTTAGGAAGACTTTTCTATAGAAAAGTTGACGTTAGGAAGACTTTTCTATAGAAAAGTTGACGTTAGGAAGACTTTTCTATAGAAAAGTTGACATTAGGAAGACTTTTCTATAGAAAAGTTGACGTTAGGAAGACTTTTCTATAGAAAAGTTGACGTTAGGAAGACTTTTCTATAGAAAAGTTGACGTTAGGAAGACTTTTCTATAGAAAAGTTGACGTTAGGAAGACTTTTCTATAGAAAAGTTGACGTTAGGAAGACTTTTCTATAGAAAAGTTGACGTTAGGAAGACTTTTCTATAGAAAAGTTGACGTTAGGAAGACTTTTCTATAGAAAAGTTGACGTTAGGAAGACTTTTCTATAGAAAAGTTGACGTTAGGAAGACTTTTCTATAGAAAAGTTGACGTTTGGAAGACTTTTCTATAGAAAAGTTGACTTTTGGAAGACTTTTCTATGAAAAAGTTAAGGATAGAAATTCTATATAACTCTAAAACTTCCTTTTTATAACTTCTTAACTAAATATTTGTTGACCACTAGAGCGTGCTATTATTAAAAAAATTTAATTTTCTTTAAAAAACATTAATCAAATGTTAAAGTAATTTTATTTTTCCCACTCCTTGTTGAAGCATGATCAAAAACCATTGCCATTTTTCATCACACAACAAAAAAAAAACACAAATCATCAAACAAACTGGCCTCAAATTTTCAACACGAAGCCTACAAAAAAATCTCCAATTTTTTTCCTTATGATTTCATTCAGTTTTACAAGAACATAAATTTGAAAAATTGAAATAAAATGCTCAGTAACCTTGAGCCAGAAAATGGCTAAAGAGACCAAAAGGAAGTAAGAAAAAATCTTGCTAAAAATATTAGAGTAAAAAAAGTGAAGTGTATAAAAGCATGAGTTTACAAACCCAAAATATTGTAACATTTAATAATAACATAAACTAACTAACAAGCAAACAGATAAAGAAAGAGGTTAAAAAACTCCTTTGAAATATTTTCCCAACAACAGTTTTTCCTTCCCTACAAGGTCATTGCATGCCAATATTGAATTACATTTGCCCAGAGTCCTTATAATAAACAAACACACAAACAGTCGCCTGTTAAAAAAAGGAGAAGTGTTAATTCTGTTATAAAATTTTTTTATGTTTTGCATTTTATTTAAATAAATTTAAACCCAAAAAGAAATTTAATATTTTTTTTATTACTTTTTCCCCTTCAAAAATTGTTAAGCAAATAAAAGTTGGGAAATAAAAAAAGTTTCATTTCTCTTATTGTTTCAGTATATCAAAACTTTTAGTTGTTGGTTTGTCTCATTGTTGCAAAATGATACAACATTTCAAATTAAAGGAAATGAAAGAC
The DNA here is from genome assembly GCA_933228675.1 of Stomorhina lunata. Classification (NCBI taxonomy): domain Eukaryota; kingdom Metazoa; phylum Arthropoda; class Insecta; order Diptera; family Rhiniidae; genus Stomorhina; species Stomorhina lunata. Next base: position 14,344,783 of record OW121743.1, read on the forward strand.
AAATTTTATGTATAAGTTTGACTGTGTGTGTGTGTAATTGAAACAATGATAACGGAAGTGAAGTATTTTTGCTTTAGTATTTTTATTTATGAGCAAGAACGAATGGCTGACTGCCTGAGGAAAGAAGTTTTTACTTTAAACTATTTGTTATAAATAGACAGAGAGATAGAGAAAAGAGTATTAAAAAAAGATCTCAGGAACTTAGAAAGCGTCAGTTAAGTTTGTCTAAGAATTTCTTTAAATGTTCTTAAAAGTTTTCTGCATTAATAAAGAGAATAACTTAAACTTATAGAAAGTTTCAAATAAGTTTAAGAAAATCATAAAAAACGAAAATATAAACAAAGTTTTCCAATCAGTTCACAAATAATTAATTAGATTTGTAAAAAAGTTTTTCATTTGAGGTAATATTTTAGTCTGTGTCTAAGTCTATGCCTAAGTCAATATAGAAAAGTTGACGTTAGGAAGACTTTTCTATAGAAAAGTTGACGTTAGGAAGACTTTTCTATAGAAAAGTTGACATTAGGAAGACTTTTCTATAGAAAAGTTGACGTTAGGAAGACTTTTCTATAGAAAAGTTGACGTTAGGAAGACTTTTCTATAGAAAAGTTGACGTTAGGAAGACTTTTCTATAGAAAAGTTGACGTTAGGAAGACTTTTCTATAGAAAAGTTGACGTTAGGAAGACTTTTCTATAGAAAAGTTGACGTTAGGAAGACTTTTCTATAGAAAAGTTGACGTTAGGAAGACTTTTCTATAGAAAAGTTGACGTTAGGAAGACTTTTCTATAGAAAAGTTGACGTTAGGAAGACTTTTCTATAGAAAAGTTGACGTTTGGAAGACTTTTCTATAGAAAAGTTGACTTTTGGAAGACTTTTCTATGAAAAAGTTAAGGATAGAAATTCTATATAACTCTAAAACTTCCTTTTTATAACTTCTTAACTAAATATTTGTTGACCACTAGAGCGTGCTATTATTAAAAAAATTTAATTTTCTTTAAAAAACATTAATCAAATGTTAAAGTAATTTTATTTTTCCCACTCCTTGTTGAAGCATGATCAAAAACCATTGCCATTTTTCATCACACAACAAAAAAAAAACACAAATCATCAAACAAACTGGCCTCAAATTTTCAACACGAAGCCTACAAAAAAATCTCCAATTTTTTTCCTTATGATTTCATTCAGTTTTACAAGAACATAAATTTGAAAAATTGAAATAAAATGCTCAGTAACCTTGAGCCAGAAAATGGCTAAAGAGACCAAAAGGAAGTAAGAAAAAATCTTGCTAAAAATATTAGAGTAAAAAAAGTGAAGTGTATAAAAGCATGAGTTTACAAACCCAAAATATTGTAACATTTAATAATAACATAAACTAACTAACAAGCAAACAGATAAAGAAAGAGGTTAAAAAACTCCTTTGAAATATTTTCCCAACAACAGTTTTTCCTTCCCTACAAGGTCATTGCATGCCAATATTGAATTACATTTGCCCAGAGTCCTTATAATAAACAAACACACAAACAGTCGCCTGTTAAAAAAAGGAGAAGTGTTAATTCTGTTATAAAATTTTTTTATGTTTTGCATTTTATTTAAATAAATTTAAACCCAAAAAGAAATTTAATATTTTTTTTATTACTTTTTCCCCTTCAAAAATTGTTAAGCAAATAAAAGTTGGGAAATAAAAAAAGTTTCATTTCTCTTATTGTTTCAGTATATCAAAACTTTTAGTTGTTGGTTTGTCTCATTGTTGCAAAATGATACAACATTTCAAATTAAAGGAAATGAAAGACAAATTTTATGTATAAGTTTGACTGTGTGTGTGTGTAATTGAAACAATGATAACGGAAGTGAAGTATTTTTGCTTTAGTATTTTTATTTATGAGCAAGAACGAATGGCTGACTGCCTGAGGAAAGAAGTTTTTACTTTAAACTATTTGTTATAAATAGACAGAGAGATAGAGAAAAGAGTATTAAAAAAAGATCTCAGGAACTTAGAAAGCGTCAGTTAAGTTTGTCTAAGAATTTCTTTAAATGTTCTTAAAAGTTTTCTGCATTAATAAAGAGAATAACTTAAACTTATAGAAAGTTTCAAATAAGTTTAAGAAAATCATAAAAAACGAAAATATAAACAAAGTTTTCCAATCAGTTCACAAATAATTAATTAGATTTGTAAAAAAGTTTTTCATTTGAGGTAATATTTTAGTCTGTGTCTAAGTCTATGCCTAAGTCAATAACTTAGACTATGTCTTAGTCTATGTCTGAGTCTATGTCTTAGTCTATGTCTTAGTTTATGTCTTCGTCTATTCTTAGTCTATGTCTTAGTCTATTCTTAGTCTATGTCTTAGTCTATGTCTTAGTCTATGTCTAAGTCTATGTCTTAGTCTATGTCTTAGTCTATGTCTTAGTCTATGTCTTAGTCTATGTCTTAGTCTATGTCTTAGTCTATGTCTTAGTCTATGTCTTAGTCTATGTCTTAGTCTATGTCTTAGTCTATGTCTTAGTCTATGTCTTAGTCTATGTCTTAGTCTATGTCTTAGTCTATGTCTTAGTCTATGTCTTAGTCTATGTCTTAGTCTATGTCTTAGTCTATGTCTTAGTCTATGTCTTAGTCTATGTCTTAGTCTATGTCTTAGTCTATGTCTTAGTCTATGTCTTAGTCTATGTCTTAGTCTATGTCTTAGTCTATGTCTTAGTCTATGTCTTAGTCTATGTCTTAGTCTATGTCTTAGTCTATGTCTTAGTCTATGTCTTAGTCTATGTCTTAGTCTATGTCTTAGTCTATGTCTTAGTCTATGTCTTAGTCTATGTCTTAGTCTATGTCTTAGTCTATGTCTTAGTCTATGTCTTTGTCTATGTCTTCGTCTATGTCTTAGTTTATGTCTTAGTCTATGTCTTAGTCTATGTCTTAGTCTATGTCTTAGTCTATGTCTTAGTCTATGTCTTAGTCTATGTCTTAGTCTATGTCTTAGTCTATGGCTTAGTCTATGTCTTAGTCTATGTCTTAGTCTATGTCTTAGTCTATGTCTTAGTCTACGTCTTAGTCTATGTCTTACTCTATGTCTTAGTCTATGTCTTAGTCTATGTTTTAGTCTATGTCTTAGTCTATGTCTTAGTCTATGTCTTATTCTATGTCTTATTCTATTTCTTAGTCCATGTCTTAGTCTATATCTTAGTCTATGTCTTAGTCTATGTCTTAGTCTATGTCTAAGTCTATGTCTTAGTCTATGTCTTAGTCTATGTCTTACTCTATGTCTTAGTCTATGTCTTAGTCTATGTCTTAGTCTATGTCTATGTCTTAGTCTATGTCTTAGTCTATGTCTTAGTCTATGTCTTAGTCTATGTCTTAGTCTATGTCTTAGTCTATGTCTTAGTCTATGTCTTAGTCTATGTCTTAGTCTATGTCTTAGTCTATGTCTTAGTCTATGTCTTAGTCTATGTCTTAGTTTATGTCTTAGTCTATGTCTCAGTATATGTCTTAGTATATGTCTTAGTCTATGTCTTAGTCTATGTCTTAGTCTATGTCTTAGTCTATGTCTTAGTCTATGTCTTAGTCTATGTCTTAGTCTATGTCTTTGTCTATGTCTTATTCTATGTCTTAGTCTATGTCTTAGTCTATGTCTTAGTCTATGTCTTAGACTATGTCTTAGTATATGTCTTAGTCTATGTCTTAGTCTATGTCTTAGTCTATGTCTTAGTCTATGTCTTAGTCTATGTCTTAGTCTATGTCTTAGTCTATGTCTTAGTCTATGTCTTAGTCTATGGCTTAGTCTATGTCTTAGTCTATGTCTTAGTCTATGTCTTAGTCTATATCTTAGTCTATATATTAGTCTATGTCTTAGTCTATGTCTTAGTCTATGTCTTAGTCTATGTCTTAGTCTATGTCTTAGTATATGTCTTAGTCTAGTTCTAGTTCTGTTCTAGTTCTGTTCTAGTTCTGTTCTAGTTCTGTTCTAGTTCTGTTCTAGTTCTGTTCTAGTTCTGTTCTAGTTCTGTTCTAGTTCTGTTCTAGTTCTGTTCTAGTTCTGTTCTAGTTCTGTTCTAGTTCTGTTCTAGTTCTGTTCTAGTTCTGTTCTAGTTCTGTTCTAGTTCTGTTCTAGTTCTGTTCTAGTTCTGTTCTAGTTCTGTTCTAGTTCTGTTCTAGTTCTGTTCTAGTTCTGTTCTAGTTCTGTTCTAGTTCTGTTCTAGTTCTGTTCTAGTTCTGTTCTAGTTCTGTTCTAGTTCTGTTCTAGTTCTGTTCTAGTTCTGTTCTAGTTCTGTTCTAGTTCTGTTCTAGTTCTGTTCTAGTTCTGTTCTAGTTCTGTTCTAGTTCTGTTCTAGTTCTGTTCTAGTTCTGTTCTAGTTCTGTTCTAGTTCTGTTCTAGTTCTGTTCTAGTTCTGTTCTAGTTCTGTTCTAGTTCTGTTCTAGTTCTGTTCTAGTTCTGTTCTAGTTCTGTTCTAGTTCTGTTCTAGTTCTGTTCTAGTTCTGTTCTAGTTCTGTTCTAGTTCTGTTCTAGTTCTGTTCTAGTTCTGTTCTAGTTCTGTTCTAGTTCTGTTCTAGTTCTGTTCTAGTTCTGTTCTAGTTCTGTTCTAGTTCTGTTCTAGTTCTGTTCTAGTTCTGTTCTAGTTCTGTTCTAGTTCTGTTCTAGTTCTGTTCTAGTTCTGTTCTAGTTCTGTTCTAGTTCTGTTCTAGTTCTATTCTAGTTCTGTTCTAGTTCTGTTCTAGTTCTGTTCTAGTTCTGTTCTAGTTCTGTTCTAGTTCTGTTCTAGTTCTGTTCTAGTTCTGTTCTAGTTCTGTTCTAGTTCTGTTCTAGTTCTGTTCTAGTTCTGTTCTAGTTCTGTTCTAGTTCTGTTCTAGTTCTGTTCTAGTTCTGTTCTAGTTCTGTTCTAGTTCTGTTCTAGTTCTGTTCTAGTTCTGTTCTAGTTCTGTTCTAGTTCTGTTCTAGTTCTGTTCTAGTTCTGTTCTAGTTCTGTTCTAGTTCTGTTCTAGTTCTGTTCTAGTTCTGTTCTAGTTCTGTTCTAGTTCTGTTCTAGTTCTGTTCTAGTTCTGTTCTAGTTCTGTTCTAGTTCTGTTCTAGTTCTGTTCTAGTTCTGTTCTAGTTCTGTTCTGGTTCTGTTCTAGTTCTAGTTCTAGTTCTGTTCTAGTTCTGTTCTAGTTCTGTTCTGGTTCTGTTCTAGTTCTGCTCTAGTTTTTTCTTGTTTTGTTTTTAATCAGCGTATGATTAATATTATATTATAGTATTTGTAATTAATATCAATCATACGCTATTCCATTTATATACCAATTCAGTTTTAGTAAAATGGGTTTGTCAAAGTTATTTAAAAACTTTCTAAAGAACTTTATTAGCTTTTGATATTTTATTTTCTATTTTTTTTTTTGCATTTGGCTCAAATGACCTTTTCCGTTTGCTTTTAACAAATAATTTCTAAAGGTAATTTCCTTTGGTTGCTTTCGTTTAAACTCTTAGTTAAAATTTTTTCTTAAATATCTAAGTTTTAGCTTGTAACTCCTTTAATCCTGAAAATCTCTAGTTTTTATTTAAAGCATTCCTTTATACTTTAACTCCCCTTGAAAATATCTAATTTTAAGATTTCAGTTTCACAAATAGCTTTTACTTTCTTTTAACGTTGATCGCCTTTGCGTGTTGGGAAATAGTTTTTGCATATAACTTTCATTTAATTTGCCCTTAAATACTTGCAAAGGAGTTAGAAAAGTAAATTTTTTAATCAAATTGTTGTGTTTCTAAGTAAAAAAGTTTACTTTTTTTATAGACGGTCAAATGCTCGAAATAATGAGGCAACATGCAGAGTTTTTTTTATAATTTTTCATACAAATTTATTACAATATTTCCGCTGTTCTTACGAATAAATTAAATTTTCAAAAAGGTACTTTATTTAATAGAATTGTAAAACCTGGGAGTGTTAAAGGTGATTAAATTAAAAGCTAGGATTTCCGGGAAAATATTTTTATTATAAAATATTTAAATCCTTATTATACAAATTTCTGTAAAATCCTTTATAATGCAAAACTTTTTTAGTTTTGACAAAAATGTTTTTTAAATTTCCTTGATTTCCTTATACTTTTTGCTTCAATATTATTGTTTATTACTTTAATACCTCATGTTAACAAATGATTTAATATTTTTTTATTTATTCTGCTACTCTTAGCAAATACTTTCTAAGGAAGTCTCCGACAAATTACACATGTAATTGGTTTTGTTTGACAAGAGACTTATGAAGGCAATTGTCTATCTCTCCACCAGCTAACAAGGACCTTTTGCGAACAAGAATAATAAATAAATGTAAATTGTGTTTTAAAATAGAAATAATTTCAAAGAATAGTAATAAAAAGATAAATAGTAAATTTATTAATTTATATACAAATTGAAAATTCTTTGTAAATCTGCAATTATTTCCTAATAAATTCTAAATATTTATAGATATTAAAAATTTCCTAAATCTCCACCAGTAAATTTTTCTAAGAAATCTAAATAACTTATAGGTATAACTAATCTGAATTGGTTTTAATATAGGAAATTTTTTAAAAATTTCCTATAAAAAAAAATATTTTTATAGGAAATTTTTCAAAAATTTCCTACTTTTGAAATTTTCCTATTAGGAAATTTAAAAAAATTTCCTATTTTTATATGAAATTTTTCAAAAACTTTCTATTTTTATAGCAAATTTTTCAAAAACTTTCTACTTTTATAGGAAATTTTTCAAAAATTTCCTATTTTTATAAGAATTTTTTCAAAAATTTCCTATTTTTATAGGAAATTTTTCAAAAATTTCCTATTTTTATAGGAAATTTTTCAAAAATTTCCTATTTTTATAGGAAATTTTTCAAAAATTTCCTATTTTTATAGGAAATTTTTCAAAAATTTCCTATTTTTATAATAAATTTTTCAAAAATTTCCTATTTTTATAGGAAATTTTTCAAAAATTTCCTATTTTTATAGGAAATTTTTCAAAAATTTCCTATTTTTATAGGAAATTTTTCAAAAATTTCCTATTTTTATAGGAAATTTTTCAAAAATTTCCTATTTTTATAGGAAATTTTTCAAAAATTTCCTATTTTTATAGGAAATTTTTCAAACATTTCCTATTTTTATAGGAAATTTTTCAAAAATTTCCTATTTTTATAGGAAATTTTTCAAAAATTTCCTATTTTTATAGGAAATTTTTCAAAAATTTCCTATTTTTATAGGAAATTTTTCAAAAATTTCCTATTTTTATAGGAAATTTTTCAAAAATTTCCTATTTTTATAGGAAATTTTTCAAAAATTTCCTATTTTTATAGGAAATTTTTCAAAAATTTCCTATTTTTATAGGAAATTTTTCAAAAATTTCCTATTTTTATAGGAAATTTTTCAAAAATTTCCTATTTTTATAGGAAATTTTTCAAAAATTTCCTATTTTTATAGGAAATTTTTCAAAAATTTCCTATTTTTATAGGAAATTTTTCAAAAATTTCCTATTTTTATAGGAAATTTTTCAAAAATTTCCTATTTTTATAGGAAATTTTTCAAAAATTTCCTATTTTTATAGGAAATTTTTCAAAAATTTCCTATTTTTATAGAAAATTTTTCAAAAATTTCCTATTTTTATAGGAAATTTTTCAAAAATTTCCTATTTTTATAGGAAATTTTTCAAAAATTTCCTATTTTTATAGGAAATTTTTCAAAAATTTCCTATTTTTATAGGAAATTTTTCAAAAATTTCCTATTTTTATAGGAAATTTTTCAAAAATTTCCTATTTTTATAGGAAATTTTTCAAAAATTTCCTATTTTTATAGGAAGTTTTTCAAAAATTTCCTATTTTTATAGGAAATTTTTCAAAAATTTCCTATTTTTATAGGAAATTTTTCAAAAATTTCCTATTTTTATAGGAAATTTTTCAAAAATTTCCTATTTTTATAGGAAATTTTTCAAAAATTTCCTATTTTTATAGGAAATTTTTCAAAAATTTCCTATTTTTATAGGAAATTTTTCAAAAATTTCCTATTTTTATAGGAAATTTTTCAAAAATTTCCTATTTTTATAGGAAATTTTTCAAAAATTTCCTATTTTTATAGGAAATTTTTTAAAAATTTCCTATTTTTATAGGAAATTTTTCAAAAATTTCCTATTTTTATAGGAAATTTTTCAAAAATTTCCTATTTTTATAGGAAATTTTTCAAAAATTTCCTATTTTTATAGGAAATTTTTCAAAAATTTCCTATTTTTATAGGAAATTTTTCAAAAATTTCCTATTTTTATAGGAAATTTTTCAAAAATTTCCTATTTTTATAGGAAATTTTTCAAAAATTTCCTATTTTTATAGGAAATTTTTCAAAAATTTCCTATTTTTATAGGAAATTTTTCAAAAATTTCCTATTTTTATAGGAAATTTTTCAAAAATTTCCTATTTTTATAGGAAATTTTTCAAAAATTTCCTATTTTTATAGGAAATTTTTCAAAAATTTCCTATTTTTATAGGAAATTTTTCAAAAATTTCCTATTTTTATAGGAAATTTTTCAAAAATTTCCTATTTTTATAGGAAATTTTTCAAAAATTTCCTATTTTTATAGGAAATTTTTCAAAAATTTCCTATTTTTATAGGAAATTTTTCAAAAATTTCCTATTTTTATAGGAAATTTTTCAAAAATTTCCTATTTTTATAGGAAATTTTTCAAAAATTTCCTATTTTTATAGGAAATTTTTCAAAAATTTCCTATTTTTATAGGAAATTTTTCAAAAATTTCCTATTTTTATAGGAAACTTTTCAAAAATTTCCTATTTTTATAGGAAATTTTTCAAAAATTTCCTATTTTTATAGGAAATTTTTCAAAAATTTCCTATTTTTATAGGAAATTTTTCAAAAATTTCCTATTTTTATAGGAAATTTTTCAAAAATTTCCTATTTTTATAGGAAATTTTTCAAAAATTTCCTATTTTTATAGGAAATTTTTCAAAAATTTCCTATTTTTATAGGAATTTTTTCAAAAATTTCCTATTTTTATAGGAAATTTTTCAAAAATTTCCTATTTTTATAGGAAATTTTTCAAAAATTTCCTATTTTTATAGGAAATTTTTCAAAAATTTACTATTTTTATAGGAAATTTTTCAAAAATTTCCTATTTTTATAGGAAATTTTTCAAAAATTTCCTATTTTTATAGGAAATTTTTCAAAAAATTCCTATTTTTATAGGAAATTTTTCAAAAATTTCCTATTTTTATAGGAAATTTTTCAAAAATTTCCTATTTTTATAGGAAATTTTTCAAAAATTTCCTATTTTTATAGGAAATTTTTCAAAAATTTCCTATTTTTATAGGAAATTTTTCAAAAATTTCCTATTTTTATAGGAAATTTTTCAAAAATTTCCTATTTTTATAGGAAATTTTTCAAAAATTTCCTATTTTTATAGGAAATTTTTCAAAAATTTCCTATTTTTATAGGAAATTTTTCAAAAATTTCCTATTTTTATAGGAAATTTTTCAAAAATTTCCTATTTTTATAGGAAATTTTTCAAAAATTTCCTATTTTTATAGGAAATTTTTCAAAAATTTCCTATTTTTATAGGAAATTTTTCAAAAATTTCCTATTTTTATAGGAAATTTTTCAAAAATTTCCTATTTTTATAGGAAATTTTTCAAAAATTTCCTATTTTTATAGGAAATTTTTCAAAAATTTCCTATTTTTATAGGAAATTTTTCAAAAATTTCCTATTTTTATAGGAAATGTTTCAAAAATTTCCTATTTTTATAGGAAATTTTTCAAAAGTTTCCTATTTTTATAAGAAAATTTTTCAAAAATTTCCTATTTTTATAGGAAATTTTTCAAAAATTTCCTATTTTTATAGGAAATTTTTCAAAAATTTCCTATTTTTATAGGAAATTTTTCAAAAATTTCCTATTTTTATAGGAAATTTTTCAAAAATTTCCTATTTTTATAGGAAATTTTTCAAAAATTTCCTATTTTTATAGGAAATTTTTCAAAAATTTCCTATTTTTATAGGAAATTTTTCAAAAATTTCCTATTTTTATAGGAAATTTTTCAAAAATTTCCTATTTTTATAGGAAATTTTTCAAAAATTTCCTATTTTTATAGGAAATTTTTCAAAAATTTCCTATTTTTATAGGAAATTTTTCAAAAATTTCCTATTTTTATAGGAAATTTTTCAAAAATTTCCTATTTTTATAGGAAATTTTTCAAAAATTTCCTATTTTTATAGGAAATTTTTCAAAGATTTCCTATTTTTATAGGAAATTTTTCAAAAATTTCCTATTTTTATAGGAAATTTTTCAAAAATTTCCTATTTTTTAATTTTCTATAAAAATAACAAATTTTTGAAAAATTTCTTATAAAAATAAGAAATTTTTGAAAATTTTGGTATAAAAATAGGAAATTTTTAAAAATTTACTAAAAAAAAATGGGAAATTTTTTAAAAATTTCCTGTATAAATAAGAAATTTAGGTGTGGTCTCTGCAAAATGTCTAAAATTTGTTTGCTTACCTTTAATAAAACTTTCCCATTTGAGCTTCCTTAAAAAAAAACTTTCATACAAAATTTTTTCTGTCGTTTATAAGTTGCATTACAAAAGTTTATCTACCCTAAACCAAAGATACTTTTTTAATATTTTTGTTGCAAAACACTAGAGATGATTAAAAAAATTTAATTTTTCATCAGATTGAAAAGTTGTTTTTTATTATTTTGCAAATTTTATCCTTCACCTTCAAGCGAAATATTAAATCTACAATAATCATAGACCATGAATAATGACATGCGGGGATACAACTCCAAATGAGTGGGAAAAAAAATGGAAGTAAATATATGATTTTTTGAAAAAATCTCTATATTTTTCATAAACACACATTGACCTTTAGAAATTGAAGTTATTCAAAGGTGGGAAGAGTTTGCATAAAGTGACCACTTGAAAAAGCAAAATGGGGGAAAATGTGAAATGAAATTTTTTTTGAGAGAAGCAGAAATTAGCCTTAAGGGTTTCATTTGTCATATTTTGTTATAAAAGGGAGTGGCCCCGTATAAATTATTGGTCTTTTAAAAAGTTGGCAAAAAATTAAAATTTTTGCATATACAATTATCTAAAATTTCAATACTAAAGATCTCTAATGCTTTCCCAATTACCAAGTCCCATTCTTCTTTCAAAAACCTATTCAATATTGACCCATAACTAATTATCTCTTTTTGTAAAATATGTCATTTTTTTCCTACATTCATGTCCTTTTTCCTATCTCCTCCTTATATTATTTTTAACAATGAATAATAGTTTTCAATTCGTAACAATTTGATTGATTACAATTATTACACAAATATTTGTTAAACTACTTCTGATTGTTATGCTCTAGTTTGTTTCAATTGATTGTGAATTCGTCTACTTTTGTTGTCCTAGAGAGCTTTACAAAGCTCGATTTAAGTCCTCAATAAGGAAAATGGTATAAAAAAAAAATCTTGTCTCATCAATCAATCTTAAAAATAATTGTTCAAATGTTACAAAATAGAAGAGATAGAGGGAAAGTAAGGGAAAGAACCAGGACAATGATGACAATAATAAAATTGATGAGTGTTTCAAATATTTAAACAGAATCGAAAAAAAGCAACAGAAAAAAATCTTGAAAAATTTACTACCAAATAAAGAAATTTTGGAAAATTCCCTATAAACATAAGAAATTTTTGAAAATTTTTTTATAAAAATATGAAATTTATGAAAAATTTCATATAAAAGTAAGAAATATTTGAAAAATTCCTATAAAAATAAAAAACTTTTGAAAAATTTTATATAAAAATAGGAAATTTTATAAAAACTTCCTATAAAAATAGGAAATTTTTCAAAAGCTTAATAAAAAATCAGGAAATTTTTGACAAATTTCCAACAAAACTAAAAAATTTTTTAAAAATTTCCTGCAAAAATAGGATATTTTTAAAAAATTTAATATAAACATGAAAAAATTCTCAAAACTTTCCTATAAAAATAGGAAATTTCCTATAGAAATAGGAAATTTATAAACAATTTCCTATAAAAACAGGAAATTTATAAAAAATTTCCTATAAAAATAGGAAATTTTTTAAAAATTTCCTATAAAAATAGGAAATTTTTTAAAAATTTCCTATAAAAATAGGAAATTTTTTAAAAATTTCCTATAAAAATAGGAAATTTTTTAAAAATTTCCTATAAAAATAGGAAATTTTTGAAAAATTACCTATAAAAATAGGAAATTTTTGAAAAATTTCATATCAAAATAGGAAATTTTTGTAATTTCCTATAAAAATAGGAAATTTTTGAAAAATTTCCTATAAAAATAGGAAATTTTTGAAAAATTTCCTATAAACATAGGAAATTTTTGAAAAATTTCCTATAAAAATAGGAAATTTTTGAAAAATTTCCTATAAAAATAGGAAATTTTTGAAAAATTTCCTATAAAAATAGGAAATTTTTGAAAAATTTCCTATACAAATAGGAAATTTTTGAAAAATTTCCTATAAAAATAGGAAATTTTTGAAAAATTTCCTATAAAAATAGGAAATTTTTGAAAAATTTCCTAAAAAAATAGGAAATTTTAGAAAAATTTCCTATAGAAATAGGAATTTTTGAAAATTTTCCTATAAAAATAGGAAATTTTTAAAAAATTTCCTATAAAAATAGGAAATTTTTAACAAATTTCCTATAAAAATAGAAAATTTTTGAAAACTTTCCTATAAAAAAAGGAAATTTTTAAAAAATTTCCTATTAAAATAGAAATTTTTTTTAAAAATTTCCAGGAAATTTTTGACAAATTTCCAACAAAACTAAAAAATTTTTTAAAAATTTCCTGCAAAAATAGGATATTTTTAAAAAATTTAATATAAAAATGAAAAAATTCTCAAAATTTTCCTATAAAAATAGGAAATTTCCTGTAGAAATAGGAAATTTATAAACAATTTCCTATAAAAACAGGAAATTTATAAAAAATTTCCTATAAAAATAGGAAATTTTTGAAAAATTTAATATAAAAAAAGGAAATTTTTGAAAAATTTCCTATATAAATAGGAAAAAAGGAAATTTTTGAAAAATTTAAAAATATAGAAAAATTTCATATAAAAAAAGGAAATTTTTGGAACATTTCCTTTAAAAATAGAAAATTTTTAAAAAATTTCCTATAAAAATAGGAAATTTTTGAAAAATCTCCTTAAAAAAATAGGAAATTTTTGAAAAATCTCCTTAAAAAATAGGAAATTTTTGAAAATTTTCCTTAAAAAAATAAGAAATTTTTGAAAAATTTCCTATAAAAATAGGAAATTTTTGAAAAATTTCCTATAAAAATAGGAAATTTTTGAAAAATTTCCTATAAAAATAGGAAATTTTTGAAAATTTTCCTATAAAAATAGGAAATTTTTGAAAATTTTCCTATAAAAATAGGAAATTTTTGAAAAATTTCCTAAAAAAATAGGAAATTTTTGAAAAATTTCCTATAAAAATAAGAAATTTTTGAAAAATTTCCTAAAAAAATATAAAATTTTTGAAAAATTTCCTTAAAAAAATAGGAAATTTTTGAAAATTTTCCTTAAAAAAATAGGAAATTTTTGAAAAATTTCCTTAAAAAAATAGGAAATTTTTGAAAAATTTCCTTAAAAAAATAGGAAATTTTTGAAAAATTTCCTTAAAAAAATAGGAAATTTTTTAAAAATTTCCTTAAAAAAAATAGGAAATTTTTGAAAATTTTCCTATAAAAATTGGAAATTTTTCAAAAATTTCCTATAAAAATAGTAATTTTTTGAAAAAATTTCCCATAAAAAAAGGAATTTTTTGAAACATTTCCTATAAAAATAGGAAATTTTTGAAAAATTTCCTATAAAAATAGGAAATTTTTGAAAAATTTCCTATAAAAATAGGAAATTTTTGAAAAATTTCCTATAAAAATAGGAAATTTTTGAAAAATTTCCTATAAAAATAGAAAATTTTTGAAATTTTTTTTATAAAAATAGGAAAATTTTTAAAAATTTCTATGAGAATAGAAAATTTTTGAAAAATTTTTCAAAAATTTTTAAAACAATTTTCAGAAATTTTTAATTTTTATTTAGAAATATCCTATAAAAAAATATGAAAATTTTCAAAAATTTTCTATTTAAATAAGATGTTTTTTTTAAACATTCCCTTAAGTTGAGAAATTTTTGAAAAATTTTATATAAAAATAAAAATGTAAAAAAATATGTATTCTTAAGAATAGGATATCTTAAGATATAGAATCGAAAAATCATATTTTTTTTAAATATACTCTTTTAAATAATTATACAAATTTAAAAATAAAATACTTATAATCTGCCTTTTCTTCTTTTTACAGACGCAGTGAATTTTTAGGTTGTATATCATTCCCTCTGTCCACTCTACTCCAGCAACAGGAACTCAATGGCTCTTACAAGCTACAAACACAACAATGTCTAAATAAGCCTCAAACGCAAGGGACTGCTCAGCAACTGCAACAGGAGCAGCAGCAGCATCAACAGACATTAGCCAACACTTCATCATTCATAGAGGAAACTGAAACTGAAGCTGAAACAGACGCAGCAGCAGAAGTTGAAGCTGATAACGAAATTGAAACTCTCACAAATCATTGTTGCCAACAAACCTCATTACCTTTACCACTAATGGCCACCACAACCATGACACAAATGAGGAATACAGATGATGCCGTGAGCATTGATAGCATGGCCACTGGCCAAATGGGTGGCGACCAGCAGCCCATGATTTTAAGCAAAAAGGCTCTACATCAAAGAGATGCTGATGAAAATTTGTTTTTAAGATTTTTGGAATTAGATCCACCCGTCACAGACCCACCACCGGGCCAGGGTACCCCAGTGGCGGGTAGAAGGCTCTCAAATACAAAACCCATGGGCCGAACACCCTTTACCATGACCAAAAAGTTAACACGTACTGCAGAGAGAGGTTTCGGTTTCTCTATTGTTTGGACTCATCCCCCGAGAGTAGAAAAAGTAGAACCCGGCTTATCGGCCGATCGTTGCGGCATCTATCCCGGTGATTATGTTATCTTTGTGGATAAACATAATGTCGTCACAATGCCCGAGGCTGATGTTCTAAATCTTATACGTTCCCAAGGTGCTACACTCACTTTGGAGATTTTCAGAAGATCAGGTTCTGGCACAAATGCTGGTGCGGCTGGCAGCAGCATTAACACAGCCACCTCGGCCACTCATCGCTCGCTGGCCACCACATTGCCCATGAATGGCAAGACATCGCGTATGGCTGCTAGCGGTACCAGTATCAATAATCCAGTGGATGAGATCATGAGCGTAACGGTAGTGGGTGGTGGCCTGAGTAAACAAATGGCAGCGCAACAGAATCGTCCATCGACAGCATGTTCGGGCAATACGAACTCGTCGTTGGAGGCGGCAAAGAGAAGATTAAATTTACCTCAGGTTACGTTTAGTAAAGAGGTGGGTAAGGGGGTGATTGTGTAAGGAAAATGGGATTAAGAATTATTTTTTCAATAAAGCATACTTTAAGGCGTTTAAAACGCGTTTCTAAAATTTTCTAGATAATAAACAACTTTTGAAAAAAAAAATTCTATAATTTTCTGAAAAATTTTGAGAAATTTCCTATAAAAATAAGAAATACTTGAAATTTGTTTTTTAAATATCAAATATTTATTAAAATTAGAATTTTTTGTCTAATTTTCCTATAGAAATATAAAATTTTTGAAAAATTTCCTTTAAAAATATAAAATTTTTGAAAATTTTCTTATCAAAATATAAAATCTTCTAATTTTTATATGAAATTTTTCAAAAATTTCTAAGTTTTATAGAAAATTTTCAAAAATTTCTTATTTTTATATGAAATTTTTCAAAAATTTCCTATTTTTATAGGAAATTTTTCAAAAACTTCTTATTTTTATGAGATAAGAATAGGAAATTTTTAAAAAATTTCCTATAAAAATAGGAAATTTTTAAAAAAATTCCTATAAAAATAAAAAATTTTTAAAAAATTTTCTATAAAAAAGGAGATTTTTAAAACATTTCCTATAAAAATAGGAAATTTTTGAAAAATTTCCTATAAAAATAGGAAATTTTTGAAAAATTTCCTATAAAAATAGGAAATTTTTGAAAAATTTCCTCCAAAAATAGGAAATTTTTGAAAAATTTCCTCTAAAAATAGGAAATTTTTTAAAAATTTCCTCTAAAAATAGGAAATTTTTAAAAATTTTCCTATAAAAATAGGAAATTTTTGAAAAAAATCTTATAAAAATAGGAAATTTTTGAAAAATTTCATATAAAAATAGGAAATTTTTGAAAAATTTCATATTAAACTAGAAAATTTTTGAAAAATTTCATATAAAACTAGGAAATTTTTGAAAAATTTCCTATAAAAATAGGAAATTTTTGAAAAATTTCCTATAAAAATAGGAAATTTTTGAAAAATTTCCTATAAAAATAGGAAATTTTTGAAAAATTTCCTATAAAAATTGGAAATTTTTGAAAAATTTCCTATAAAATTAGGAAATTTTTGAAAAATTTCCTATAAAAATAGGAAATTTTTGAAAAATTTCCTATAAAAATAGGAAATTTTTGAAAAATTTCCTATAAAAATAGGAAATTTTTGAAAAATTTCCTATAAAAATAGGAAATTTTTGAAAAATTTCCTGTAAAAATTAACTAGAAAATTTTTGAAAAATTTCATATAAAACTAGGAAATTTTTGAAAAATTTCCTATAAAAATAGGAAATTTTTGAAAAATTTCCTATAAAAATAGGAAATTTTTGAAAAATTTCCTATAAAAATAGGAAATTTTTGAAAAATTTCCTATAAAAATAGGAAATTTTTGAAAAATTTCCTATAAAAATAGGAAATTTTTGAAAAATTTCCTATAAAAATAGGAAATTTTTGAAAAATTTCCTATAAAAATAGGAAATTTTTGAAAAATTTCATATAAAACTAGGAAATTTTTGAAAAATTTCCTATAAAAATAGGAAATTTTTGAAAAATTTCCTATAAAAATAGGAAATTTTTGAAAAATTTCCTATAAAAATTGGAAATTTTTGAAAAATTTCCTATAAAAATAGGAAATTTTTGAAAAATTTCCTATAAAAATAGGAAATTTTTGAAAAATTTCCTATAAAAATAGGAAATTTTTGAAAAATTTCCTATAAAAATAGGAAATTTTTGAAAAATTTCCTATAAAAATAGGAAATTTTTGAAAAATTTCCTATAAAAATAGGAAATTTTTGAAAAATTTCCTATAAAAATAGGAAATTTTTGAAAAATTTCCTATAAAAATAGGAAATTTTTGAAAAATTTCCCATAAAAATAGGAAATTTTTGAAAAATTTCCTATAAAAATAAGAAATTTTTGAAAAATTTCCTATAAAAATAGGAAATTTTTGAAAAATTTCCTATAAAAATAGGAAATTTTTATAAAAATAGGAAATTTTTGAAAAATTTCCTATAAAAATAGGAAATTTGGAAAAATTTCCTATAAAAATAGGAAATTTTTGAAAAATTTCCTATAAAAATAGGAAATTTTTGAAAAATTTCCTATAAAAATAGGAAATTTTTGAAAAATTTCCTATAAAAATAGGAAATTTTTGAAAAATTTCCTATAAAAATAGGAAATTTTTGAAAAATTTCCTATAAAAATAGGAAATTTTTGAAAAATTTCCTATAAAAATAGGAAATTTTTGAAAAATTTCCTATAAAAATAGGAAATTTTTGAAAAACTTCCTATAAAAATAGGAAATTTTGAAAAATTTCCTATAAAAAT
This sequence comes from Stomorhina lunata, assembly GCA_933228675.1. Lineage (NCBI taxonomy): Eukaryota > Metazoa > Arthropoda > Insecta > Diptera > Rhiniidae > Stomorhina > Stomorhina lunata. The sequence goes on from OW121743.1 coordinate 14,362,507, forward strand.
AGGAAATTTTTGAAAAATTTCCTATAAAAATAGGAAATTTTTGAAAAATTTCCTATAAAAATAGGAAATTTTTGAAAAATTTCCTATAAAAATAGGAAATTTTTGAAAAATTTCTTATAAAAATAGGAAATTTTTGAAAAATTTCCTATAAAAATAGGAAATTTTTGAAAAATTTCCTATAAAAATAGGAAATTTTTGAAAAATTTCCTATAAAAATAGGAAATTTTTGAAAAATTTCCTATAAAAATAGGAAATTTTTGAAAAATTTCCTATAAAAATAGGAAATTTTTGAAAAATTTCCTATAAAAATAGGAAATTTTTGAAAAATTTCCTATAAAAATAGGAAATTTTTGAAAAATTTCCTATAAAAATAGGAAATTTTTGAAAAATTTCCTATAAAAATAGGAAATTTTTGAAAAATTTCCTATAAAAATAGGAAATTTTTGAAAAATTTTCTATAAAAATAGGAAATTTTTGAAAAATTTCCTATAAAAATAGGAAATTTTAGAAAAATTTCCTATAAAAATAGGAAATTTTTGAAAAATTTCCTATCAAAATAGGAAATTTTTGAAAAATTTCCTATAAAAATAGGTAATTTTTGAAAAATTTTCTATAAAAATAGGAAATTTTTGAAAAATTTTCTATAAAAATAGGAAATTTTTGAAAAATTTCCTATAAAAATAGGATATTTTTGAAAAATTTCCTATAAAAATAGGATATTTTTGAAAAATTTCCTATAAAAATAGGAAATTTTTGAAAAATTTCCTATAAAAATAGGAATTTTTTGAAAAATTTCCTATAAAAATAGGAAATTTTTGAAAAATTTCCTATAAAAATAGGAAATTTTTGAAAAATTTCCTATAAAAATAGGAAATTTTTGAAAAATTTCCTATAAAAATAGGAAATTTTTGAAAAATTTCCTATAAAAATAGGAATTTTTTGAAAAATTTCCTATAAAAATAGGAAATTTTTGAAAAATTTCCTATAAAAATAGGAAATTTTTGAAAAATTTCCTATAAAAATAGGAAATTTTTGAAAAATTTCCTATAAAAATAGGAAATTTTTGAAAAATTTCCTATAAAAATAGGAAATTTTTGAAAAATTTCCTATAAAAATAGGAAATTTTTGAAAAATTTCCTATAAAAATAGGAAATTTTTGAAAAATTTCCTATAAAAATAGGAAATTTTTGAAAAATTTCCTATAAAAATAGGAAATTTTTGAAAAATTTCCTATAAAAATAGGAAATTTTTGAAAAATTTCCTATAAAAATAGGAAATTTTTGAAAAATTTCCTATAAAAATAGGAAATTTTTTAAAAATTTCCTATAAAAATAGAAATTTTTGAAAAATTTACTATAAAAATAGGAAATTTTTGAAATATTTCCTATAAAAATAAGAAATTTTTGAAATATTTCCTATAAAAATAGGATATTTTTGAAAAATTTCCTATAAAAATAGGAAATTTTTGAAAAATTTTGTATAAAAATAGAACATTTTTTAAAAAAATTTATAGATGAAAAACCACGAATTATCCTTATTTTGCAAAACATGTCAAACACGAATTATGTGTCTATACAAATATTAACATAAAGTAAAGATAATTATCTGAATCGATTTACAAATCGTACCATATAGTTGAAATTTTGCCCGTGGGTACTTTTTAATATGAAGATTTCAAAGATGCCCTTAACTTTTTTAAGTAGTTTTTGTTTTAAATATTCTCTTAAATTTTTAACTTTAGTATTTTATTTTTAACAATTCACGAATTTATTATTATTTAATGCTTGAATTCTATAAGTTTTTTCAATGTTCTTAAATTTTAATTAATTCAAAGAATTTAACTATTAAGTTTGAAAATAAATCCAATAAAATTTGTTCTAAGAAACTGAAAACTTAGCCAAGAAAATTTTAAGAATTTAAACGCTCAATTTAAAAACGAATTAGGAATGTTTTGTTAAAATTTTTTTTTTTTTTTTTTTTTTATATAAGTTTGTCATAACTTTATTTTGCGTTTATGAATAACGGAGGTTTGATTATTAAATAATTACAACAAAATCTCTAAAAGTTAAAAACAAAGATATATATAGATGGAAAATGATGATCTTTTCAAGAAAGAGCGATATTTAAAGGAAGAGTATACCAGATATATTAGTATTTTTTCATTTATTAGCGTTTATAGCATTTCTGTATATTGCAGTAACCATTAAACACTTATTGCATACTTTAAGGCTTTACAGTTTAAAGCTACTGCATACTTCATGGCGTGCTTTTACTTTAAGAATTTAAGTTTTCATTTGTTTTTTTTTTATATTTAAAACTATTATTGTTAAAAATTTACTCATTATCTGTTTCATTTCATATTTATTTGCATTTTTCTTATAATTTTGTAAAAAAAAGACATGCTAAACCCAAGTGTCTTATATAAATTTGAAGCTGAAAATAAAAATTTATGAAATAAATACTAAAAAAGTATAAATTTGTAGACGTGTGTAATTATAGACACCAGTACGTAGAATAAAATTGCACAATTAACTCAATTCAAAATAAATGGAATTGTATCATTTTTGTACGAACGTCTTCATAAGTTAAAAATTATTTAGTTATAATCAGGGACCGAAAATAACTGTTATTTTTGAATTTTTGATCAAGAAAATGTCGGAGAATAAAACCAAGTATACCCCATTTTGATAGTCTTGGACCAAATTTTCATGCTTTTTAAAAATCTGATTTTTATTTTTTAGAAAAAAAAATAACAGTTATTTTTTGATTTTTATTTTATTTAGCAAAAATAACAGTTATTTTTTGACTTTTATTTTTTCGAGCAGAAATAAAAGTTATTTTTTAATTTTTATTTTTTCGAGCAAAAATAACAGTTATTTTTGACTTTTATTTTTTCGAGCAGAAATAAAAGTTATTTTTTGACTTTTATTTTTTTGAGCAGAAATAAAAGTTATTTTTTGACTTTTATTTTTTCGAGCAGAAATAAAAGTTATTTTTGTATTTTCAACCCCAAATTATGATTTGCAAAACTCAACTCCATTAACTATTGAGCATATGCAAATTATTTTCACTGAAAAATTATCTTTGTTTGAAAAAATTTTTTAATGAATTTAAACAAAAATAACTTTTATTTCAGCTCGAAAAAATAAAAGTCAAAAAATAACTTTTATTTCTGCTCGAAAAAATAAAAGTCAAAAATAACTGTTATTTTTGCTCGAAAAAATAAAACTTAATAAATAACTTTTATTTTAGCTTGAAAAAATAAAAGTAAAAAATAACTGTTATTTTTGATCGAAAAAATAAAAGTTAAAAAAATAACTTTTATTTTAGCTTGAAAAAATAAAAGTCAAAAATAACTGTTATTTTTTATCGAAAAAATAAAAGTCACAAAATAACTTTTATTTTCTGACTTTTACGATAAAAGTTATAACAGTTACGGACCCTGATTATAATAAAAATTATAATTTTTGTTAATTTATCTTATCTTAATTTTAATTGGACAATTTTTTTTTATCAGCTAAAATATATATTATTAGTTAATAGATTTTAAATTTAATTAAAATGTTTTTATTTGTACAACTTCTTATATAAAGTATTATCAATTCATATTTGTTTAATTAATTACTTTCTATTTTTTAAAACATATTTCAATTGCCTTAAAAACATTATTTAAATAAACATTATTTTATTTTTTAAAAGTCTTAGATATTTAATTTAATTTTTGTTTTAAGTTCACTTATTCCAAAGACTCTTATATATAAAGATATTACACTCCATGTATAATTTTCTTGTCAAAAGTGAAATTAAAGTGGATTAAGAACAATGAAAAACACATAAACGCAAAAGCATACATTACATAAGCCTGTGTGTGTGCCTTAGCTTTCTCTAATTGGATAATCGTCTCCATTATTTATTTTCGAATCAGAGTAAAAGCGTGATTTATGGGACTTATCAAAAATACCATACGGCAAATCAATGTATGGAAGTGCAATATCTTTATATTATAGTGACTTTGCTTATTCTTTTGTAAAATTTTATTTTTTATTTTATTTATATCCGTGTATACTTTCTTCTTGTTTTTTGTTAAATTTGTTGGAAAAAGGACAATAAAAATTCTTTAATTATTTGAAAAAAAAATTGAAAAAAATATATTTTTTATTTAACTAGAGAAACCCAAAATTTGATTGGTTAAAAGTGTTTAAATTTTCAAAAAGGTTTTAAGGTTTTTAAGTTAATTTCCGACAGATGGCGCCACTAAAAATTACTAAAAATTAATTTAATCGTAAGCTGTACATTTAATCATGCTACAATCTTTAGCAAAGTTGTTGCACATGAGCCGGCGAAGGCTTTTTAGTTGGTATGAATAATTTTCGACTGGTGGCACTACTGAAACTTACTCAAAGTCAATTTAATCGCAAGCTATACATTTAATCATGCTACAATCTTTAGCAAAGTTGTTGCATATGAGCTGACAAAGGTTTCTTTGTTGATATGAAGAAATTCCGACAGGTGGCGCCACTGAAATTTACTTAAAGTCAATTTAATCGTAAGCTGTACATTTAATCATGACGTAAAAATAATACTGGGTGATTTTAACGCAAAGATTGGACAGGAAAGTTGCTTTGAGCCCACTGTCGGTAAATTCAGCCTCCATAACGTAACATCTGACAATGGTATAAGGCTGGTCTCTTTTGCGGCTGCTCGAAATATGGTAGTGAGTAGCACCAGATTTCAACACCGTAGAATACACAAAGCTACGTGGGTGTCTCCCGATCAAATGACAAAAAATCAAATAGACCATATTGTAGTTGACGGAAGGCACTCATCAAGCGTATTGGATGTGCGTACAATTCGGGGAGCCAATATGGACTCCGATCACTATCTTGTTGCAGCCAAGGTGAGAACACGCCTGAGTGTGTCGCGAAACATGCAGACAGAATCGCAAAGGAAATTTAACACCACCAAGCTACAATCCCATCAAATTGCCACAGATTACTCGCGACGAATAGCTCAATTACTTGGAGAAAATATTTCAACTCCCAACGACATCAGCGCTCTATGGCAACATATTGCCAGCTCAATGAAAACTGCCGCAAAAACTTTATTGGGGTTCCAGAACCCTGTTCCAAAAAACTCTTGGTATGACGAGGAGTGCCGCAATGCCACTGCGGCGAAAAATGCAGCCTATAGGGCAACCCTGCAGTCAGTAGCTTCTCGTCGAACTTTAGAAAGATATAGAGAAAGAAAGAGGGAAGAGAAACGCCTATTCCGAAAAAAAAAGAGAGAAATGGAAAGACATGTGTTCAAGGAGATTGAGTTATATAAGAGTCGTAATGAAGTGCGTAAATTTTATCAAAAAGTTAAACATCAGACGGATGGTTTTAGCAATTGTATTCTCTCCTGCAAAGACGACCAAGGAAACCTGGTAACGGATGCTGAAACCGTACTGAAACTGTGGAAGGAGCACTTTTTCAAATTGTTGGTATCAAATGAAAGCGACCAAGATGACACGCCTGAACAAATCAATGATGATGGCGTTCTATGTCCACCACCAAACCAAAATGAGATTAGAATCGCTATAAATCGACTAAAAAATAACAAAGCTGCGGGTGCCGATGGTCTTCCTGCTGAGCTTTTTAAGGCCGGAGGAGATGAGTTGATAAGGCTTATGTCCCAACTTATAGAAGCAATATGGTCAGAAGAATACATGCCAGACGATTGGAATCTTAGTGTCCTTTGTCCTGTGCACAAAAAAGGAGATAAAACTGTGTGTGCAAATTACAGAGGGATAAGTCTCCTCTCAATTGCATATAAGATTCTATCGACCATACTGTGCGAAAGGCTTAAGCCGAAAATTAACGAAATAATTGGGACGTACCAATGTGGCTTTAGACCAGGTAAATCAACCACTGACCAGATCTTTACTCTACGTCAGATCCTGGAGAAGACCCAAGAGAAACAAATTGATACGTATCATCTCTTTGTTGACTACAAAGCAGCTTTTGACAGCCCGATACGGAAGAAGGTGTTTGAAGCAATGTCTGAGTTCGGCATCCCCACGAAGCTAATAAAGTTATGCAGGATGACACTAACTAATACAATATCATCTGTTAAGATAGGTAAGAACCTATCAGAGTCTTTCATAACTAAACGGGGTTTCAGACAAGGTGATAGTCTATCATGTGATCTCTTCAATATTGTGCTAGAGAAAATCTTACGTGATGCAGCAGTTAATACAAGTGGTACAATCTTCAATAGAAAACATATGCTACTCGCGTATGCCGATGACATTGATATTATGGGGCGCACTTTACGCGAGGTAACTGCCGCCTTTTCCAATATCGAGAAGGAATCAAACAAAATGGGTTTAGCTGTAAATGAATCAAAAACAAAACTGATGGTTTCTTCAGGCAGACAGACCACTAGAATTGGATCACATGTGCCCGTAGAAAACTATAGTTTCGAAGTTGTAAAAGAATTTGTATACCTTGGTACCGCTGTGAACATCAACAACGATATAAGCTTTGAAATTAAACGGAGAATAATACTTGCCAATAGATGCTATTTTGGCCTAAGCAAACAGCTAAGAAATAAAGTCCTCTCCGTAAGAACTAAAATTACGCTCTATAAAACGCTTATACTACCCGTGTTACTGTATGGTGCAGAATCATGGGTACTTGCACAGGCAGATGAAGCTATCCTTGGAGTGTTTGAGAGGAAAATCCTACGAAAAATATTTGGACCAGTCTGCGTCAACAATGAGTATCGACATCGAATGAATCATGAGCTGTATGAGTTATACGCTGACATAGACATAGTAAAACGCATTAAGCAACAACGGCTGCGCTGGCTGGGGCATGTTGTGCGAATGGATGAAAATACTCCGGCATGAAAAGTGTTTGATAATGATCCTGTGGGAACTCGTAGAAGAGGGCGCCCAAAACTTCGATGGAAAGACCAAGTAGAAGAAAATCTTTCAAAACTTGGCATAAGAAATTGGAGAATATGCGCACAAGATAGAAGCGCATGGAATTCTAAAATATGCTCGGCCTTTGACCTAAACAGGTTGTTACAATAGGCCATTTAAGTAAGTAAGTACATTTAATCATGCTATAATCTTCAGCAAAGTTGTTGCGGATAAGCCGACGAAGGTTTATGAATTGGAATGAGCAAAGTCCGACAGGTGGCGCCACAGAAGATTACTCAAAGTGAATTAAATCGTAAACTTTGCATTTGATCATGTTATAATCATAAGCAAAGTTGTTACGCATTAGCAGACGAAGGTTTCTTATTTGGTATGAACAACTTCAGGTGGCGCCACTGAAAACTACTCAAAATGAATTAAAGCGTTAACTATGCATTTGATCAGACTATAATTTTTAGCAAAGTTGTTGCGCATGAGTCGACGGAGGTTTCTGTTGGTATGATCAATTTCCAAAATTATTAAAATAAGTTAAACTGTAAGCTATGCAAACTATGTGTTGGTCGTGTTTCAGTTTTCCTAAAATTTATTCATCTAATTTTAAAATCATAAATTAAAAAAATAATTTATGACATGAACCTAAGCCCGACTCGACCACACGACCATCGAAAAATGTTTGATAAAAAAATTTTCTACAAACCTAGACTGAGCTTTTAACAGTACTAAGCCTAAGTCGATCACACCGGCAATAACAGACTTAGGAGTCGATAATTCTATTATCTCCTTCGTATTTATGCCTCTAACCTACAGATTTTTTAGCTCAAACATGGGCAAAGCTACAGTTTACAATAGTGTTTCTTCTCAGGACGGTGTTCTATCATCCCTGTTGTGGAACCTTGCTATTAGCAAATTGCCAAGATAATTGGCTTATGCAGATGATGTTGCCGTTGCAGTTTCGGATAAATACCGGATCATTATATCGCAAGAACTGGAAGTTACTCTTGCCACACTAACTGGCGGGAGAATTTCATATGGTTTAGCTGTTAATCCCGCCAAAACGGAATTGTGTTATTTACTATAAAATAAAAGATTCCTTAGTTTAATCTTCCCAAGTAAAATGGGATTGAAGATGCCAAATACTTGGGAGTCATTCTGGACTTAAATTGTTCTGGAGCTTAAAAAACTAATCAAGGGTGTCTAAAGCAGCCATTGCACTCTATTCGTTCAGAAGAGCCTTAGGCTACATAAGGGGCCTTTTCCCTGCTAATACTGCCAGGATGCTTACAAAACCTTTACTCATCTATGGTGCTATTGCTTATTGACCTGCTTTATATAAGACTAATGTTAAAATCCTCAGATCCTCTTTCCCAATCATTACTGGTGCCATTAGGACTACGCCTTCAAAGGCACTCTTTACCACTGGCTTCCGACTGAGCTAATGGCTCAAAACGTAGCCCTTAACTCAGCCATTGGCTGAAGCATTACTGGAAAATGGTCTCATTCTTCTATAGGTCACTTAACTATTTTGGCAAAGCTCAGAAGTATCTCCAAAAACATCGACTTCTGCATTTCCACCCCATTCTTCGATCGCTCTTTCACTGTAAATATCTCTGGAGCCAAAATTTACTCTAGAGTTGATACCCTGGAGATATATGACCGGGTATATGAAAAGTTGCTTAAGACTCAAAAACATAATTTCGAAAAATTAGCTAATTTTTCGAAATTTTTTGCTAATTTTCCCTTTTCATAGACATAATAGCCAATAAGGTACTAATAGCCAATTTCTTTCCGAATGTAATATTACGTCCACGATGTTGTTGAGTGCTATGGCGTATCCTACTTCGCTCTCTAGTAGGTGTCTTTTGGTTTCAAATATAGAGCATTTGGCCAATCCGGCGAGAAATTGTACCCTTACCCAGTAAAACTTTTCATTACCAAATAATGAGTTAAACAGTTAAACTATTGAACATGAACTACTTACTCATTCGCTTTTTAAGTCATTACATTAACATGGGGATGTCATTGGAGGCAAGTACTTACCAATTGCAGAAAAGTAATGACTTGGGTAAGCAATTTGAAAGCAACAACAACAACAGCAACAACTTTTTTGTTGTTGTTTTATTAAAAATATATATTTTTAAACGAAATACAAAATTTTTTTTATGATACCATGGGGCTCGAACCCAGACCCTCCGACTGCTAGGCAGAGACTCTTCCACTGAGCTACTTCATATGTTGAAAACTTAGCAGCTTATAATTAATATAAACAATTTTTATTTTTAGATCTAAAATCATGTGAAAATAACTTTGTTTTTCCCTGCTTTTTTTTGCTTTGTTGTAATTTTTGAAAAAATATTTTTATACGTTTTTTGTAATTATTTTAAAACTTTTTTAAAATTATTTTAAAACTTAAGCAATTTAAATCTTCTTTTTTGTATAAGTTTTTACATAAGATTGACTCTTACTTACTTAAATGTTACAACCTGTTAAGGTCAAAGTCCGAGCATATTTTAGAATTCCATGGATTTCGATCTTGTGCGAATATTCTCCAATTTTATAGGCCAAGCTTTGAAAAATGTTCCTCTACTTGGTCTTTCTATCGAAGTTTCAGACATCCTCCTCTAACATTAGGAAGTGGGACATTTAAATTCTAATTTTATCCTCTTCATTGTATTTTTTTTTAAGAGAGGGTTACTAGCCCGTAATCCTAACCCATTTTTATCGATCTTATGGGACAGCTCTCGGAACATGTTAACTCACAATATTAATGGGTGTTAAACTAGCTCCCCTGGTGATACCATGAGGAGGTGTGTGTCCACAGTTGAGATGAAGGATGACCCAGATAAGTTGGGCTTACCAAGTTAAGACCAATTAGAATCGTGTTTGGTATTCAACATCCCCTACATAATCAAAATTGACTCATGGTGGTATTTTTTCATTAACGTGAGTTAGTTTTACAAATTTTTTTTTACAGAAGATAATATTTATTTAAGTTCTTAAAATTCAAAAATCATTTAAAAAGACTCTTTTAATAAAAAAAAAACTAAAAAAAATTGTTGCCCTTGGTGGGATTTGAACCGGGGCCATTCAGTTTAAATTACCATCTTAATTACAAATAAGTACTTCTGTAATAACTTATTATTTATTCGGATGGTATGTTGTAGTCGTTACAAGGTAACCAGTTATCAGAGTACTTGCTATTACCAAAGTTTTGCTGGGTATTTAAATAAATATCTTCTGAATCCTCTGTGACCTGACAAAAAATGGGTGAGGTTATAGTTCAATTCTTCATGCTTTCGATTGACACATTTGTTTATTGTTGGAATTAATTGGAATGACCATCATTATTTTTTTTTTTGAGCCTTGCCGTCTTCTTTGCCAGTTGGTCATTATTTTTATTTCTTTTCACTAATTCACTCTCTTGTGCGTTTTCAGGTCTATTCGTTTCTTAAGATACCTATATTCTATAGTCTTATTTCAAGTCAGCTCAACTAAAATTACTCCTGAAATAACGGCTTTAAAGCTTCGAGTGATATTGTCCGATAGTCACTTGCTACTCTTAGACAACTTTGCCTAAAAAGGGCAAAAACGTTTTTTCGAGTCAAACTTCTGATTGATTTTTCTCTAATAGGGGCTTCATATAGTAGTATTGACATAGTAACTCTACATCAAGGGTGCCCAAGTCCTATGCGCTTGGTACACTTTCATATGGTTTGCTCGTAGGCACTGACGATAGCGATCATCAATGAAGATTTTGTTTAGCGTATGATAATGTTTTTATACCCACCATCAAAAAGAATGGGCGATGTCCGTCTGTCTGTCCGTCTGTCTGTCTGTCTGTTGAAATCACGATAACGCCCAAACGAAAGGAGCTAGCTCACTGAAACTTAGTAAAAATATTCTTCATCTTTGAGAAAATTTTGGTATTGAAATTGGGCAAAATCGGTTCACATTTGACCATAGCTCCCGTATAACCTCGTCTAGGCTAATCGCTTATTTATTAATAAATGACAAATTATAGCAGCTATGATGAGCAGCTATTTGGTATATAGAAGTCTTACATTAGCCCTAGACAGCGTGTAAAATTTAATCAAAATCGGTTCACATTTAGCCATAGCTCCCATACAAAAAACTTACGAAAACAGCCTCAATTTCACCTAAAATACACTTAAATGCCAATAAATCTAAAAGTATAACAAATATAACCACTAAATTTGGCACAAGAAAGTCTTATGCCAATGCCAGCCAGTGTGCAAAATTTTGTCGCAATCGGTCACCATTTGACCTAGCTCCCATATAAAAAACTTACGAAAACACAAAAATTCAAAAAGAAAAGGGGATTTATGTCCGTCTGTCCGTCAGATAAAATCGTGATAGCACCTTAACTACAAGAGCTAGTAAAATTAAATTAAGCACAAGGAAGTCTTATGTCAATGTCAGCCAGTGTGCAAAATTTTGTCACAATCGGTCACCATTTTACCATAGCTCCCATATGAAAAACTTATGGAAACACAAAAATACATAAAGAAAAGGTTGTTTATGTCCGTCTGTCCGCCAGATAAAAGCTCGATAGCGCCTTAACGAAAAGAGCTAGAGAGACAAAATTTTACAAAAGTATTTTGGATATCTTGAAAAAGATGTTTGTTGAAAATGGACAAAATCGGTTCAAATTTAGTTAGAGCTCCCATATAACCCCGCCCCGGGAAACACATTAATGCTGATAAATTGAATACAATTGTAATAGCTATGACGATTAAATTTAAAATAGGGAAGTTTTATGCAATTTTTGATCAGTTTATCAAATTTTATAGGAATCAGTCCATATTTGACTTTAGCTTTCATATAAAAAACACTCACGGAAACCAAAAATTTTAGCAAAGGCCAGTTAAAAGCTTTTAAATTAGAAACTATGATAGCTATGGCCACTAAATTTTGCAAGAATAAGCTCTATATATATACCAGCCAGTGTGTAAAATTTTGTTACAATCGGTCAACATTTTGCTATAATTCTTATATATATAGCATCCCCTTTTTATATCTACAATCAAAAAGATTTGGAGGTACATTCATTATATCGGGTGTTTTTTATTGAGGTATAGAACTTTAAGTTGGCATCACTTTTTTAACTGGCGGCCATTTTGTCAGCTGTCAAGTGATTAATATTTAGTTTGGTTTGCCATTTCATCATGAACAGGTTGACAAAAGAACAACGCTTGCAAATCGTGCAAATTTATTTCGAAAATAATGGTTCAGTTCGCGAAGTTTACCGCAAGCTCCGTCCATTTTATGGTCGACATAATCGTCCATCAGAGCAATTAATTCGGTTAACCATGGATCGTTTTCGCACTACGTTTACTCTATGTGATAATACGCATCCGCAGCGACGTCGAACAGTGCGCACCGAAGAAACAATTGCCGCTGTAGAGCAAAGTGTTGAAGAGGACCCGAATGAATCGATTCGCCACCGTGCACAGCAATTGGAGCTTTGTCCATCAACTTTATGGAAGATTTTGCGCAAAGATCTTGGCTTGCGACCTTACAAGATCCAGCTTGTGCAAGAATTAAAGCCGCGAGACCATGCAATGCGTCGTGATTTTGGTGTATGGGCCGAAAATGAGATTGATCTCGATGATGATTTTCATCGCAAAATTTTGTTCAGTGATGAGGCTCATTTTTGGTTGAATGGCTACGTCAACAAGCAAAATTGCCGCATTTGGAAGAAGAATCCACATGAGACCCTTGAGACGCCATTACATCCACAAAAACTGACTGTTTGGTGTGCTCTATGGGCTGGTGGAGTCATTGGGCCATACTTCTTCCGAAATAATGCTGGAGAGTCAGTTACCATAAATGGAGACCGGTATAGAGCCATGATAACCGACTATTTTGCTCCCCAATTGGATGGCATGAATGTGGATGAGTTGTGGTTCCAACAAAACGGCGCTACATGCCACACAGCGCACGTCACAATTGATTTATTGAAGGAAACATTCGATGAGCGCATAATTTCGCGGAATGGACCTGTCAATTGGCCACCAAGATCGTGCGATTTGACACCACTGGATTATTTTCTTTGGGGATATGTGAAGTCGCTCGTCTACGCCAACAAACCAGAAACGTTAGGGGACTTAGAAGCCAACATTCGTGGCGTTATTGCCAACATACGGCCCCATATGCTCGAAAAAGTAGTTGAAAATTGGACCTGTAGAATTGGCCCGAAATCATATTTAAACATTAATGGCATAAAATTATCCTTCCAATAAAGCCAAATTGATGGACATTAAAACGATTTTCTTGTGTTTTATTTCAATTCGAAGTTCTATACCTCTAAAAAAAACACCCATTATTAAGATTGCACCTATGAAATTAGATAGGCATCAATCAATGTTCAGCCCAGACTTTATATATGATGAATGCATTAGCAACTCCTAACGAAATATATGGACCTGCCGTATTACTATTAACGTGTTTAGCCTAACTACATATTTACGAAAAGTATTTAACAACTTATTAATATAAAACTATACCCGGTTATGAGACCGAATTTTGATCAAAGTAAATACTGGGGAAACCACTAAAATATTTTTAAATATTGAACTATAAAGCTACGGCAGCCGAATTTAGTCCAAAGGTTTTACCAACAATACCAATTAGCTTAGCGATTTTTTCAGTATTGGTCCAGATTTTGAATTAGCTGCACCCTTGTAGATATATGAGATATATTTCTAAATTTAACACAACTTGATGGTGGGTATATAAGATTCGGCACAGTCGAATATAACACTCTTACTTGTTTTTTTTTTTTCGATTTATCTTTGAATAAAAATTAGTTTTTCTTTAAATTTATTGGTATTTGCTCTTCCATAAGGAACTTTTGGGCACCCTTGCTCTACAAAGCAAAGTCTTTCTACTTGCCTGGGTATACCGACATTGGACATTGTTCTACTGAGGGATTCTTTTTTCTTCTGCTGCTGATTAAAACTATTTCTGTTTTATGCTCTGATAGTTCTGGTGTCGTTAGCGCAAGTTTGCACCTCATCAAAAGAGCGTTCACAGACAAAAATTTGGAATATTTATCATCGACAAATCCAACAACATTGGCCTCTTCTGGAATATTTAATTCTAGGACATCATTGTAGGGAATATACCAGAGTAATGGGAACAAAACTGATTCTTGAGGCACTCCTGCTGAGGTTAGATGGCATTTCTTTTCTTCGTCGGTGTTACACCATAAAGTTCTATGTATAAAATTGTGACCGATTATTCTAATAATGTAGTTAAAGACTTCTTAGCGATGAAGTGATGTCATTATATGTATCCATCCCTCGCTGTTAAATGCATTTTTCCGGTAATCCACCAAGCACCCACCGTTGACCTAGTTTTTCAAAAGCCGTATTGTCCATCTGAAAGTCCGTTGGATCTTTTAACTTGGGCAAGTAATCTATTACATACTATTCTTTCCATATACATATATGTTAAAAAAAAGTACTAAAAGCTACATTTTTACCACTTTTATTCCTTAGACGGATAGTTTACCAAAACATAACTTCTTCAATTCATTTTGAGTTAAAACAAATTTATTTAATTTCAATCCCTATTTGAATATGAAATGTAATGTTTCCGATTTGACATCGTTTTCCTTCTACTTCTCCAAAAAAAATATAATAATTTGCAGTAGAAAAGAAACCTTCGAATGAGGCAGAAGGGGACTACTTCAGCCCCTACTAGTAAATTAGAAATGGAACCATATAAAGTTTTAAAGAAAAACTCGAATCATAAAAAATATAAGTGATTTTATATATATATTTATAATGTTTTACCATTAAAAACGAAATGGGACTTTATGAAGCAGTACAATTTGAGTAAAGCTAGAACTACATAAAGTCCCTAACATTTAAGAAAAAATTAGGGTATGTTCTTTATTTAGGGCTAGATAGGAACTTATGATTGAAGAAGTGGGACTATGATTAGGTATTTTCTTATTTTTATAGATATTCAAACTCAAATATTTCCGTTTTCCCCTTTAGAGCATTGCGCCCATCACAGACAACCGTCGTCGTTTTCTGCTGCAGCTGATAAGTCGAGAACAAAATTTCATGTCGGCCATGCACTTTGGTATGCAGCGTTTTGTTCAGCCACTGCAAGAGCGTAAAGATCTGATAACGCCCAATGATCATAGGACCCTATTTCAGAATATGGATGAGCTACAAAGACTATCGGAAGATGTGCTGGAACAGTTGTGTCATGATGATCAAGAGCCACAAATGAATTTTGCCTCAAGGGTCTATCTGTCAAAGACAACGGCCATTTGTGCAGCGTATAAGAAATATTGTAATGGTATTAAGAGAGCGGATTGTGTTTTGGTGGGTTTTTATTATGTGACTTTTAAAATTTGTTTACTCTTTTGACTTTGGTGCTATTTTTATATTTTTTTCTCTCTCTCAGGTCAACAAATCCCGTCAAACTGGTTCTGAATTTGTAAACTTTATCACCGAACCGCCAGTGCCTCGTAAACGTCCCGACTTAACTATGTTAATACACCGTCCTTTGCAGCATTTTCGTGAGATCCTAAAACTCATGCAACTCTTGGCCTCCAATTGTCATGTCGACACGGAGGAGCATAAAAACTTTAACAGTGTCATAAATGAGTTACAGGCCGCTTATCGTGAGATCACCGTTACCAGTGGCCTAATGGAACCTTTGGGGGAGGGCAGACCTTTATTGACTTTACAGGACTTGGAATCACGTATGGTTTTTACCAAATGTAAACCCTTTACCTTGGCCGTCCAGGGTAGACAATGGATATTTGGCGGTGATTTGTCCCGAGTCGAGGGTCGTTCGGTTAAACCCTATTGGACTTTATTGTTTAGTGATATTATTGTATTTGCCAAAGTTAGCAGAGACCGTGTGCTGTTCATTACCGAAGAGCCCATACCCATAGCGAATATTGTGGACTCGTGTTTTCATATGAGAAAAAAGAGTAAGTTCTTATGCAATTTTAAGAGATAAACATAATTTTAGTTCTCTCTTTCGTTCCTCTTGTCTAAACAGCTACAGAATTCCGCCTTACTGTGGATCCTAATGGTCGTTTAGCAGAAAGTCCCACCGGTTATTGTGCCCCAGACTTAACAAAGACCCCTAAAAAAGGGGCAAGACGCAAGAGCTTAGTGCTAAGAGCTCCCTCTCTGGAATTGAAAGCTGTTTGGCAGAATCTTTTACAAAGACAAATGTAAGATTAAATTTTCTATAGAAAATTATCACTAACCTCAAATTTTCTATATAGAAAATTATCACTGACGTCAAATTTTCTATATAGAAAATTATCACTGATGTCAAATTTTCTATATAGAAAATTATCACTGACGTCAAATTTTCTATATAGAAAATTATCACTGACGTCAAATTTTCTATATAGAAAATTATCACTGACGTCAACTTTTCTATATAGAAAATTATCACTGACGTCAACTTTTCTATACGGAAAATTATCACTGACGTTAAATTTTCTATATAAAAATTATCACTAACGTCAAATTTTCTATATAGAAAATTATCACTGACGTCAAATTTTCGTTAAAGAAAATTATCACTAACGTCAAATTTTCTATATAAAAATTATCACTAACGTCAAATTTTCTATAAAGAAAATTATCACTGACATCAAATTTTCTTTATAGAAAATTATCACTGACGTCAAATTTTCTATATAGAAAATTATCACTGATGTCAAATTTTCTATATAGAAAATTATCACTGACGTCAAATTTTCTATATAGAAAATTATCACTGACGTCAAATTTTCTATATAGAAAATTATCACTGACGTCAAATTTTCTATATAGAAAATTATCACTGACGTCAAATTGTCTATATAGAAAATTATCACTGACGTCAAATTTTCTATATAGAAAATTATCACTGACGTCAAATTTTCTATATAGAAAATTATCACTGACGTCAAATTTTCTATATAGAAAATTATCACTGACGTCAAATTTTCTATATAGAAAATTATCACTGACGTCAAATTTTCTATATAGAAAATTATCACTGACG
Organism: Stomorhina lunata; assembly: GCA_933228675.1. Classification (NCBI taxonomy): domain Eukaryota; kingdom Metazoa; phylum Arthropoda; class Insecta; order Diptera; family Rhiniidae; genus Stomorhina; species Stomorhina lunata. Next base: position 14,379,485 of record OW121743.1, read on the forward strand.
TCAAATTTTCTATATAGAAAATTATCACTGACGTCAAATTTTCTATATAGAAAACTATAACTGACGTCAAATTTTCTATATAGAAAATTATCACTGACGTCAAATTTTCTATATAGAAAATTATCACTGACGTCAAATTTTCTATATAGAAAATTATCACAGACATCAAATTTTCTATAGAAAACTATCACTAACGAAAACATTTTCAATAGAAAATTATCACTTACCTCAAATTTTCTATAGAAAATTATCACTAACATTAAATTTTCTTACAGATTCCTAGTCAATGCCGCCCTGGGCTCTACACCTCTCTCCAGCCCTCTTGACTCACCCGATGTACTCAATACCCTGGTTCCTCTTAGTGACATTGGCATTGCCTCAGCCTCGATTGGTTCCATTAAACTCTCCTCAATGGACAGCATTAACATGAAGAATCAACACCAGCATCATCAACAACAGGTTCGTTTGATGCGCTCCAAAGCGCTAAGTGGTGGTGGTGTATGTGTAGATAGTGGCGAGAGCGCTGGCGGTTCTTTTGAGAATCTCCAGCGTCTGGCCAGCACTTTAGTACAATCACGCTGTAGCACACGCATGACACAAACAACCCATAATTCGGTTTCGTGTTCATCGCAAACCAATTCGCCAGCCACCTGCCGACGCACTTTAAGTGGTTGTATTAATGCTTTAGGACCTCCCGGTGATAGTGCCACCTCTTTGAGATCTCTGGCTTTAGGACGCAAGCACTTATTAGAAGCGAGACCCTTGTCCGCCTGTAGGGCCTACAATGCCAGCAATAACAATTCCTCGACTATCTTAACCTGTAGCGGCAGTAGCTTGAATACTCAAACCATTTGCTCGAGTGATCATTTGACTGGCTGTAAGTGTCTGACGGCTATACCGGAACATGCCACGGAAACGGGGGTATCAAATGAAGCAAATGGTGACCTCAAGGCTATAGTATTAAGACAAAATTGCTCCAATGGCGGTGAAGAACGCTATTTACTTATAGATACCGAGGGCAGATATTGTGTGACTCATGCCTCTTTGGTTAACATAAGGCCCGAAAATGGTAATGTTACCAAGGATGTGGGCACCACAACCTCGGTTATAAACCATAATCCCTTGAAACACGAGCTTTCTAAAAAGACCTCCAAACTCTTAGAATTCTCGCTTAGTTCTGTGGGACGCTCTTTTATAGATGAAAATGATATTATTCCCGCTACAGATTCGGTCATTAATTCTCTGACAACTCCCGATACACCCACACCCAATCTCTCACCCTCGGTTCACTCTAATCCCATACGCGAACCTGATACCTTTTCCAATGATTTTGTACCCTCTAATCCCTCAAATCCTCAAGCGAATAATCACAAAGAAACAGATCCAACCATACCCCTGGCCCAATTTGGAGGCTCTTGGGATTTATTGGAATTGGATTTGAATCTACATGAGGTCAATTTGGATACATGCTATGACACCGATGTCGAGGAGTACATCTTTCATGGCGACGAAAAAGAGCTTCTGGGTGACGAGGATGACGATGAAGAGGCGGTGGCCTTTGATATCGAACAGGCCCATCATATGGTCGATGATCCGTTTGGTGTGTTGCCCATGAAGCCGACACCACCGGATTCGTTAGATCTGTGATTTGATTTTTGGCTTTAGGGGTTACTTTTCTTTAGGCGGAAGAAAGCTTTTAAGGGTTTAGGCAAAAAGCATAGTGCCAATAAGCTTTATAGATCGGAGAGTAGGACACCGTTGATATAGATGAAATGATAGGGGGAAATAAATTGGAAATGAGAAAAAAGCTCTAAAGCTTTTGGAAATATTTAAAAAATGTGATATAGAAATTTTCTTCTTCTTAGTTTAATCTTTTAAAGCTTTGAAAATAACTTTACAAAAATATATAAACATAAAAGCTTTAAAAGAAAAATTTTCGAATCCATAAAAGCTTCAAAAAAAGTTTAGTCTAATCAAATTTTTTGGAAATATTTTAACGTTTGAGTACCTCACAAATGTTTGCCTCTAAACTTAAACTTTTAAAGAAAAGATTTTAATATCAAGAAAAGCTTTCCGGAAAGAGATAACTTTAAAAGTTTTAGGTAAGCTTTCAAAAAATAGTTTAAAATTAAGGAAAGCTTCAAGGTATTACTTGTAAGTTAAGTCAATTTTTTTTTTTTAATATTTAAGCATTTTTGAAATTTTTTCCTCAGCAACATTTTGGAGTCTGTAAAGCTTTACAAAGAGATGTAAATTTAAAATCTTTAAAGTTTTAATATCTTGGACATTGTTCTTCTTAATAAAAACTTTAAAAGCTTTAAAAATTTTATAATTGAGAAAAGCTTTACAAAAGCGAATTATTCAAGAGCTTTAGAGAAATAAAGAAAAGTTTGAAAAGAAAAAAATATTTGAATCATTTAATATTTTAAAATGCTTTTTTTCTTATAACTAAAACATTAAAAGCTTTTAAGTGTCCAAAAATATTTTATCTTATTAATATTAATTAATATTAATATTTTTAATTATTTTTCTTTAAAATAAAACTTTAAAAGCTTTCAAGTGTACAAAAAAACCATGAAATCAAGAAAAGCTTTATAAAAGAGATTTCAAAGCTTTAAACTAAAGATTAAAAAAAAAAGAAAAATGTTAGAAGAAAATATTTGAAAGTTTTAATATTTTTTAATTATTTTTTGATTTACTGAAACTTTTAAAGCTTTTATGTTTTCGTAAAGAATTTGGAATTAAGAAAAACTTGAAGCTTTTAATATTTTGTAAATTTTTGTTCTTAACAAAAACTTTAAAGGATTCAGTCTTCGGAAAGATTTTATCATTTAGAAGAGCTTACAAACGAGATAAAACTGAAAGCTTTAGAGGAATAATGAAAAAAAAATTCCGATCATTTTAATATTTTTATTAATTTTTCTTTTAAACTAAATGTTTAAAAGCTTTTGAAAGAAAAGCTTTAGAAGAAAATATTTGATTGTTTTAAAATTTTTCAAGTTTTTTCTGATTAACTAAAACTTTTAAAGTTCTTAAGTTTTCGAAAATATTTTGAAATTAAGAAAAGCTTTAAGCTTTTAATATTTTGGAAATTTTTCTTCTTAACAGAGACATTTGATTAAATTTTAAATTTTTCTTTATAACAAAAACTTTTAAAGCTTCATAGTCTTCGAAAAGATTTTATCATTAAAAAAAATCTTTACAAAAAAGAGATACATTTAAAAGCTTTAGAGGAATAAAGAGTTTTAAAGAAAATATTTGATTGTTTTAATATTTTGATTTTTTTTTTCTTTTTAACTAAATATTCCAAAGCTTTAAAGCGTTCAAAAAAAGTTAGCTTTTCATAAAAGCTTTGAGATTTCGAAGGTTTAGACTTAAGATTTTTTTAAACAAAAAGTAGTTTTCTTCTTAACAAAAACGTTTAAAGCTTCATAGTCTTCGAAAAGATTTTATCATTAAAAAAGCTTTACAAAAAAGATAAACATTTAAAAGCTTTAAAGGAATAAAGAAAAATTTTAAAGAAAATATTAGATTTTTTTAATATTTATAGTTTTTTCTTTTTAACGAAATGTTTCAAAGCTTTAAAGTGTTCAAAAAAAGTTTGCATTTAATAAAAGCTTTAAAATTTCCTAGGCTTAGACTTAAGTTTTTTGTAAACAGAAAAATTTTTTCTTCTTAAAAAAAACTTTTAAAGCTCATGGTCTTCAAAAAGATATTGTCATTAAAAAAGCTTTACAAAAAAGATAAACATTTAAAAGCTTTAAAGGAATAAAGTAAAGTTTTAAAAGAAAATATTAGATTTTTTTCTTTTATCTAAATGTTTCAAAGCTTTAAAGTGTTCAAAAAAAGTTTGTATTTAATAAAAGCTTTGATATTTCTAAGCTTTAGACAAAAGATTTTAACACAAAGAAAATTTTTAGAAAAATATCTAATTATTTTAAAATTTTTCCTGATTAGGACAATTTTTCAAGCTGTTAAGTTTTCGGAAAGAATTTGTAATTACCCAATAAACCAAAAAATGATACTGTATCGATTATGATATAATATTTCAAGAGTTTTTAGACTCATAAATTATAAGACTAAATGATATAATTGTAATATTATATTTTTTAAAAAATGTAATGAAAACTCGTTAAGAAAATTTTTGACTTAGAAATAAAAATCAAAAATTTTCTGTAAAATTAATTGTGAGAATAAATTACAATCTATATACATGTGTGTATAATTATATGAAAATACCGCGGATTAAAATACAGTTGCAGTCATATTTGGTAAGAATATTAACATAATTATATCTTTTTGTCTATTCTTTAAAATATATAATATAAAACATTAGTTTTTTCAACAGATTTGGAAAGAGTTATCTTAAGGCGTTTTACTTAATCGATATTTATTTCGCCTATTTAATTCATAAAGCGTGTAAGTATTATTGTTATTTTATTTAATAATTCTGTAAATTAATAATTCAATATGTTCTTTTTTAGATTTCGTGGAGCGATTAGTGTAGATTGCTGCTCAAAGTCGCATCTGATGCCGATTTATCAAAGAAGAGGTAAGAATATTCCCCCTTTTCTATATACATTATTGTAATCCTTTGATTAGCTTAAAATTTTAAATACAATTCGGTCAATTGATGACAATAATAGACCCTAAGTAAATGTCTCCTTTATTTTATACAACTGGACCACTGCACAACAATTTGTGTAACAATTAGTTCACATTTTATCGACTATACATTACGAATTATTTAACAACTCTGTATACATCTTCCTAAATTCTTATTTTTTGCAGATAATCATCACCAGAAATCACAAATATAAGTGTAATAGATGTTCAACTTAAATTGAGAAAAAACTCATTATTTTATTTATTTTATAATATTAAATTTAATAAATAATATAAATATAACACTTAAGAGCTTAAAATGCAGCATTTTCATTTTTATTGATATCATTTCTGAATTATTATTAGTTATAATTAATGATATCATTACAATATCATTATTTTTTGAAATCTTGGCATATATCGCGAAACTATCGTTCTGCCTCTTATAATCGATATCGTTAATGATATTATTTTTTTCAATAAATATAATATCATTATCGAGTGTACCTTTTGTTAGGAGACAGCTATTACTTTCGAGTCTAAAATGATATCATTCTCGGAATTGCTTGCCGAGTAAATGATATCGTTATGATATCATTACGATATCGTTTGGTTTGTTGGGTAATAAAAGCTCAAAGCTTACATTTTTCAATTTGAAATATCTAGAGGAAAATATATTATTTAAATGTTTCAAAGTTTTCATGTGTTCAAAAAAAAAATGTTGAAGTTTATAAAAACTTTGAGAAAGAGGTTTGAAAGCTTAAGACTAATAATTTGGACAAAAACGAGCATTTTTTCTGCTCAACAAAAATCTTTAAAGCTATTAAGTTTTCGAAAAAATTTCGGAACTAAGAAAAGCTTAAATTTGAAAGCTCTAGAGGAATTGATATTGAAACTAAAAAAGGCTATAATGATGTTAAGTATAAATATTTCTTTAAATTTTCTTGTTACATATAAAACTTTTAAAGCTCTATTTAAAGCTTTATATAAAGCTTTAAATATTTTGGTATCAGAAAAGGCTTTTGAGTAAAATATTTGATCAATTTAATGTTTTAAAAATTCCTTCTTCCTTAGCTAAAACTTTTAAGGCCTTCCGAAGACTTTAGAAAAGATTTCGGATTCAAAAAAGCTTTACAAAAAAAAAATAAAAAAAAGTTTGTAATATTTATAGCAAAGGCTTTGGAACTACTAAAAAAATTTAACAAAAGCCAACTAAAATCAAGAGTAAAAAGCTTGTCTAAATCATCTAAATAACAGTTTTTAAAGCTTTGGAAAAGTAAAGCTTTTTAAAGTTTGCTTAAGCTTTTTATAACAAATAACGATAATCAACTAGATAACAATAAAGTAGTAAAGAGTCATATGAGCTTTTTGAAAGTATTTAGAATGTAGTAAAGCTTTACAAATCTTTAAGGCTTTAAAGCTTTTTAACTAATAAAAACTCTTACACAATGGATACAGACAAAATGTTGAAGAGATAAATTAAAAATTGAAGCTTTTTAAGAAATTTAAGATATTTTGATATTTATAATCAGGAAAAGCTTTAAAAGATGATAAGTTTGTTTAGGAGTTAAAAAGCTTTTTATAATCGTGTGTATCATCTAAGTTAAGTGTTTTCATTGCAGTAAAGCTTTTAAAAACTTTCTTTAACCTTTTATAACTTTAAAAGAGTTAAGTTTTTTTTTGAAATCTTAAAAGCTTTAAAGCTTTCTTAATTTCTATAAATTTATCTCCCATTTTCATCTAAATTTTTTATAGAAAAAGCAATTCTATTAAAAAGAGCACTGTTTAAGTCTAACCCCACTTTCAAAAATATTAAACACTCACAGCTTTCACTTACTAACAAAATACCAGAATCCACCGTTTAAAAGCACCTAAAGCTTTTTTGTTACAAAACATTAAAAACACAAATTTTTTGAAACACCAACTTTTATTAAATAATCACACCAAATAAAAAATCGTTTCAGATTCATTATAACTAAAAAAATATATAACGAATAACTATAGACTCTTTTACAGCCCTTGAAAAACAAGAAACAATTGAAATTGTTTAATTTAAAAAAGACGCATTAATTTCAAAATATGCAAGAATATGCAAAAAATAAGCAGATTTATATAGAAATACATATAAAAACAAGCAATTTATGAAGGCAGTAGGAATTGTTCAATTATTGCATTAGAACTAATGTAAAAAAAAGAAGAAAAATCGTACTTTAAACAAATGAAAAATATAGAAATCTTAAGATTAAAATTTACTAAAATTTTATTAAATATAACAAAATTTTTTTTGTTAATGTTGTTATCAGTGTCTATGTGTGTGTGTAACAGTGTGATAAGTTTTTATGTCTACAAAATCTTGATTTTAAATTTTAAAGATTTTTTTGGGTATTTTCAGTTTTTCGTAAATTTTTCAAAGTTTATTTTTTTTATTCGTATATCAAAACTAGTAATGCCGAGTTTATAAAAAAAAACTTAAATTTAAAATAGTACTTTTTTAAAAGTACTAGATTTTTGTAAATTCAAAAAAATTAGAATAGATATTCAAGCATTTTGTTTTTGGACACCCAGTTTCAAAATTTAACTCCAATTTTCACATAATTTTGCTAGACTTTTGTAAAAAGTACTTTTTTTTAATTTTTCAAAAGGTTTTTTAAGAAAATTTTGTGAAATTATTAACTTAAAAGCCATTTGTTATTGCCAGATCAAATCCAAAATATTCACACCAACTTTTTTGATGTCTTTTTAAAAAAGTAATTTTCTACTACTTTTTGAAAACTGAAAAGGTTTCATCAATTTTATAGTTAAAAGCAAAAACAAGTTTGCTGAGTTAAAATATTAACATCTTACTCCCCTTTTCAAAAAGTACTTTTCTACTACTTTTTTTAAAAAATCTCTAAATTTTTGAAAAAACTTAAAAACAAACAGTTTTTATTTTGAACACAAATTTTCATATGTTAACCCGCTTATTTTTTTCTTATTTTAAAAAAGTACTTTTTCACTACTTTTTTCATAATTTAAAAATTTTCATCAAAATTATAACAATTTCAAAGTTAAAATCAGTAAAAAATGTAAAATTTAAAAAAATTTTCACATTTTACTCTCTTTTTCAAAAAGTACTTTTTTGATACTTTTTAAAAATTTCGAATTTTTTGAATAAACTTAAACGAAAACAAATTTTTTTTAAAAGAGCTAATTTTCAGTTTCTAACCTGTTTTTTTTTTTTCTCTTTTAAAAAAGTACTTTTTCTATATGCTTTCTTTTGTAAACAGTCCTTTTTTGTATTTTGTTTTTTAGAAACTAAAAAGGTTCTTTTTATAAAAAGTTACAGAAATTATAAACTTAAAAGTCAACTTTTTTCATTATCATGTTTACTTTTTTTTATTATCATGTTTATTTTTTGTCTCTTTTTTAAAAAAAAGTACTTTTTCACTACTTTTTTTAAGACTTAAAATTTTTTATCAAAATGATATTAATTTTAAAGTTGAAAGCAAAAACAAGTTTGCAGAGTTAAAATTTTTACATTTTACATACTTTTTCAAAAAGTACTTTTATACTACTTTTTTAAAAATCTCAAATTTTCATCAAAATTATATTAATTTTAAAGTTAAAATCAGTAAATAGTTGACTGAGTTAAAATTTACACATTTTACTACCTTTTTCAAAAAGTACTTTTTTGGTACTTTTTAAAAATTTCGAATTTTTTGAATAAACTTAAACGAAAACAAATTTTTTTAAAAGAGCTAATTTTCAGTTTCTAACCTGTTTTTTTTCTCTTTTAAATGTTTTCTTCTGTAAACAGTCCTTTTTTGTATTTTGTTTTTTAGAAACTAAAAAGGTTCTTTTTATAAAAAGTTACAGAAATTATAAACTTAAAAGTCAACTTTTTTCATTATCATGTTTACTTTATTTTATTATCATGTTTATTTTTTGTCTCTTTTTTAAAAAAAGTACTATTTCACTACCTTTTTTTAAGACTTAAAATTTTTTATCAAAATGATATTAATTTTAAAGTTGAAAGCAAAAACAAGTTTGCAGAGTTAAAATTTTTACATTTTACCCACTTTTCCAAAAAGTACTTTTCTACTACTTTTTTAAAAATCCCAAATTTTCATCAAAATTATATCAATTTTAAAGTTAAAATCAGTAAATAGTTGACTGAGTTAAAATTTCCACATTTATTCCCTTTTTCAAAAAGTACTTTTTTGATACCTTTTAAAAATTTCGAATTTTTTGAATAAACTTAAACGAAAACAAATTTTTTTAAAAGAGCAAATTTTCAGCTTCTAACCTGTTTTTTTTTTTTAAAAAGTACTTTTTCTAAATGTTTTCTTTTGTAAACAGTCCATTTTGTATTTTTTTATTTTTAGAAACTAAAAAGGTTCTTTTTATAAAAATTTACAGAAATTATAAACTTAAAAGTCAAATTTTTTTATTATCATGTTTACTTTTTTTTTATTATCATGTTTACTTTTTGTCTCTTTTTTAAAAAAAGTACTTTTTCACTACCTTTTTTTAAGACTTAAAATTTTTTATCTAAATGATATTAATTTTAAAGTTGAAAGCAAAAATAAGTTTGTGGAGTTAAAATTTTTACATTTTACCCACTTTTTCAAAAAGTACTTTTCTACTACTTTTTTAAAAATCTCAAATTTTCATCAATTTTAAAGTTAAAATCAGTAAAAAGTTGACTGATTTAAAATTTTCACATTTTACTCCCTTTTTCAAAAAGTGCTTTTTTGATACTTTTTAAAAATTTCAAATTTTTTGAATAAACTTAAACGAAAACAAATTTTTTTAAAAGAGCTAATTTTCAGTTTCTAACCTGTTTTTTTTTTCTCTCTTTTAAAAAAGTACTTTTTCTATATGCTTTCTTTTGTAAACAGTCCTTTTTTGTATTTTGTTTTTTAGAAACTAAAAAGGTTCTTTTCATAAAAATTTAATGAAATTATAAACTTAAAAATCAACTTTTTTTATTATCAGACAAAATGTTTACTTTTTGTCTCTTTTTTAAAAAAAAGTACTTTTTCACTACTTTTTTTTAACTTAAAATTTTTTATCAAAATGATATGAGTTTTAATGTAAAAAGCCAAAACAAGTTTACTGAGTTAAAATTTTTACATTTTACCCACTTTTTCAAAAAGTACTTTTCTACAACTTTTTTAAAAATCTCAAATTTTTAAAATTTTTTTAAATTTTTTGTTATTTTCTTTAAATTTTTATAACTAAATAGCAGTAATTTTTTATATGTGGAAAAATTTAAAAATTTTCTTCTATTTCTTAAATTTCTACTACCATTTTCAAAAAGTACTTTCTTAGTACTTTTCTTTAATTTTCAAAATATTATTAAAAATTTACATTTTATTCAAGCAGACAACAAAAATTTGTTAACTGTGAAACAATTTTCACTTTTTACCCCCCTTATTCAAAAAGTACTTTTTTACTACTTTTTTTAAACTTAACAATTTTCACCCCCTTATTGAAAACTTAAAAATTTTCATCAAAATGATATCAATTTTAAAGTTAAAAGCAAAAACAAGTTTGTTGAGTTAAAATTTTCACATTTTTCTCCTTTTTTCAAAAAGTACTTTTCTACTACTTTTTTAAGATTCTTAAATTTTTAAAATTTTTTGAAACTTTTCAAAATTTTTTTTTATTTTCTTCAAATCTGTATTAATAAACAGCAGTCATTTTTTATATGTGAAAACATTAAAGAATTTTCTTCTATTTCTTAAATATCTACTACCATTTTAAAAAAGTACTTTTAGAACATTTCTTAAATTTTCAAAATATTGTTAAAAATTTACATTTTATTCAAGCATACAACAAAAATTTGTTAACTGTGAAACAATTTTCACTTTTTACCCCCTTATTCAGAAAGTACTTTTTAACTACTTTTTTTTAAACTTAAAAATTTCCACCCCCTTATTGAAAATTTAAAAATTTTGAACAAAATTATATAAATTTTAAAGTTAAAAGCAATAACCAGTTGGCTGAGTTAAAATTTTCCCATTTTACCCCCTTTTACAAAAAGTACTTTTCTACTACTTTTTTAAAATTCTTAAATTTTTAAAATTTTTTGAAACTTTTCAAAATTTTTTTTGTTATTTTCTTCAAATCTGTATTAATAAATAGCAGTCATTAAAAAATTTTCTTCTATTTCTTAAATTTCTACTAACTTTTCAAAAGAGTACCTTTTTGGTACATTTCTTAAATTTTCAAAATAATGTTAAAAATTTACATTTTATTCATGCGGAGAACAAAATTTGTTAGCTGTGATACAATTTTCACTTTTTACCCCCTTATTCAAAAAGTACTTTTTTACTACTTTTTTAAAAAACTTAGATTTTTTAAACTTTTTTAAAAACTCAAATTCGCAAATATTTGTTTTATTGCATTACTAGTTTTAGTTATTGATTTTTGTTAAAAATTTAAATATTTTATTGAGTTTTATATTATTATTTCTTTATATAAGTGAAAAATATTTAGCTACCTCGTGGTTAAGAAAATGATGTATGTGCTCATATATAATTAACATTTTTTGTAGAAAAGTTTTAGAATCTTTTTTAAATGATATTAAAATTTATTTAATAAGTTAAGTTTTTGTTAAATTCTTTAGAAAATATTTTAAGTTAAGAAAAATATTTTTTAAATTTTTAAAAAATTTTTAAATTTAAGAGAAAATTTTTTTTGTACAGTTTTCTTGTAGTTTATTAAATTTAAAAAATTTTTTCATAAATAATTTTATATAGTAAAATTTATATATAAGTAGAATGTTTGTTTTTTAGATGTTTTAGAATTGGTAAAAAATTATATTAAAATTGAAAACGAAACTTTTAAAATTGGAAGAATTTAATTTGTGTAAAATATATTAGCAAAAATTTTTTTTTAGATAATTTTAAAACATTGAGATCTATAAAATAATAAGAGAAAATTATTAAAACTTAGAAATTTTTATTAAGAATTTGTTCAATGTTATTTTTTTAAAAAATTTTTGTTAAAAAGAACGTCCATTTTAAGGCACCCAGAGGTTTAAAAGAAATTTTAAGATTATTTCTTATTTACAGAAAATTTTAGCCTTAGATTTTGAATTAGATTTAAACATTAAATTTGCTCACAAAAAAAGCTCAAAATATTTTTATTTAGAAAAATTTAATTTTTGAAATTTTGAAAATTTTTTTAAAATATAAAAGAGAATTCAAAAATTAGTACTTTACTCATATAATCGCAATAAATAATACAAATTTTAAGTAGTTTTCAAAAAAATAAGAAAAAAAATTATTTAAAAATATATTTCAAAAAAATATAAATTATTATATAAAAAAAAACAAAAATTAATATAAATATTTATGGTTGTTGCTTAGCTTATTTATTAGTAATTAAGTGTATTTACAAAAAACCAAAAATCATTAGAGAATTTTCATTAAAAATCATTAAGAAATTTTCAAGAAAAAAAATTTACACAAAATTTAAAAATCCCAAAAATTATTAAGAAAAACCGTATACATTTTTTAAAATATTATTTAGTTGTTAATTATTAAAAACATCACATTAAAAATCTTAAAATTTCATTACACTAAATTTGATTAACTTACCTATTCTGAGGATCTCAGAAACATTTCCAAATCTTCCAAAAAAAAAAAAAAACATCACAAGTTCCTAAAAATCAAACAAAAATTTGAAAACCCATCATTAAAGATATTCTAAATAATCGAATTCAGCTAAAGTATCTCTACAACTACACTTTTACTAACGTTCTACTACAGTTCTAACATAGTAGAGCTTTAGTTCCAATAAAGTTCAACTACAGTCCTACTTAAGTACTACTATAATTCTACTACAGTTATACTACAGTTATACTATAGTTTTTCTATAGTTATACTATAGCTGTACTACAGTCCAACAACAGTTCTACAACAGTTCTACTACAGTTTTACTACAGTAGAACTACAGTCCTAGTATGGTTCTTAAATGGTTTTACTACAGTCCTACTATAGTTATACTATAGCTGTACTACAATTCTACTACAGTTTTACAACAGTTCTACTACTAATTCTTACTACTTTAGTTGTAATATAGTTTTACTATAGCTGTACTTAAGGTTATACTACAGTTCTACTACAATTCTACTGCAGTCTTACTACAGTACTACTATAATTATACTATAGCTGTACTACAGCTCTACTACAGTTCTACAACAGTTCTACTAAAGTTTTATTATAGTAGAACTACAGTACTACTATAGTTTTAATATAGTTTTACTATAGTTCTACTACAGTACTACTATAGTTATACTATAGCTGTACTACAGTTCTACAACAGTTCTACTACAGTTCTACTACAGTTTTACAACAGTTCTACTACAGTAGAACTAGAGTCCTACTATAGTTCTAATGTAGTTTTACTACAGTCCTAATACAGTACTTCTATAGTTATTCTATAGCTGTACTACAGTTCTACTACAGTTCCACAGCACTTCTACTACAGTTTAACAACATTTCTACTAAGGTTTTACTACAGTAGAACTACAGTCCTACTACAGTTTTAATATAGTTTTACTATAGTTCTACTACAGTACTACTATAGTTATACTATTGTTGTACTACAGTTCAGCAACAGTTCTACTACTGTTTTACTACAGTAGAACTACAGTCCTACTACTAATTTTAATATAGTTTTACTATTTTCCCACTACAGTTTAACTACAGTTCTACTACAGTTCTACAATAGGTCTACAGCAGTTCTACCATAGTTTTACTACAGTAGAACTAGAGTCCTACTATAGTTCTAATATGGTTTTACTATAGTCCTACTACAGTACTACTATAATTATACTACAGTCATACTATAGTTTTACTTTAGCTATACTATAGCTGTACTACAGATCTGCTACAGTTCTACAATATTTCTACTATAGTTTTACTATAGTAGAACTAGTTCTGTTCTAGTTCTGTTCTAGTTCTATTCCAGTTCTGTTCTAGTTCTAGTTCTGTTCTAGTTCTGTTCTAGTTCTGTTCTAGTTCTGTTCTAGTTCTGTTCTAGTTCTGTTCTAGTTCTGTTCTAGTTCTGTTCTAGTTCTGTTCTAGTTCTGTTCTAGTTCTGTTCTAGTTCTGTTCTAGTTCTGTTCTAGTTCTGTTCTAGTTCTGTTCTAGTTCTGTTCTAGTTCTGTTCTAGTTCTGTTCTAGTTCTGTTCTAGTTCTGTTCTAGTTCTGTTCTAGTTCTGTTCTAGTTCTGTTCTAGTTCTGTTCTAGTTCTGTTCTAGTTCTGTTCTAGTTCTGTTCTAGTTCTGTTCTAGTTCTGTTCTAGTTCTGTTCTAGTTCTGTTCTAGTTCTGTTCTAGTTCTGTTCTAGTTCTGTTCTAGTTCTGTTCTAGTTCTGTTCTAGTTCCGTTCTAGTTCTGTTCTAGTTCTGTTCTAGTTCTGTTCTATTTCTCTTCTAGTTCTGTTCTAGTTCTGTTCTAGTTCTTTCCACTTCTTTGTTGTAGTTTTTTTAATTTGTTCCTTTTTTGGCTCCTTTTCTTAGCCATATAAATCATTAATTATTTTTTTTATTAAAAAAAATATTTTTAATATTTTTTCTTTTCTAGCTCTAAGTAGTTGTAATTCCAAAAAAAATCGTAGCCAATTATTGTTAACATTTTATTCCTATCAATATTAAAAATTAGTCATCAAGTTCGTCCATTAATAAAATTATTTAGTTCCATAAGTTTTTGAACTATAAATTTTTTTAGTGATAATTATTTATATAGAGAAAATTTTATTTAAAAAATTTTGTTAAAATTAGTTTAAATATTTACAAAATCTTGAAGAAATACCATCTCAAAATCAAATTTTAAAGAAAAAAATCCATAAATTTTGAATTTTTTTTACAGCAGAAAATGAACAGTTTTGGTAATTCTAAACTCTTGAGACCCATGAAAAACTAGCCTTGTAGAAAAATTTTACTATGGAGTTATTAAATGTAGCAAAAATGCGCTTTGGAAATTTAGTAAATTTTAAATTTACTAAAAAAATTTAGTAAATTTTGTCAAAATTTACTAAAGAAATTTAGTAAATTTTGTCAAAATTTACTAAAGAAATTTTGTAAATTTTGTCAAAATTTACTAAAGAAATTTAGTAAATTTTGTCAAAATTTAGTAAAGAAATTTAGTAAATTTTGTCAAAATTTACTAAAGAAATTTTGTAAATTTTGTCAAAATTTACTAAAGAAATTTAGTAAATTTTGCAAAAATTTTTTAAAGAAATTTAGTAAATTTTGCAAAAATTTACTAAAGAAATTTAGTAAATTTTGCAAAAATTTACTAAAGAAATTTAGTAAATTTTGCAAAAATTTATTAAAGAAATTTAGTAAATTTTGCAAAAATTTACTAAAGAAATTTAGTAAATTTTGCAAAAATTTACTAAAGAAATTTAGTAAATTTTGCAAAAATTTACTAAAGAAATTTAGTAAATTTTGCAAAAATTTACTAAAGAAATTTAGTAAATTTTGCAAAAATTTACTAAAGAAATTTAGTAAATTTTGCAAAAATTTACTAAAGAAATTTAGTAAATTTTGCAAAAATTTACTAAAGAAATTAAATTTTTGCAAAATTTACTAAAGAAATTTAGAAAATTTTGCAAAAATTTACTAACGAAATTTAGTGAATTTTGCAAAAATTTACTAAAGAAATTAAGTAAATTTTGCAAAAATTTACTAAGGAAATATAGTAAATTTTGTCAAAATTTACTAAAGAAATTTAGTAAATTTTGTCAAAATTTACTAAAGAAATTTAGTAAATTTTGTCAAAATTTACTAAAGAAATTTAGTAAATTTTGTCAAAATTTACTAAAGAAATTTAGTAAATTTTGTCAAAATTTACTAAAGAAATTTAGTAAATTTTGTCAAAATTTACTAAAGAAATTTAGTAAATTTTGTCAAAATTTACTAAAGAAATTTAGTAAATTTTGTCAAAATTTACTAAAGAAATTTAGTAAATTTTGTCAAAATTTACTAAAGAAATTTAGTAAATTTTGTCAAAATTTACTAAAGAAATTTAGTAAATTTTGTCAAAATTTACTAAAGAAATTTAGTAAATTTTGTCAAAATTTACTAAAGAAATTTAGTAAATTTTGTCAAAATTTACTAAAGAAATTAAGTAAATTTTGTCTAAATTTACTAAAGAAATTTAGTAAATTTTGTCAAAATTTACTAAAGAAATTTAGTAAATTTTGTCAAAATTTACTAAAGAAATTTAGTAAATTTTGTCAAAATTTACTAAAGAAATTTAGTTAATTTTGTCAAAATTTACTAAAGAAATTTTGTAAATTTTGTCAAAATTTACTAAAGAAATTTTGTAAATTTTGTCAAAATTTACTAAAGAAATTTAGTAAATTTTTTTAAAATTTACTAAAGAAATTTAGTAAATTTTGTCAAAATTTACTAAAGAAATTTAGTAAATTTTGTCAAAATTTACTAAAGAAATTTAGTAAATTTTGTCAAAATTTACTAAAGAAATTTAGTAAATTTTGTCAAAATTTAATAAAGAAATTAAGTTAATTTTGCAAAAATTTACTAAGGAAATTTAGTAAATTTTGTCAAAATTTACTAAAGAATTTTAGTAAATTTTGCAAAAATGTTTTTTTGTAAAAATTTCTGAAGAAAGTTTTGGAAATATTTTTTTATTGAAAATTTTGGAAAAAACAGTCTTTGTTCCTTTAGACTTTATTAATTATTTCGAGTTTCATTTAGTTGTTATAACTTGTAGCATTTCTACAAGAGTCATAAGATCTGGCTGATCTTGGATCTCTGACTTTGGTTTTCTCATCATCCGGGTTTTCAGAATCCTCGTCTTCTTCTCTAGAATCAGTCTTTGGATGTTTTGGTTTTTTTCCACTATCATCTTCCTCCTCTGATGCTACTTTAGGTAGATCTGTTAAAACTGGTAGTATGGCCTCCTCCACGGCATCACCTACATTATCAAGTGTCCCATTTAAATCATCCTCACCCAAATCTGGTAGGACTGCAACACCAGGTTCTACAGCCTCTTCTGCAATCTCTTCGACATCTTCAAGTGTCCCATTCAAATCGGCTGGCCTCACATTTGGTAGGACTGATAGAACTTTTTCGAAAGCCTTTTTAAAGGAGTCAACTACATCATCTAGATTTCGATTTAAATCATCTGCTTTCAAATTTGGTTCTAGAACATCGCCAACAGTGTCATCTACCTCTGACAAAGTCTCATTTAATTCTGATTTTGTATTCGGAAGCTGAGGTTTTAAGAAATCAAACCAATCGGCTTGGGCTTGCCCTAGGGTCACTATGAAGAAAATTTTTACGATTTTAAATATTTTCTTCAAAATTTTTTATTTTGCTAATAAAAAGTTTTTAACTTACCTGTCAGGGCTATTAATATTACTAAAGCTTCAGATGAACGCATTATATCTATGTAAGTCTAAGCTCAAAATTCGTTTGACTGATGTATTTTCTGTATTGTCTCTTAATTTATATGCATTTTTTCAGAACTTTTCCATGAATGGGTTCACGTTTTTTGCCATAATGTCACGTACTTTAGAAACTTTTGTGAGAATTCAATTCGACATAACCATAAATCTGTCTAATGGAATGTAATAACTTATTCTTCTTATGAAATATTGACTAGTAAAATATTTACGACATTTTGTCCCCTAAATAAAACAAAAGAGTATATTTTTTTGCAATTTCGAGATAACCCTAATTAGTGCCATTTTTAAAAAAGTACCAAATACGTGACCCCTTGTTTTTCCAGCCGATTCTTTGTTTCTATCGCTTCTAGTTTCGGAGATATGATGTTGCCTATTTTTCTGCCATTTCTGCCCTGTTTTATCACCAAAATGGCCGAAATTGCAAAAAGTACCGTATATGTGTACCTTTTTAGTGCTGATCTCAGGCCAATTAAGTTTTTGTTTTTATCACTTTTGGTTTAGAAGATATAATGCTACTGATTTTTCCCATTTTTACCCCTAAAATTAAAAAAAAACTAAGGTCAAATATGGACCAAAAATTAAATAAGTTTATCTTAAGTCTTAGAGACATACATACATATACTATGTGCTATTTTTTCAAAATTTCGAAATTTATATCGTTTCCGGCTACGGGCCTGATATGGGAGCTAGGGTCAATTGTGGACCGATTGTTACCAAATTTTGTTTATTGGTTCATATATACAAAATATTTATCAATGCAAAGTTTAAGTAATCAAATGCAATTATCTTTAGAGTTATTAATGTTTATGTGCTTTTATGTGTATATAAACGTCTATTGAGAATGTTTCTTGTATGGGAGGTATGGTCAAATATGGGCCGATTTCTACAAAATTAGGAATACTGATTAAGGTTATGATAAGCAATATTTGTGCTGAATATTATTGAAATCATTAAAATTTGTGGTTGTAAAGGACCAAAAATTCTATTCTGTGAAGGCATCCCTATGGGAGGTACCCGAAATAGTAAACCAATTTCGCCCAAATCCGATTTCCTTGCACCAAAATATGAGCCTATGCCAAATTTCATCAAATTATCTTTAAAGTTACGAAATATAGAGCGATAACAAGTTTACATGGATTACCGGCCAGCCAGCCATCAGGACATCGTTAAAACAACTCAGGGAGTGATTCTAAGTCGATTGGTAAACTAAAAAGTAGGTCTCAGACCAATATTTCTATGCGTTACAAATATCAGCACAAACCCAATATACCCTTGCCACCTATGGCGGTAAAGGGTAAAAAAAAGTACCAAAATTGAGTTTTTACCCTTTTTTAGCCTTAAAATTGACATTTTGAAAAAAGTGTCAAACATGTGTCCTCATATTTTTCTAGCCAATCCAAATCCAACTTTAACTTTGTTTCTATCGATGTTGGTTTCAAAGATATGATATTACTAATTTTTCCCCTTTTCTGCCCTGTTTAAAAAAAAATCTAAAAAAGAACCGAACAAATGTCCCTTTATTTTTAGAGCGAATCTCAAACCAATTTAATTCTATTGGCTAAGGAAATATAATGTTACCGATTTGTCCCTGTTTTAGCCATAAATTAAAAAAGTACCTAGTTAGCCATAAATTAAAAAAGTACGTTAGCCATAAATTAAAAAAGTACGTAGTTGATATTTTTTCTTGTTTACAGTTTCCATTTCAAATTTTGTTTCTGTGTTTATTCGTTCAAAGGATACATATGAGTTAAAGAAAAGTAACAAAAATGTATTTTTCCCCTTTTACCCTTTATTTGCCCCATTGATATTTTGTACTTGTATTTCTAGCTTTATTGTATTAAGTGATATACAAAGATAAGAAAGAATAAACTTATCCTAACATTTTTTACTCGTTCCTACCTTTTTTTAACCCCCTAAATTGAAAAAGTACCAAACACGTGTTTGATATTTTTTCATTTGTTTTTTTTTTTTTTTTAATTTTGTTGCTGCGTTTATTGGCTCAAAAGATACACATGAGTTAAAAAAAAGTACCAACAATTTTTTTTCATTTTTTACCCCCTATTTTCCCCATCTACCAAAAGTACCAAAAAAGTGTTTTCTTATTTTTTTGTAGCTGATTCCAACGCAATTTCAATTTTAGTCCGAAGAAAAAGTTTACTTCGGAAGATAAGACATTACTGATTTCCCCCACTAAGGGGGTAACAACGGCCGAATTTTTAAAAAATCTCTTCTTAGCGTTACGTAACGCTATTAGGGGGAGGGGGCTATGACTTTTTTTAGGGTGGAGGAATGTATGCGTATTTCTACTAAAATGTGAATGGATTTAAACATATTTTCGCAATATCTCCGCCAATGGCTATCCACCTTTAGCCTTAAGAGTTTAAATGCACTCGAGGGGTACTATTTATGGTTTGGGAACTGCAATTTTAATAGTGATGATTACTGAACTTTTGTTCGAACCATTTGTCTTAATTGTTTTTCCATTCCTATTGAGACACCTCCAAAATATGGTTTTAGAATGTGTAACGACTTCTTTGGGTCCCTTAAATGTTAACCTTTGATATTTGGGAATAAGAAAAGGCCATGCATACTGGAACTTAACGGAGAAGGAGTTATCAATTCAAGCTTTTGACTGTTTCACGAGATGTGTGAGAGCTCGTATTGTCATGATGATGAACAATTCATCTTCGGGGGTTAGTTTTAGCTCGTATTGTCATACTTAATAGATAATGATTTATTTTCGGGGTTAGTTTTACGAATTTCTTCCAAGAATTGACCGTTCTACGTTGGAACTGAACTAAACACATGGCCCTCACGATAGATGCAACAGGAACCAATTTGTTTAACTGTTCTTCTTCAACGAACAATTTTTTTAGATGTAACTCATCTTGGAATAACCAGTCGAACGATTACTGAGGCCAAATCGCCGCATTCGATATCGATCGAAATGTGTAGCCTACTTTTAGGATAATCTTAATAATATATAGCCTATAAAGTTCTCAACATTGTAACTTATTTGTCAAAAGTTTCCTGATAATAAAAGAACTTAATTTAACAAAAAGTTTTGACAAACAAAATAATATGTTTAGATCTCAATTTTATTAAATTTTTTGCCCTAAGGTATGTTACACAATATTTGCTTATAAAAGTCTGATTCGTTGAACGACAACGAATGCGGGGATTTGAAAACTGATTTGTTTCTAGATCAAAAGTATTTATCCATGATCCGCCATTACAAATTTTTTTCCATACACACTTTTTTCTTCAGGTACAGTAAAATTTAAATTTCATTTATAAATATCGTAAACATTTATTTAAATGTCTTTTCTTTCCCACATCATTCACTTTCAACTTATTTTAATATTTTTTCTAAATTCTATAAATAATTCACTATATGATAAAGATCTTTCGCTCTTATCTCCGATCACACTTGCCCGCACTCCACTGACACTCGGCGTCCGTCATTGAGCGATTCTTCAAGCCAAACACAAACCTTCGCTTATTGTCATAGAAAGTGGTGGCGCACATGAGATATTGATTTTGTGAGAAGACCAACTGATCATCGTCGACTAGTTGCACAGACCAAATATGATAGTCCTGCTGCCAAATGTACTCGGGTATTTCGGTCATATTGCCACCGATCTTTTGATTGTACACGGGCCAGCGGGAGTAGAAATTTTTAAAATGTCTGCTATACAAGGCCAAGCTAAGGGTGGAGGGTATGGCATCCAAATCATCGGTATCATCGGTCAAACGTATAGGTTGCAATTCCAGCATTTGCTCATCCCCGCTATCGTCCTCCATGTCCACAGTGTTATTAAAGTCCTCGAAAATAGCCTTGATTTTACCCTTGCCATCATTATAGCGCTTCATCAGATGCCAGGTAAAGGCAAAGCGTATTTCATGATTCGAAACAAATTCATCACTTTCCGTTTGAAATAGCATTTCCTGATGTTTGCGATTTAGCAAACAAAATTCACTGGAGCCAAACAAATAATGCAAAGAACTGGGCAGACTTTTCAAGGCCCTTTGAAATAAAATCTGAGTCCTGCTATTCAAAGTCTTATAAAGATGATAATTTTTGATCTTATGCAAACCATTAGCCACCATCAGCAAATACTCATAATCGGGATACTCATTCATATTATGCAGCCAAAATAAACTCAACTGAGATCTGACCATGGCCACAAAAGTCGAGGCATCACATTTCTTATACAACTGCCAAAGTTGCTGGAACAGGGAATGAGCGGTTTGAGTTTCGTAGAGCTTTTGTACCACACGATTATAGAACACCTGTATCATGGGATGATTTTGACTATCCATTTCCTCGAAGAGATTTTTGTAGAGATTAAAATAGGCACACGAGTCATTGGCAGTGATTGGCGCAGGCAATAAATTGAATTCCAATAGGTTCTGAAAATCACTTGAAGTGGTAGCTTCGTTGTGTATATGTTTCAGGAATGAGGCGAGACAAAACAAAAGTAAAACTTTCTTCGATGTCATCTTGGCAAATATTTATTTACAACTAATGCAAGTGGTTCTGGCTTCTTGTTGATGCCAAGACTCGTCAATGAATGACAAGCAGGGGAGGGCTAAAAAAGAGCACTCTTTAGTAAATTTTCGCAAAATTTACAAAGTCTTTAGTTTAGTATTTACTACGTCTTTAGTAAATTTTGCAAAAATTTACTAAGTCTTTAGTAAATTTTTCAAAAAATTTAGTAAATTTTGCAAAAAATTTAGTTAAATAAAATTTTCTATTGAAAATTTTTCGTTAAAAAAAATTTTCTATAGAAAAATTTTCTATAGAAAATTTTTCGTTAAAAAAATTTTTCTATAGAAAATTTTTCTTCAAAAAATTTTTTGGATAGAAAATTTTTCGTGAAAAAAAAAATTTCTATTGAAAATTTTTTGTTAAAAAAATTTTTTGTAGAAAATTTTTGGTTAAACAAATTTTTCTATGGACAATTTTTCGTTAAAAAAAATTTTCTATAGAAAATTTTTCGTTAAAAAAATTTTCCTTTAGAAAATTTTTCTATAGAAAATTTTTTGTTAAAAAATTTTTCTAAAGAAAATTTTTTGTAAAAAAAATTTTTCTACAGAAAATTTTTTGTTAAAAAATTTTGTCGGCAGAAAATCTTTCGTTAAAAAATTATTCAATAGAAAATTTTTCGTTAAAAAATTTTTCTATAGAAAATTTTTCGTTATAAAAATTTTTCTATAGAAAATTTTTTGTTAAAAAAATTTTTCTATAGAAAATTTTTTGTTAAAAAAATTTTTCTACAGAAAATTTTTCGTTGAAAAAAATTTTCTATAGAAAATTTTTCGTTAACAAAAATTTCGCTATAGAAAATTTTTCGTTAAATAAATTTTCGCTATAGAAAATTTTTCGTTAAAAAAAATTTTCTATAGGTAATTTTTCGTTAAAAAAATGTTCCTTTAGAAAATTTTTCTATAGAAAATTTTTTGTTAAAAAAATTTTTCTAAAGAAAATTTTTTGTTAAAAAAATTTTTCTACAAAAAATTTTTTGTTAAAAAAATTTTTCTACAAAAAATTTTTTGTTAAAAAATTTTTCGGCAGAAAATCTTTTGTTAAAAAATTTTTCTATAGAAAACATTTCGTTAAAAAATTTTTCTATAGAAAATTTTTCGTTAAAAAAACTTTTCTATAGAAAATTTTTCGTTAAAAAAATTTTCTATAGAAAATTTTTCGTTAAAAAAAATTTTCTATAGAAAATTTTTCGTTAAAAAAATTTTTCTATAGAAAATTTTTCGTTAAAAAAAATTTTCTATAGAAAATTTTTTGAAATTTTTTTGAATATTTTCTATCAAAATTTTTTTTCATCGGATGAAAAAAGATGAAAGTTATTTTGAACTGATAAATATCCCAAACGATTTTTTTATTTTTTATTTTCATCGGATTGAAAAACGATACAAAATTTTTCGAACAATTAAAAATCTTTAGGGATTTTTATTATTTTTTAAACTTCAATGATTGTTTTTGTATGGATTAAAATATGAAAATATTGTTTTAAAAGTATTAATATTCGGTCTCTGAATTGTATACAAAAAATTTTTTGTTAAAAAAATTTTTCTACAAAAAATTTTTTGTTAAAAAATTTTTCGGCAGAAAATCTTTTGTTAAAAAATTTTTATATAGAAAACATTTCGTTAAAAAATTTTTCTATAGAAAATTTTTCGTTAAAAAAACTTTTCTATAGAAAATTTTTCGTTAAAAAAATTTTCTATAGAAAATTTTTCGTTAAAAAAAAATTTTCCATAGAAAATTTTTCGTTAAAAAAATTTTTCTATAGAAAATTTTTCGTTAAAAAAAATTTTCTATAGAAAATTTTTCGTTAAAAAAAATTTTCTATAGAAAATTTTTCGTTAAAAAAAATTTTCTATAGAAAATTTTTCGTTAAAAAAATTTTTCTATAGAAAATTTTTCGTTAAAAAAAAATTTCTATAGAAAATTTTTCGTTAAAAAAAAATTTGTACAGAAAATTTTTCGTTAAATTTTTGCAAAATTTACTAACTCTTTAACTCTTTCAATATATCAAGAATTCTCTAAAGGGATAGTAAGAGACGATATTTTTTTTGATATTTTTTTTTTTTTGCTATCTTTTCTCCCTTATCTGTTTTTGGCCATGCAAGGTCAAAGTAATAATTATGAAACATTTTTAGCAAAAATATTATTATACTCTCAGTTGTTGAAATTTTATAGTTCTTTTTTTTGCCTAAATTGATATGATTTTCTTATATGATGTATTTTCTTAGATTCTATTTAATATAGAAAAATTACTTATGTGAAAGCAAGACTTCAAAACAAACCAGATAATGATCGAAACATAAACAAATCTTGGCAAAAGATCCGATGAGAACGAACTAGGGGAACCAGTATTTCATAAGAGGTTAAGGAGCAAAGCTTAATTAAAAAGGCACTGATAATAAAAAAGATCTCCAGTATAAAATCTAAGGTTTTAGGAAAGATTTAGAAAATTTTAAAAATATTCAAAATATTTTTTGGGTTGAGCAAAATTTTAGGATGTGGGGTACCCTTTCCTAAAAAATTTTATGAAAAAAAAATTTGTTATCAATTACCATTATTTCTTAATTTTTAAGTAACTGGTAATAAAGGATATCAATCTCCAACATCAAAGGCTTTTAGGAATACTTTAAAACTATTCAATTTTTTTTTTTGTTTTTCAAAATTTTAGGATGTAGGGTACCCTTTCCTAAAAAATTTTTATGAAAAAAGTTGTTATCATTTATCATTATTTCTTTACTCTATCTCTCTATGATGACATCCACGAGAATTCATTCATCTACGAATTTGATGAGCTTTTGTCTGGCTTATCAAAATACTGGCGCGTTGTAATGATGCGACGGCCGTGTAGCCAACGACGTCGTTATCTTTAAACTATGATGTCATTTCATCGTATGCAGATTCTATTTGTCTAATATTTTGTATTTTTATTATAATCATAAAATATATTTGCATATGCCCAGCCTGAGAGACAGACGGACAAATAGACATCTTGCAACAAAATGTTGCAGTCAATTGCCTTAAATGCAATTTACCTTTTTTATGATTTCATATTTTCTTAACATGATCGTGATGAGATGATAATGATAAATGGTGACAAATTAAACTGTTTCCAAAACTGAACGAACAATTTTCTATAGAAAAATTGTTTAACAAAAATTTTCTGAAAAATTTTTTTAAAGAAAATTTTTTTATAGAAAAATTTTCTATAGAAAAATCTTTTTAACGAAAAATTTTGTGTAGAAAAATTTTTTTAACGAAAAATTTTCTATAGAAAAATTTTTTTAACGAAAAATGTTCTATAGAAAAATTTTTTTAACGAAAAATTTTCTATAGAAAAATTTTTTTAACTAAAAATTTTCTATACAAAAATTATTTTCACCAAAAAATTTCTATAGAAAAATTTTTTTAACGAAAAATTTTCTATAGAAAAATTTTTTTAACCAAAAATTTTTTATAGAAAAATTTTTTTAACGAAAAAATTTCTATAGAAAATTTCTTTAACGAAAAATTTTCTATAGAAAATTTTTTTAACGAAAAATTTTCTATAGAAAAATTTTTTTAACGAAAAAATTTCTAAAGAAAAATTTTTTTAACGAAAAATTTTCTATAGAAAAATTTTTTTAACGAAAAAATTTCTATCGAAAAATTTTTTTAACGAAAAAATTTCTAAAGAAAAATTTTTTTAACGAAAAAATTTCTAAAGAAAAATTTTTTTAACGAAAAATTTTCTATAGAAAATTTTTTTAACGAAAAATTATCTATAGAAAATTTTTTTAACGAAAAATTTTCTATAGAAAAATTATTTTAACGAAAAAATTTCTATCGAAAAATTTTTTTAACGAAAAAATTTCTAAAGAAAAATTTTTTTAACGAAAACTTTTCTATAGAAAAATTTTTTTAACCAAAAATTTTTTTAACCAAAAATTTTCTATAGAAAAATTTTTTTACCGAAAAATTTTCTAAAGAAAAATTTTTTTAACGAAAAATTTTCTATTTTTTTAACGAAAAATTTTCTATAGAAAACATTCTTTTAACAAAAAATTTTCTATAGAAAAATTTTTTTACCGAAAAATTTTCTATAGAAACATTTTCTATAGAAAAATTTGTCTAACGAAAAATTTTCTATAGAAAAATTTTTTTAACGAAAAATTTTCTATCGAAAAATTTTCTTAATGAAAAATATTCTTAATGAAAAATTTTCTATACAAAGATCTTTTTTAACGAAAAATTTTCTAGAGAAATTTTTTTAACGAAAAATATTTTTTAACAAAAAATTTTCTATAGAAAAATGTTTTTAACAAAAAAATTTTTTAGAAAATATTATTTAAGGAAAAATTTTCTATATAAAAAATTTTTTTTACGAAAAATTTTCTATAGAAAAATTTTTTTCACGAAAAATTTTCTATAGAAAAATTTTTTTAACGAAAAATTTTCTATAGAAAAATTTTTTTAACTAAAAATTTTGTATAGAAAAATTTTTTTAGCGAAAAATTTTCTATAGAAAAATTTATTTAGCGAAAAATTTTCTATAGAAAAATTTTTTTAGCGAAAAATTTTCTATAGAAAAATTTTTTTAGCAAAAAATTTTCTATAGAAAAATTTTTTGAACTAAAAATTTTCTAACGAAAAATTTTTTTTAACGAAAAATTTTTTTTAACAAAAAATTTTCTATAGAAAAATTTTTTAAACGAAAAATTTTCTATAGAAAAATTTTTTTAACGAAAAATTTTCTATAGAAAAATTTTTTAACGAAAAATTTTCTACAGAAAAATTTTTTTAACGAAAAATTTTCTATAGAAAATTTTTTTAACGAAAAATTTTCTATAGAAAATTTTTTTTAACGAAAAATTTTCTATAGAAAATTTTTTTTAACGAAAAATTTTCTATAGAAAATTTTTTTTAACGAAAAATTTACTATAAAAAACTTTTTTTTCCGAAGAATTTTCTATAGAAAATTATTTTTAACGAAAAACTTTCTATAGAAAATTATTTTTAACGAAAAATTTTCTATAGAAAATTTTTTTTTAACGAAAAATTTTCTATAGGAAATTTTTTTTAACGAAAAATTTTCTATAGAAAATTTTTTTTAACGAAAAATTTTCTACAGAAAAATTTTTTTAACGAAAAATTTTCTATAGAAAATTTTTTTAACGAAAGATTTTCTATAGAAAATTTTTTTTAACGAAAAATTTTCTATAGAAAATTTTTTTTAACGAAAAATTTTCTATAGAAAATTTTTTTTAACGAAAAATTTTCTATAGAAAATTTTTTTTAACGAAAAATTTACTATAGAAAACTTTTTTTTCCGAAGAATTTTCTATAGAAAATTATTTTTAACGAAAAATTTTCTATAGAAAATTTTTTTTAACGAAAAATTTACTACAGAAAATTTTTTTATCCGAAGAATTTTCTATAGAAAATTATTTTTAACGAAAAATTTTCTATATAAAATTATTTTTAACGAAAAATTTTCTATAGAAAATTTTTTTTAACAAAAAATTTTCATTAAAAAATTTTATTGAAAATTTTTTTTAACGAAAAATTTTCTATAGAAAATTTTTTTAACGAAAAATTTTCTATAGAAACATTTTTTGAACTAAAAATTTTCTATAGAAAAAAAATTTTAACGTACAATTTTCTATAGAAACATTTTTTTAACAAAACATTTTCTATAGAAATATTTTTTGAACTAAAATTTTTTTATAGAAAAATGTTTTAAACGAAAAATTTTCTATAGAAAAATTTTTTTAACGAAAAAGTTTAAGAGAAAAGTTTTTTACGAAAAATTTTTAAGAGAAAACTTTTTTTACCGAAAAATTTTCTTGAGAAAAATTTCTTTTAACGAAAACTTTTCTATAGAAAAAATTTTTGCACTAAAAATTTTCTATAAAAAAATTTTTTGAACTAAAAATTTTCTATAGAAACATTTTTTGAACTAAACATTTTTTTACAAAAAATTTTTTAACGCAAAATTTTGTATAGTAAAATTTTGTTTAAGGAAAATTTTCTATAGAAAAAATTTTTTTAACGAAAAATTTTCTATAGAGAAACGAAAAATTGTCTATAGAAAAATTTTTGTTAAGAAAAATTTTCTATAGAAAAATTTTTTTTACGACAAATTTTGTATAGAAAAATTTTCTATAGAAACATGTCTTTTAAGTAAAATTTTCTGTAGAAAAACTTTTTTTACAAAAAGTTTTCTATAGAAAAATTTTCTGTACACAAAAATTTTTTTTAG
This sequence comes from Stomorhina lunata, assembly GCA_933228675.1. NCBI lineage: Eukaryota > Metazoa > Arthropoda > Insecta > Diptera > Rhiniidae > Stomorhina > Stomorhina lunata. Next base: position 14,407,307 of record OW121743.1, read on the forward strand.
CGAAAAATTTTCTACATACTACATTTTTTTCAAAGATAAATTTTCTATAGACAAATTTTTTTAACGAAAATGTTTCTTAATTTGTCGGCTTGAGTAAAAAATTTCCATTACTGTTTATTTCAAACCTTATTCAAAAAAATAATCTCACATTTAATCATCAAAAAAAAATCACTACCCTCAAAACAAAAACTAAAATTTAAGTAATACCACTCTATAAAAACGCTAAAATCATTTAAAACTAATATTCAAAATTTGTAAATTTCAAAAACCAATTTCATCTTGAAAAACCCTAAAAAACAAAACCGAAAACCAAATTAGTTTAATAAATAAATAAAAAAAAAGAAATTCTTTGACTAAAAAAAACGCTTGTAAGTTTATTATTTCACAAAGAGTTTGAAGAAAAAAACGTAAGAAAATTTAATTAAAAAAAATTAAGTCACAAATCGGTTAAATTTAAACAAAAAACACCAAAAAAGAAGAAAAACTGAAAAAAATTTAAATTAACTCATAAGTAGAAAATTAAGTGATGGTCTCAGTTTTTTGTAATAAATTTTATTAAAAGTTTATTTTTTATAAATAAAACCTAATTTAAAAATAAGAATCTACAAGCGTTTTTAAAGCAAAGAATTTTTTTACAGCTCTCAATTAATTTTTAAAAAAATTTCTTATAATTTTTATATATTTTCAAATTTTTCCTTACAAAAATTCTTTATATATGAGTCCATCACAATTTTCTTTAACTTATTTACTAACAAAAATAACGATTAAAAATACTTACCCCAAATTGTGACTTGATTTTTCTCTTAAAATCCCTCTCTTTAAAAAATACTCTTAATTTCTATACTCTTACTCTCTCCTTTCCTCTCTTAGAACAATCGCTGCATATCTAGTAATGTTTCGGAGCAAATCGAGAAGCTGATCGATGAAAAATGTCGCATACTCAATAAAACTGGCACACCCAAATCGAGTGCTTTACATTTGGCCAATTGGATGAAGGGTCAGTTGGACAAACAGCAGGAACAAGCTCGTCTGGCTGTAGCCAATTCTCTGGCCTTGCATCCTCCATCTCTCTCTGGCCAGGCAGCTGCAGATGATGAGACTGTCAATTGTCAGGAAAATGATCAAGATGAGCGTATTACATTTTGGACGCGCCAGCAGCTGGAGAAGCGTACACAGGAGTTAAATTTGGCCAAAGAGAATGGTCAATTTTCGGTAAAGGCAAATTTTGGTGGTAAACGTTTAAGTGGTGTCGATCAAATGAGCATGAGTGATGTGGCCTCGTTTACGGAGGGTGTTAGTCAGATCAGTCAGTCGCATAGTACAACATCGGATAGTCAGGTAAGGAACATTTTCCTTAAAAAACAGTTACTTATATAAAAATAAGGAGTAGATTATTATAATTCCTGGCTAAGTGGAGTAAAAACAGAACTAAAACAGAACTAGAACAGAGCTAGAACAGAACTAGAACAGAACTAGAACAGAACTAGAACAGAACTAGAACAGAACTAGAACAGAACTAGAACAGAACTAGAACAGAACTAGAACTAGAACAGAACTAGAACAGAACTAGAACAGAACTAGAACAGAACTAGAACAGAACTAGAACAGAACTAGAACAGAACTAGAACAGAACTAGAACAGAACTAGAACAGAACTAGAACAGAACTAGAACAGAACTAGAACAGAACTAGAACAGAACTAGAACAGAACTAGAACAGAACAGAACTAGAACAGAACTAGAACAGAACTAGAACAGAACTAGAACAGAACTAGAACAGAACTAGAACAGAACTAGAACAGAACTAGAACAGAACTAGAACAGAACTAGAACAGAACTAGAACAGAACTAGAACAGAACTAGAACAGAACTAGAACAAACCTAGAACAAACCTAGAACAGAACTAGAACAGAATCAAGATCAGAATCAAGAACAAAACCAAGAACAAAAACAGGAACAGAATCGAGAACTGAATCAGAACATAATCAAGAACAGAACTAGAGCGGAATCAAAACTTAAATCAAGAATTAAGAACAGAATCGAGAACAGAATCGAAAACTGAATCAAGAACAGAATCAGGAACAGAATCAAGAACAGAATCAAAAACAGAATCAAGAACAGAATCAAGAACAGAATCAAGAACAGAATCAGGAACAGAATTAAGAACAGAATCACGAACAAATTCAAGAACATTATCAAGAACAGAATCAAGAACAGAATCAAGAACAAAATCAGGAACAGAATCGAGAACTGAATCAGAACATAATCAAGAACAGAATCAAGAACAGAACTAGAGCGGAATCAAAACTTAAATCAAGAACAGAATCGAGAACAGAATCAAGAACAGAATCAAGAACAGAATCAAGAACAGAATTAAGAACAGAATTAAGAATAGAATCACGAACAAAATCAAGAACATAATCAGGAACAGAATCAAGAACAGAATTAAGAACAGGATCACGAAGAAAATCAAGAACAGAATCAAGAAAAGAATCAAGAACAGAATCACGAACAAAACCAAGAACAAAATCAAGAACAAAATCAGGAACAGAATCAAGAATAGAATCAAGAACAGAATCAAGAACTGAATCAAGAACTGAATCAAGAACTAGAGCAGAATCAAAACTTAAATCAATAATCGAGAACTGAATCAAGAACAGAATCGGGAAGTGAATAAAAAACAAAATCAAGATTATAATCAAGAACAGTATCAAAAACAGGGTGAAGAACAATATTAAGAACAGAACTAGAATTTAAGTCGTACTGGACAGTTTTAGATTTGACTTTTCCCGTTCATTTCGAATTTAAATACTTTGTAAATTCCTCAGCTTTCTCGAGTTGTATTGAAGATACCACTCATTCCATCTCTTCATTATTAAAATTTCTGCTCATGTCATGCTTCTCTCATATCCTCCTTCTCTCTTTCTTGCTCTCTTCCATTCGCTTTTCCACAGATCACCGTACGCTCTAGCCCCATTGTCTTAGACAAACTTGCCGTTTGTCGTCATTGTCATAAAAATTGCCAACAGCAGCAGCAACCGCATCATCCAAATGCCAGCCCCACATCGCTACATCAATCGAAAAACCACCCAGTCACGGGAGAGGATAAAACTAAATGTCCTCTCTCACCATCCTCACAAATGCGCTCAGCCTCAGGTCTCATTTGTAATTCGCTAAAGGTACAGCATAGTCAATCATCACCCCAACGCTGTTGTAATGTCAATGGCGGTACTGGCGGTAGTAGTAGAGCCAGTAGTGTAACTAGCATATCATCGGGTACCGTAACGGGCGAGAAGCCCGGTAATAAGGGAGCTAGCAGTAGTAAATGTGATGTAGCTGATACGGAAAGTGATGTTGCTCAATTGATATCCGATGATATTTATCAATCAGAGGCCACGGATGATGGGAATACGGGGGTCAATACCAGCAGCAGCATCAGCAGCCGGGAGGGCATCGGTAGCCGGGAAATCATCAGTATCGGGGAAGGCATCGAGGAAGCGCGTCGACGAATCACCGACAACATCCACAGACTACGAATTCTAGATGAGCACAATGAGGCGGCCGTTTTAATGAATGGCCACTGCTCGCAAGACACAACAACGACTACAACGACCAGCACACCTAATACGACAGCCACCAGCACGTCGACCTCCTCGGGGACCGAGAGTGAGGAAAAGGAACAGCCTTTTAAGCCAGAGCCGCCACCTAGAAAGTTTTCATGCATACAACCGCAAAAGGCCAAGGAGTTAGAGGAAGAGAATAAAGTTAAGGAAATGGTAAAAATGAGTGTTACAATAACGGAGACGGCTAAGATTGTTATAGTAGAGGATACCACAATCAAGGTGGCACCTGTTAAGTCCCCCCGATCACCCAAGTCCCCTAAGTCGCCAAAATCTCCCAAGACACCCTCAACACCTAAATCGGGTAGATCACAGGGTAGCAGCACTAAATCCAACCAATTTGTGCCCTGCAACTGCAAATGTCTGCCAGAAGACTTTGCCAATACCACTTTGAGTCCCGAGGAGGTGGAGTTGAAGACCTGCAAAATGCTAGAGTCCCCCAAACAATCTCCCAAAATGCCAAGATCTTTTACAGAGGAAGAGAGACAAGATCCTCACAAATATTGTAAATGCACCTGTGACAAGGTAATGCAGGAGAACTTGAATAACAAACAGGACAAGGAGGATGATGATCTATCGCTGATGTTAATAGGCCTGGCCCAGTTAACACCGGCAGCCAAATTATTGAATATGAAGACTCCTACGGCTCCTGTGCCTACACCCACCCAGAATTTTGCCACATATAGTGAAAATGGTTTTGTGCCTACCATAGCCATAGTGCCGGCTACCCCAGACTCGGTTTTAACCAAGACCACCACAAATTTGTGGGATAATACCACTCATGTAACCACCAGTACAGCAAGCATGATTAGCCTGGGTCCCAGACAGGCGGTTATAGAAAATATACCCGAAGATTCTTGTGATGAGTCTCCTTTGGATGAGGAGCCACCCTACAGACCCATGTCCAGTTCTCTAAGACGTTTTGGTACCATGTCTAGCTTGGAGCGTTTACCCTCCGAAGATCGTTTGGAAGACAATCTGGATGATGATTTCGATGATGACGAGGAGGACGAGGATGATGGCGATGAAGTGGATGATGAAGATGAGGAGTTAATGGACAAGGCCAGGGCCGATAATATTGAATTGGATAATGAAATTAGAGTGGTGACCAAGGCTATTTATGAGAACTCTGAAGAGGCGGGCTCCTCAAATAATCTGAATGGCAATGCCTGGACAAGTAGAGCTTCAACTTTTGTCTCAGGCAAAATGTCTTTCTTTGAGGAATCTCGAGCCTTTATAGACAAATATTTGGGTAGATGGAATCAAGAACAGGGTAATGTATCGAATAATGGCATAACCTCGGATCCAGAAGAACAAATGGATGAATGCACCTCGGGGGCAACATCGGGAGAAGAGGTCTGGGGTACTCCCACCAGTGGGGGTGATAATGATGATATGCATTTGGCCAATTCGGAAAATACACAATCGGTGAGTACTTTCAAAATATTTAAAATCTAAAAAATAAAATTCTTATAACATTTCTTTGATCCCATCCATCCAAAGTCTCCTACCAAATCCAGCAATTCCCTTAACGATGATGATGACACCGAGTTAATGATGGATGAGTTACTAATGGCTCCTCCCATGTCGGCCAGCACCATACGCGGTCTATTACCACGGTAAGTCTAAATGATCTTATTTTCCTAGAATTTTAGTAAAGAAATTTTTATTTCACTTAAACAAATTAACTCAACTCCTTATAAATAGTTGTTAGTTAAAAATTTTTGTTTATCTTTTTAACCTAAAAAACCCCATTTGTTTTAAACATTTTCCAATACAAAATTAATTGTAATATTTCGTAAATATTTTTCTTTTTTTTTCTCCATATACTTTTTTTGTGTAGTTTTTACAGGTTAATATTGTTTTTGTGTTTAAATTATTTAATCATTTTTAAACATTTTTTAAAAGAACTTAGTTTAAGAGTTATCATCTTTCAGTATAAGTAGTCGAAAGAGAAAGATTTGAATAGTAGAGAAGAACTTTAGATTGAGTAGATCTAAGTGACATGGTAAATTTTTTACTAAATTGTTAAAAGTAGGGTTAAGTTTTTCCCAGAAGCCAGTTATATTTGGACAAACAGTAGAATAAATAACTACACTTTAAGCCAAGGTTGGCCATTATTTGCCTGGCAGGGGAGTAACAACAATTTCTCAAAAAAACAGAAACAAAAATGCTCAATAAGCTAACAAAGACAATACATAACCAAAGACAATACATAACCATAACAAAACATACGACAAATACAAATCTCAGAGCACATTCTCATTTTAAGATTAAGCACTCTCTTCACTTGGCCAACCTTGCTTTAAACAGTCTTCTCCAGTAGATATGTGAGAATTGTATATAGCGTACATTGGGTTACCTTCTTTGGAAAAGGGATAGTAGGGATTTAACAGGTGGTTAAATTATTTAACACTGTAATTGCAAGTCTTGTTTATTTTTTGAAGAGCAAAGTGATGCCATTGTTGTTCTTTGGACGCATTTTTGACAATTTTTGTTCTTCATCTAATTTTATTTATTTTACATCGACAGCGTGTTATTGCTGTAGAATTATCGACGATAAAGAGGATGCATTAGTAATAAATAACACAAGTATACACGGTTTTGGATCTAAACAACCAAAAGCCGTTTTTAAGATTATTTGGGGCGCTAAATCCGAATCTGCACTCCGTTTTTTATATCGGTTTTATATCGGACAAGCGGCTTCGCGAGCTTAAGCCTAGGCTGCTGGCTTAACGAGCGGTCCTTCTCAGATCGTGTCCACTTAGGCCCGCCTTGCGGAGCTGAGGGGACTTCCTCGGAAGTTAAGCCAGAGTTTTGATAGCCCTTTCTTTCGCTGCGATCTTTTTAAAAGAAAAGGAATCAGCAGGCTTGTTGATAATGGCTACGCTCCATTACAGAAATACCCTTGCAGCCGGGCAGATATGATTCTTCGGACGTTCAGAGGTGGAAAGAGGATCCGAAGACTGTTTCGCCGCCAATCTACGAACCTACGTGATCAGCAAACTATTTTGGCTAGATGTCGCTACAAAAGTAGATGAAGTATTTTAAGCCGTAGTGATCTCAGTCGCATACCGCTCACTACAGCCCGAGACAGGCACCGTGGGAAGAGAATTTCCTTAGATTATGAAGTCCTCGACAGGGGACATGATTTGACTTTTTCATGGTGGGTTAACAAAGTATTTAAACAAATGTCCTCCCCTTTTGGGAACAGAACAGACGCCCTGTAGGGTTTTTTTTTTTGAGAACGGACGGACCTTAAATCAAGAATCAGAGATTCAAACGTGCTGGGCTCCATCACATCTACTCTGCACTTAAAGGATGCTTAGAGTCTTTTGAGACCTTATCCGACTAAAATAGATATTGACCGACTTAAAAGCTTCTTAAAGCGAGCCATATCTTCGTAGTATCATGGATCCAAAAGGAGAAATGTTAGCTGCTATGCCAGTTTTTCAAAGGCAATCAATCATTTTAGTAATATATAAACAGAAGAGATGAAAACTTAAACCGATCTGATAGGAAAAGTCTTTGTAGACCTGATTTCAGTAAAATATATACATGTTGACAGTCTTATATACATGTTGACAGTCTTAAAGCCGTGATAGGACAGTTAGCCCCCAGGGGCCGAGTACCAATCGTCACATACACAACATGAACCAAAAAGAAAAAAACAAACTAAAATACGAAAAATACTCATTTGTATGATAACAGCCAATGAATGAGGTTCCTTTTTGATTTATTTGAGAATTTGCAACAACAAAACACATGCAAAAGAGTACAAGAAAATATTTATTTTTTCTTAGTCTCTTTATTTGTAAAATCACCAATACATGGATTTTTTCTATGTTCTCTTTGTGCCTTTAAGAGATCCATATATGATAGGGTTCTGATAGGATGTGGAAGCTTTCCTCTGAAAGGAAGGTTTCAGGTCATAATTCACGTTTAGTCGATGTTGATTTAAGATTTAACTACGAAATCACAGAATAACAAAATGGTAAATGGGTTTACCTGGCGTTAGAGAGGGAGTTCTGATAGGAAAGTTTCGATAAGTCGATATTAATTAATTATGCGTAAAATCAAAAACGAGAAAAATTTTAAAGTTAGGGAACTTTCCAAGTAATTTTACTGATAATCCTCTAAAAATGTAAAACCTGAAACTCTATAATATAAAGATATTGCATTCCATACATTTTTCTTCTTTCAAAAGTGAAATTTAAGTGGACAAAGGAACAATGAAAAACCCAAAAACGCACAAACAAACATGCTGTCACGAATTTTTAAGTTATCCGTCCCATTGTGCAAAGTTCACTACTTTTAATTCCTTCCCTAGTTTTCTAGAATGTTTCTATTGATGTTGTTGTTATTCTGTTTATGTCTATAAGCTTCTTCTCTTTTATCTACATTCTCTCTGTCTCTGTTACTGTTAACTACAGATAATCTCTTTGTATTTACAACGTATGTGTGAGCGTGTTCTTGATCATGTGAGAATGTATTGGAACAGGCATGAACTTTTGTAAGCCACATTGTTAGTGTAATCAACCACAGCGGTTCTTTCCTACTATATAAGACCGATGGACGAATATTGTTTAAACAATTTTAATTGAGACGCGTATAAAAGAACAGTGTAACTAAGAATATTTATAAAGCAGTTTTGTGAAGTTTTTTTTTACAGTTTTTGTGAAAATGTGTTTAAAGTGATTAACTCTAAAGTTAATGAAAACGATAACTTAGTAAAACGTAATAAAGTGTTTTAATTTTATTTTCGGTTGTTTGCAAAAAGAATTCCTTCCACGTTTTTAAAGGAAAAACGTAACAATACATTTCATGAGCACATGTGTATGCCTTAGCTTTCCCTCACTGGATAATCGTCTCGGTTTGACGGTTCCGAATCTCTAATTTTTATGGGACTTATCGAAGCGACCATAAGGAAAATCAATGTAATTATTAAGTGTTACATCTTTATATTACAGAGTCTTAAGTCTGACATTATGAAAACGATTTAGGCTGAGCTTTTAGAATTTGAATCATTTGATCAACTTAAAGCTTTAATAATTTTAAGATAGTCTCTGAATCTGAATATAAAAAAAAAAAACTAAACGAATTCGTTACCCCTTACCATGTCACAGTATTTAGAGTAGCCTTTTAAATTAACTAGAGTTTCAAAATATATAAACTTTAAATAATCTAGAATTTTCATAGTTTAGGCTCACATTTACTCATTCATATTGTAAACAAGATTTAACAGAAAAAAAAGTAGTTTAAGTAAAATTTTTCTCATTAACTTCTATGTAAATTTCATCAATTAAAAAATCACCATAACATCATTTTCATCAAACTCAACTTTGAACAAAAAAAATATAATTTCACATTAAAACCACATGCGAATTTGAATCAAAACCAAAACCACTAACGGTCATCACTTCAACACAATAACAAAAAAAAAAAAAACTAAAATTTGGAAAAATTCTTAAACACTTTGAAAATAATTTGAAAACGCTCAAAAAAAAATAGACGACGTCTTGAACCCCTGTTTGAGGAGGAAACGGAAAGTGATGAGGAAAAGACGCAACAGGAAAGTGAAGAATTAAAAAAGGTGGGTCATCTTTAAAGAAAATGCATGTTTAAACATGAATCATTCAAATTCTACTTCTTTTGAAATTTTCTTAACATTTTTATCTTAAAGCTAAATCATTCTTCATTCATAAATCATTGATTTAATTGTTTCTTTTCATGCCTTCATTCATGCTTTATGTTTTTTTTCTTTAACACTCATCATGCTTTTCATCTCTAAAACTTTAAATCATTCTTAAATTTTATAAATTTTAAAAACTTCTTTGTGTGTGTTTATTGTATACCTGTATATTTGTGTGTGTCTGTGTGTGTGTATATCATTAGAAAGTTGTAGTGAAATTAGTTAAACTCTAGCAAAACGTTCAATACTGCAAACTTATACAAATCAAAAGCAATTGTTGATTTTTCTTAAGAGCTTTTAGCCTTAAAGTTTGCTGGTTTCAAAAAAAAAATATATACTAACAAAAAAATAACTCAAAAATCATAAATCACTCAAAACATTTTAAAAGAAAAACTCACTCTAACCTCAAAATAATTAAAAAATTACGTGGCAACCTTAAAGTATTCGTATAAATAATTTGCTATAAACCAGAATTGATTAGTTGAATTCTATTCCCAACAATTGGTAGGGGGAAACAACGACAAATGGCCACTATTTAGAGGATTCGGAAGCTGGAAGTTCCAGCGAGGAGGAGGACGAGGAGGAGGAGGAAGAGGAGGGGGAGGAGGAGGATCCAGTGAATACAGCGGACTACGACGAGGAGGACGAGGATCTGACCTCCACGGAGGAGAGATTACAACCGAATTTACAAACCTCCACCATGGGTCCTCGACCTCTACGACAACCTCTACTACCGCCAGCCGTACTGAAGGCCTCATCCTGCGAGTACCTTTTGGATCCGTTGCCTGCCACAACAATAACAACAACTCCAGCAACAGCAAAGGTCACAAATTCTTTGGCAGCAACTACTATCCCCCACACAGCAGCGAATTTACACACCTCCTCCAAGACAGTAGTAGTAATCTCAGCCTCCACCACATTAATGATGACCTCAGCAACGGTCTCAGCAGCACCAGCAACGACGACATCATTAGTGGCGACAATGCCGCCGCCGGCGCCAACGACCCTGACAACGACCTGTTCTTTGATGGAACAGACAACACCGAATCGGGTTCACTCATTGGCATCTATAACAATCAGCAGCGAGAACGACACTATCAGGAGCGGCAAAGACGTCAGCTCCAGCAGGCCCGAGGAGAAGAGGACAGCCAAAACATTGCCACGACCAGCGAAATTTATACCACCTCCACCGCCGCCACGCCGTCTGTTATTGACTCAAACAAATCTAAAGACCAGTGGTCAGCCTCAAAAGCCCCAAAAAGTGGTAAGTAGTTTCTTTAAATTATCTTAAGACTTTGGCCTTTTTCCTTAAAGTGTCTACAGATGTCCTGACTTGTCGATGCACTATTTTCACTACTAAATGATTTCAGATAACCTTTCCTTTAAATATTCCGGTTAGTTGTTGTTGTAACTGCAATATTATTGATAATATCGCAGAAATAGCAAATCTTGGTCGGAATCTTACGATTTCCGAATCGTTCCGGTACGAAGAACCAACTGCCGTATGAACGCCGGTTTGAAATCAGGCATCCTTACTAATTCTCAGACTTTCTCGTTTACATTTAGACACCCCATTTGTTCACTAATCTCGACATTCATGCATGTCGGTCCAGTCTGTTCACTACCGTGTATCTTTAACTTCCGAGTATCTATGTTCATAGTCACGTACCAGCATCGTTTTCTTCTCTCGTTTTCCAACGCTTTATCCCATAGCATACACAAACTATTTCCTTTCCTGTTGAACTATTAAGTCTACCTAATTGTATACCTACACGATTTTTCATAACCTCTAACTCTCCATTCCACATTATGCTGGATCCGCTTTGTTAACTTCCCAGACTAAATAGATTATTCTTAGGGTGGATTAGTTGAACTTAGCGTGAAGCTGCCTTAACGGAACGTCGCAGCTGATCGTTTATATTGCGTGTAAAACAGTTAGAGAAGTTAGTGAATTCTGCTGTCACTTTATCTTAACGTCCGAATCTGTTAAAAATAGAAAATCCTTTAAAGTATTGTGCTTACAATTTCATATTTATCTTCAAACTAGTCTAAGGGGTCTTCAAACCCAAACTATGAGGTATTGTACTTAGGATTCCGGGTATCAACTCTCCGCCACATACTCCAACTATATAGTACGTTTCCCTTCCTACAATTCAGTTTATACTTAGGCAAATTCACATATTCTCTATCTCTCTCGTTTTGTGTTTAGACGGCTCTGAATCCGAGTATGCACTCGACTTAGACTGTTAACATAACCGACTAACTCATTTATTCCTAAACGTATTGTACTCAGATTATCCCATTTAGCCTCAAACTAAACCAAAGAGTCTTAGCTTAACCCCAAACTATTAGGTATTGTACTCAGCCTTCCGCGTCTCTACTATTCATCACAAGCTTGAACTAGCTTGTCACCCTTCCGACTATTCAGTTAATACTGATACGATTCCACATATCCCCAATCACTTTTGTTTTGTATTCCGAAAACTGTAAATCCTAGACTACCTTCGATCCAGTCTGTTCACTTCACATACCAACTCGTGTTCTACTAAGATTATCCCACTTATTCTCAAACTATACCAAGGAGTCTCGTGTTTAGACAACTCTTAATCCTAAACATATTTTAATAACATTATCCCATTGATCCTCAAACTAGACCAAAGAGTCTTAGTTCAACCCCAGCCTTCCGCGTCTCTACTCTTCATCACAAGCTTGAAATAGTTTGTCATCCTTCCAACTATTCAGTTAATACTGAGACGACTCCACATATGCCCAATCTCTTTTGTTTTGTATTCCGAAAACTGTAAATCCTAGACTACCTTCGATCCAGTCTGTTCACTTCACATACCAACTCGTGTTCTACTAAGATTATCGCATTTATTCAAAAACCGTACCAAGGAGTCTCGTGTTTAGACAACTCTTAATCCGAATATGCCCTCGATCCAGACTGTTAACGTAACCGACTAACTCGTTTATTCCTAAATGTATTGTAATAACATTATCCCATTGATTCTCAAACTAAACTAAAGTGTCTCAGTTCAACCCCAAACTATTAGGTATTGTTCTCAGCCTTCCGTGTCTCTACTCTTCATCACAAGCTTGAAATAGTTTGTCATCCTTCCAACTATTCAGTTAATACTGAGAGGATTCCATATATCCCCAAACTCTTATGTTTTGTATTCCGAAAACTGTAAATCCTAGACTACCTTCGATCCAGTCTGTTCACTTCACATACCAACTCGTGTTCTACTAAGATTATCCATTTATTCCCAAACTATACCAAGGAGTCTCGTGTTTAGACAACTCTTAATCCGAATATGCCCTCGATCCAGACTGTTAACGTAATAGACTAACTCGTTTATTACTAAACGTATTGTACTAAGATTATCCCATTGATCCTCAAACTAGACCAAAGAGTCTCAGTTCAACTCCAAACTATTAGGTATTGTACTTAGCCTTCCGCGTCTCTACTCTTCATCACAAGCTTCAAATAGTTTTTCATCCTTCCAACTATTCAGTTAATACTGAGAGGATTCCACATATCCCCAAACTCTTATGTTTTGTATTCCGAAAACTGTAAATCCTAGACTACCTTCGATCCAGTCTGTTCTCTTCACATACCAACTCGTGTTCTACTAAGATTATCCCATTTATTCTCAAACTATAGCAAGGAGTCTCGGTTAAACCCCAAACTGTTAGGTATTTTACTTAGCCTCCTGAGCCTCTACTCTTCATCACATACTTGAATTAGCTCGTCTCTCTTCCAACTCTTCAGTTTATACTTAGACCATTCCACATATCACCTATCTTGTATTTAGGCAACTGTGAATCCGAGATTTCCCTCGATCCAGTCTGTTCACTTCACAGACTAACTGGTTTACTCTGAGACAAGCTGTACTAAGATTATCCCATTTATCCTTTAGCTATACCGCGGTGTCTTTAATGCCATCTCGGAAGTCTAAGTGCAATTGAATTTCAGCATCTCTAACCTTTCTAGTTTTTCCAACATCTCGAATTTGAAATACCTGGTTTCCTCTTTATCTATTCACTTTTGTACTTAGATGACTCTATTTATGCTCTAACCATATATGTTCTATTCATTGACAATCTAAGTTTTCATAGAACTGAACTGGGATTTGAATAGAAGCCTTTGTTTATCCACAGTTTTTCTTGTACTGAACAGGGATATAATCAGACGTCCTTGCTCATGGAATTTGATCAGGCATCCTTGCTTATCAACAGTTTTTCTTGATTATGATCTAACAATCGAGCTTATCTTCTATCTTGTTTATCTTTAGACTACCCCATTTGTTCTTCCATGTTCTCTTCAGACTAACCCGTATCGTATACGAGCATCCGAGATTGACTTAATCCATTGTCTTCACCACTAAGTATTCTTTCACTTCACCGAAGGGTATACTTAAATTAAGACAACTCTGAATTCGAATTTCAATGCAATCTGTTCACTTCACAGAATAGCTGGTTTACTCTTAATCCTGTTGTACTCAGATTATTCCATTTATACTTATACGATAATGCAGGTCGACGATATTATCCAAGAAGTCTAAATACAAAAGACTTTCAAGCTTCCCTTTTCTTCCTCGTTTTCACAACATCTCGAATTTGAAACACTTGGTTTCTTCATGATATATTCAGTTTTGTACTTAGATGCTCTATGTATGCTCTAACCATGTTTAATATACTCAGACATCAACGCTATTCTTTGACTATCTCAGTTTTCCTAGAACTGAACTGGGATTTGAATAGACGCCTTTGCTTATCCACAGTTTTCCTTGAACTGAACTGAGATATAATCAGACTTCCTGCTCACGCAAAGTTTTCCTTGAACTAAACTAGAACTTATCTTCAGACTATCCCGTTTCTCATATGACCATGTTGCTCTTTAGACTTACCCTCACTGCATACGGGCATCCGAGTTTGCCTTGATCAAGATTTCTTTACTACTATTAATGTATCCTATAATTATACCGAAGAGTAGCCGTTTTCCTTAAACTGAACTGGGATTTAATAAGACCTTCTTGCTTATACACAGTTTTCCTTGAACTAAACTGGGATGTGCTCAGACGAAATTGCTTATCATATGACCATGTTTATCTTTAGACTTAAACGCATTATATACGGGATCCGAGTTTGCCTTGATCAAGATGTCTTTATAACTTTAACTATACCAAAGGATAGCCGTTTTCCTTGAACTGAGCTGGGATTTTATCAGACGTTGTTGCTTATTCACAATTATCCTTGAACTTAACTGGGATGCGATCAGACGTAATTGCTTATCGACAGTTTTCCTTGAACTAAACTGGGATGTGATCAGAAATAATTGCTCATTCACTGTCTCGTTTATCTTCAGACTACCCGTTTGGTCTCACATGATCATGTTTCTCTTTAAACAGACTAACCCTCTTTGTATACGGGCATTCGAGTTTGCCTTGGTTAAGATGTCTTCACTTATATTAACGTATCTTTTAACTATACCGAAGGGTAGCCGTTTATCCTCAAACCTATACGAATTGTATCTAAACTTATGTGTATCTAAGTATTAGCATCTTTTTCGAATCTTGTATCCCAACACATTATCCCATACCCGTACTACATAGATCGTTTTCTCCTGAACTTTGCAATTTCTACTTGGACAATTCCCATTAATCTCTGACCTTTTCATTTCATATTTGCACAACTCTGGTAATCTTTAGCTATCTCATTCTTTCTTAAACTATTGGGTTTTAATAACTGAATTCTTCCTCCTTTTCTGTGGGCTTCACATGAGCGCAACCTGATTTACATAGTCAGTTTCCTTCCGCGAAGTAAGTGCCATCCGTTTATTATATTTCTAGTTTAACCTCAGACTATCTAGCTTATCTTCAGACTTCAGACGAATTTGAGTCTTTTAATTATCGGATCTCCCAGATTATACCAAATCTAAACCACATTGCATATCTTCCATGATTTATGGGTTTCATTTATGGAATGCTTTCCTACTTTTCTCACAACTTGTGGGCTTCACATGAACGCAACCTGATTTACATAGTAATTTTCCATCCGCAAAGTAAGTCCAATCCATTTATTGTACATCTAGATCTTGGTGACTCAGAATTTAGAGTTGACTTACGAGTTCAAGATGACTTATTAGTTGGAGACGACTTATCAGTTTAAGATGTTTTAGAATTTGGAGATGTCTCCACAGTTCTAGATAATATAACAGTTTTAGATGACTCAGCATTTAAAAAATACTCCTAGAAGTTCGAGATGACTCGGCAGTTCGACATGACTCTACGTTACTAGTCCAAAAATGACCATTTTTACCAAATCGTTTTATAATTTTCCTGTGTCAAATCTACTTCCAATTTTTTAAGAGGACCATCGCTTTAGAATGAGGTTTGAATTTAATCATTTAGAGAGGTCGTTTACTATCTTAGCACTTGCTATTCTGGAACACATTACGTGTGTTTCATTTCCCAAAGTATAAATGTTAAGTTTTTTTAATAGTGACTGGGAACTCTGGAACCTCATTTGATCAAAACCTAGGAGCTTGCTACTAATTAATAAAAAATATAATGAAGTAGTCGTCAGTCTATCGTGTTCACTCTTTTTCTGAACTGCATATATCCCTGTTTATGGTCAACTATCCTGTCTTGTACTTAGAGCATCCAATTTAAATACTTTCAGACTATCTCGCATTTGCTCGAAGTATCTGACTTTAGCTTTAACGATCAAAAGATCCATTCTGTACTCGTACTTCCACGTACATGAGTATCATTGAGCTTTCACATTCTTT
This sequence comes from Stomorhina lunata, assembly GCA_933228675.1. Taxonomy (NCBI): domain Eukaryota; kingdom Metazoa; phylum Arthropoda; class Insecta; order Diptera; family Rhiniidae; genus Stomorhina; species Stomorhina lunata. The sequence continues at coordinate 14,423,410 of OW121743.1, forward strand.
ACTCCGATTTCGGACTATCCCGACCATTTACCAAAACAAATGTCTCCGATCTTTCTTTTGTCGACCGCAAACTTAAATATTAAAACTTTACAACTTTCATGGAAACCATACCTTAACTTTTCTTTTTTTTTCTTTTTAAAAGCCCCCACATCAAGTAAAATCTGGCGGTTTTGCTGACGATGGCTTTTTAGTGGGTGCCAAAGACGACGCAGACGTTTGCGACGTCAACAGGGATACTCACACGGCAAATATCAAAGAACCTCCATGCACAGCAACGACGACGACGATGATGATATCGACGAAGACAACGATGACGACAACCACGAGCTCGTCAGCAGCAGCAACAACAACAACAACAATGACGATGAAACCCACGAAAATTCCACAACCCAAAGATGTGGCTTACAATATCAAAAGGTATACAGTACCAAACGCTTGCAAGACCGAAACTGTGTCACCGTCAACGAAACCACGACCCTCGTCAACAATAATCGAGACCTCGCTGCTGGGCTCGGGGGAAGCAGGCAGCAGCCGAAACCAGCTTTACAAATCATCAACAACAGTTTCGACGATGAAGGAGAAGGTAACGGCAGCAGCAGCAACAACAACAACGAAGAATCAGGAAATCAAGAAGAAGGACAGGGATTTAGAAACCAGAGAGAAGGAGAATCGGAAGGAGCAACAGGAACAACGGAAAGAGGACATTATAGACAAAGATTCAAAATCGGCTTGTGCACAGCCAGGAGGAGTTGGCTCGGGTTTAAGTCCTCGCCTGGAGATGCGTTTAGCACTCAATCACGATATACTGGGAGACGAAGACTTGATAAGCTACGATCCTGGACCCGATCTAACAACTATTCTGGGGTAAGTTTTTGACAGTTCTAAAAAAAATATAGAGAAATTATTATTTGCTAATTTAAGGCACGACCTCTCCACCTTTCAACGACGGACGGGACGAGATTTATTGAATCGCTCAGCCACGAATCGTGTACAGCCAAAAGAGGCTGTCATATCGTTCTCTCAACAGCGAAACTCGAAGATGGATACACCCACAGTGAATCGACGGCCACGACCTCAACTCAATACCGGCAGCAGCAACAGCAACATATTACTGAACAACAGCAGCAGCACCACAACCAGCAATTACAGCAACAACAGTCCGGCTTCGTCAATGCCCTTCGTTGGCTCGGCACGTGTCGGCGGCGTTCCACAACACCTGCAGCCAAATCGAAATACATGGAGCAATTCTGTATCTGTGGAAGGCAACAGAGACGGGAACGTCAGCGACGCAAGCAACAGCAAAAATATCAGCTACAACAGCGGCGACAACAAATTAAGCGATCTCGAGATCTTAGCGAGACGCGAGAAGATATACTGCATGTCTCAATTGAAGAGTGGCTTACAAGTCAGGATGGGGACGAAGATGACGATGAAGAGCAACAGTTTCTGCCCGAACAACAGCAATCATCCACTGACGAGGACGACGAGTACTACTTCGATGGGCGCTGTGAATGAGGAAATTTTGGCAACGCCTAAAATGGCTCAAAGGCAACGTAAAATAGGGCGTGATGAAACCGCCCTAATGGAAACGGGAAAGGCAAATAAGTTGTAAGTTTTTTTTTTAAGTAAAAGTATAGAGGAACTTTTTGGGATTTTAACAAATTTCTTTAACAGAATAAATTTTATTAAACGTCGTAATTCGGAAAATCCCCCAACCGCCAATAACTCACAAACCTCGCTTAATGATTCAAACGCTAGTAGCACACCGCAGCACCTGCCAATACCCATGTCACCGCGCAAAGATAATGTATGCATGACTTGAGGTTTTTCAAAAGCGATTTTAATTTTATATATATCTTATTTTTCTCTTAGGACAAACCCTCCTTAAATCGTCGTTTATGGAAACAAATTACCAAACGTCGTCGCTCCAATTCTGTCTCAGAACTTGTGGCCTCTTAAGGTGCTAAACGGGTAAATCAGTCCACGTCTTTGTAATTCCTGTAAAAAGCACCATTTTTTCGTATGTGATGAATGCAATTAGTCCAAAATTTTTGCTCTTCTTTTGTTAATCTTCGAATTAATTAGTCATAATTTAAGTGTAGTGAATAATGTAGCTTGTGTGGTAGTTTTGTCGCACTTTCCCCGATTTTTTAGGGGTGAGACCTGTTAAGAATATGTAGCTGAAAAGAAAATATTTAAAGAAAAATTAAAGTTGTTGCTAAAATTGAACTGATTTTTGTAGTAGTATCATAAGCCGTTTGATTTATTGTCTAAGTTTTTGTTTTGAAGCAAAAACCAAATTATGAATAGAACTCTAAAACGTCCTTGAAAGCTTTAAAGTTTACGTAAATAAGGAAAATTAGTTGTCAATTATTGGTATCATCATTAAAATTAACCAGAAAAGTATTAAGCTAATCCCTGAAGTTCTTGAATTTTTAGTTCTTATGAATGATAATTTGATTCAATTTAGTTCGTAAAATTTGAACCTGTTTGCTGCCTCCCGGAAAACTTACGCTTTAGGGTTGCCAGTCAGACTGGATTCGCCTGGATTGTCCAGCTTTTTTAGTGCTTGTCCAGTGTCAAGCTAAAACTAAATTTGTCCAGCTAAAAGTTAAATAATTTAAATTATTTTATATACCTTAAGTAAAACTATATTTATGGAAAAGAACCCTAATAAAAACTTTTGCAAACGTGTATTTTTTCCTATTTTAAGTAATTTATGAGTTGATTAATTAATTGCTTAATTAAGTTCATCTTGTAATAAAATTACCCTCTCAGTCAAATTTCCCTTTTGTGTCATCACTAATAACATCGCTCAACACTACAACAGCTGTTTTCATAACAATAACAAATCTTGTGAAGAAAGGTAAGTTTTTTTGCAAAATAAATGTTTATTTACTGTTTAAATGGTTTTTTTTCAATTCTATAGCAAAATAGAAATATGAATACTGAAAAAACTGGTCCATCTAAACGAAGACTAACAGTTTTCAATGACATTTGGGAAAAGAATCCAAATTATTGTAATTGGATACGGAAGATAAATATTTATACGGCAGAATGTAAATTGTGTCAGACAGAAATTTTAATAAAATATGAGGGCTCTCGATCTCTTGATAAACACATTCTAACTAAAAAGCATGTTAAAATAGAAATGTCGCAGAAATTGTCTCAAACTATTTCGAGTTTTGCTGTGCCAACAGAGACAAAAATTGAAACTCAAATTTCTAGGGCAGAGTTGGTTTGTATTTACCATAATGTTATACACGGACTAAGCTACAACAGTCTTGATTGTCAAATGAAACTAAGCGCAGTATTATATTGTGATAGCAAAATTGCTAATAAAATAACCTGTGGCAGGACAAAAGCTGCAGCCATTTCCAGAAATGTTTTAGCCCCATACTCTCAACAAGTGACAGTCAATGCTCTAAAGAAAAGTTATTATTTTTCTGTAAGTAGCGACGCTTCCAATATTGGTAATGTAAAGACCTACCCCTACGCTGTTCAATATTTTGACCCAGAGTATGGGATTCGAAAACGAGTTCTAGACTTTTATAATGATCCGTATGAAGCTTCAATAGATATTTATTCGAATATAATGAGAATAACGAAAGAATTTAATTTAGAGACCAAGCAAATTACTGCATATAGCGCTGATAACGCTGCTGTTAACTACGGTATTCACAATTCGGTTTATCAAAAATTGAAAGATTCATCGAACCAAATTATTAAAGCAAACTGTAACTGCCATATTATAAACAACTGCGTAAAAAAATCCCTAAATGCGTTGTCTTTTGATATAGAAAACATTATTATTAAAATATTTAATGAGTTTAGTTCTTCTGCTATGACCACAGAGAAACTAAAAGATTGTTTTGAATTTGCTGGTATAGAATATAAAGATCTTTTGAGACATATTCCAACAAGATGGCTTTCTCTACAACCAGCTGTTGATCGTCTCACTTTTTGTTGGCCTGCTGTCAAAATGTATTTCCTAAAAAAAGGGCGAAATAAGTGCCAAAAAAATTTATGGGAATTCGTTTCATATGGAATTTCGGATATCGATATAAATGAAACTGATGAATGTAAAATTGAAGGCTTATCGGAAGCATATTTATTTTTTCTACAAAACATAATGCAGGAATTTCATACAACTGTTTTAGCACTTGAAAATGATTCTTGTACAGTTTTAGAGTTACACGATATAATGACTCGATTTATGAATAGCCTCAAATGTAGAAAAAATGACAAATTTTTTGGGAGTAAAGTCAAGACAATTTTAAAAAACCTTTCTCATAATGAGCAGATCGCTTTTCAGGTGGAAGCAGAAGATTTTTTGGACACAGCAATCAATTATTTAGAAAAACGTTATGATTTTGGAAATGATGCGTTTCTCAAGAAGATTGCATTTTTAAATTTGAAGAAAAAGTTATTTTCTTGGGAAGATTTACAGCGGCTTCCACAAGATCTACAAATATCTGAGGAAATAGACAACGATAAGCTGTATATTGATTACTGCTGTCTTCGTGAGGTTTACGAGCAATTACCAAAAAATTTGCCAAGTGATAAAATATGGTCATATTTTTTTACAAAATGTGAAGGTAATGGGTTCGAAAATTTGGGAAAGTTAATATGTTTTGTGTTTTCAATACCAGTGAGCAACGCTTTTTGTGAACGAGTATTTAGTATTTTAAATAATCTTTACACTAAAGAGAGAAACAGAATGTCATTCGACTTGATAAGAGCCGAAATACTAATTCGAACGAATTTAGAGAACTCTTGTAAAGATTTTCAGAAGTTCTTACAAAGTTGTGAAGGAATTGAATTGACAAAAGCCGCTTGTTCAAATACCAAGTATATGTGGCGGACAAGATAATTCAAGAAAGATTTTCTCATTTGAATAATAATTTTAAAGTACAAATAAAAAAAAATATGTAAGGCTGAATTGTTATTTTCGTTTGTTATGTTTTTGTTCTATATATACATATATATTAAATATTGTATTATTTCATATAATTTTTACATTGGAAAATACGAGTTTCTTCGTACTAAATAGTAATATCTATATCAATGAAATATTGTATTTTTTGTTTTCAATAAAAATTAAATATATTAAATAAAAATTAAAGCAAGTTGTTAAATTTTAATGTCCAGCTAATTTTTGGGTTGTCAAGCTTTTTTTTTCCTTATGTCCAGTTTTTTCCGAATTTGTGTCTGGCAACCCTATTACGCTTTCAGTAGGTCCCTTTCTAGAGAGACCTTCTTACACTTACCAGATCTTTCGGTAGCAGTTCCTTACCTTCTTTGCAATTTAAAAGAAATCTGTAAGTAGAAAATTAGGATTTGATAATGTATACGACCCATAGCCTACATAAAAATTCTTTAAAGGCGTTAAATTAAACGATAGAGGCGGCCAATTGAACGGCTTCCAATCGTATACAGGAGCTAAAGTTCTCTGATTTTAGGAGATCACTTTCTAGCAATTCTTCAACTTCTTTACAAATTAATGGATATTTGTAAGTGAAGAAACGGGAACCAGAAAATCGCCCTATCTAGGCAGGCAATTGGCCGGCTCAAAATCATGTACAGCCTGTCATAACGTTTTCTCATTTTAGGAGATCACTTGTTAGCATTTCATCACCTTCATTACAAATGGGATAGATCTTTGTGAGTGAAGACCCAGGAACCAGAACATAGCCCACAAAAAAAAATAGTTTAAAGGCGTTAAATCACACGATTTAGGCGGCCAAAGGACCGGCCCCAAATCGAGTACAGCCAAAAGAGGCTATCGTTCCCTATTATTTTAAACGGGGAAGATTTCATATGAGCCGCAGTATCAAAATCAATATCCAGGTTGTGTATATTCTGGTGACCGATGAGCGGATTCTGTATCAATACCGATTCTGATCATATTAGTTTTGTAGAGCTTCCCTATTATTTTGAGAGGCGAAGACTCCAGATTGTTCTCAAGCTTGACGTGGTTATACAAATTTTGAAATCCAAAATAACCTATACTTATTTGACTTCGATTGAGGCTTAGAAAGAGTTTAAGACTACCAAAGAATGTTGGAGGATAAAGCTTTATCCTCGGCTAAAAAAGTTAAGCATCTAGGTCGTAAAGCTTAGATAGGTAACAAACTTGAAACGTTTTAACAAACGTTTTACATCAAGTACATTATAAAGACTCTGAAATTATACCTCTGTCAATCCATCCCGAGTTTAACTACTTTAGGAACTCACATTCCCGGTTATAGTTTTAAAAAAGCATTTCGTTATAATAATTTACTTTATTGATGGTTCCTTGAAAGCCAGGTTAACTTTTGAATCTATTTAGAAATATGGAATTATTTTTATAATAAAAAATTTTGAAAACAAATGTTTTCATTATTCAAAAACATTTTAATGCGAACACAGATCCTCACATATTAAAATATTGAACGATTTTTTGAAAATTAAACAATTTCTAAGTCCCATCTCTGAATTGTATAAGCTTACTCTTACTCTCTGTGAGTAACAGTCTCCCATACATACTCTCATTCAATATACCAGCGAACATTTTATGATGAATTTAATATTGTATGAAACATGATTTGTCCTTTGTAATGGCTCTTCATTAAAAGGTGCTATTAAGTTAATATATAAGATATTTTAAAATAATTTTAATTTAAATTTTTAATATAAATTCTAATTAAAACATTTAAATACTTTAATTTAGCCAATAAAAAATTCTTAGATACATAAACAATTTTAAGAAAATATAAAAATTTTTAATGAAATTAATTCGTTATTTAAAGAAAATTTGTTTAAAATTTAGTTAAAATTAAAGAAATTTTGAAGGGTCATAATTTGGTCTCTTATATTTATAGTTTAGAAATATTTAATTAAATTTTATCTAAGATAATTTTTTAACAAAATTTTAAGATATTTTGAAAAATTAGTAGAGATTATTAAAAACTAATTTCATTAAATTTATAATTTTTTTTAAGTTAATTTTAGTTAATTTTAATACTTTAAAGGGTGGCTCACCAATTGTGCTGCAGAAATAAATTAATTTTTTGTCAAATTTCTAAAAAAAGATAATGGACCATAAATCCTTATCCACGAATATTCTGATGGTTTGAAGAAGGGATTATTGAAAATTGCGGGTAATACATTGAGAAGGAAAATAAGTGAAAAAATGAGATTCCAAGGGAGGTACTCCAAGGAGTCATCGGATTTCAACCAAAATTAGTAGGGCTCTTTTTTGGATCAACAAATAGAAGTGTGATAAATTTTATTAAATTCCGTTGAAAATTGCGGTTAACACATTGAGAAGGAAAATAAGTGAAAAATGGGGGTCCAAAAGAGGTACCCCAAGGAGTCGACAGCTCTTTTTTGTATTAAAAAATAAATGTGTGCTGAATTTTATCAAATTCTATTCAAAATTGCGGGTTATACATTGAGAAGAAAAATAAGTAAGGAGTAGACAGATTTCAACCAAAGCTTTTAGAGCTCATTTTCGGATTTCAAGCTTTTTTGGAATTTTTCACATAGAACCACTCCTTCTATTTTTTGCAGTTAGATGTTGAATTAATATCTCTGTGCTATGCCCTAAATTCGAGGCTTAATACGTAGGATGGGCAATCCAGGACATCTGCAGACTATGTTCGGACGGGGATTCATCCTGAAGTGTCGGGCACATCCTCTAGCATTGTACTATGCTCAAAAACAAGAGACCTAAATGTCAAGGTAATAGATTTCATGAGAAATTAAGTGACATCCAGCAGTGCGAACTGAGTGATGTTATGGGCTTTACAGTAGGATGGCTCAGATGGCTAAGATAGGTCTAATTCCCTATGATAATGGCACAGCTACCTCTTCTTCTACATCTCTGTTACTATCTTTCAACTACTATGTCTATCACAACTCTCTCTTCTTTTAGGAAGGATCACAATGGTCACCAAGTGTAGATGCCATTCATTAAGCATCATCTTTCAAAACTAACCCAACAGATGTCGCCAAAATACATATGTTTAAGGAATCCATTGACACTCCAGCGAATACCATAATGTACCTTACTATTTCTTGATTATTTTTTACATTTATGAGTTCCCAAATATAGACTTTTTCTTCCTTGAGGGCGGACTATAACTTTGATCAGTATGACAATCTTCTGAGGCCCTATGATCCACTAGAAGTCAAGGATAACAGAAAAATTACAATCTTCGTTAAAGAGAACTTATTCATAAGAATATTCGACAAAATGTGGCGACAAACGAAAGTCCACTTAAAATCGTTATATACTAGATATAAGTTAAGCAGACTTAGTCATCAGTATCCTGCGTCATTTGGGTCCTTATGTGTTACCTATAAGCAATGAACTAGAAAATAAGGATTTCTAGACTGCCAAGAGTAAAGAGTTTTTTGAGCCAACCTGTAGCTTCAATAAAAGTGTCCAGTTTGCGAACATTTATATTTGATAGATCAGATAAATCATGCAAAAAATGTTCACCTATATGAAGAGCCCTTAGGGTTTCAAAAGCTAGGTAGTAACAGAAGAGGTTAGTGACTGTCTCTTCCTCATCGATGTTAAGACAACTGGTACAGTTGACGTAATGCTAAAGACTAAGTCTTCTGGCATGCAATCCAAAAACGTAGTGCCCTGTGAGGGTTAAGATCAATTTGCAAGGTCTGGCTTGTTAAAGCATTTAAAACCAGTGTTATTCTAAATGGATTAGTTTGCTTTCATACTAAAGAAGTGGTCTCAGTAAACCAAGTTTTCTAAGCTAACCCATATACTCGTAGACATTGCCTTATTATCGAATTTCAGGCAAATATCGGTAAGCCCCTAAATTGGTCAACATCTTCCTGTTTAAGAAAAGCACCAGATTTAAGAAGTTTTTCTGGAATAATGCTGCCAGGTGTATTATTTTGAGATGAGCTCAATTTATGAGAAGAGTTCAATATAGCAATATCTTGATATCTCCTTGCGAGATGCCCGGAATTCGCAAGAGAGAACAGATGTCATATGGACATTAGATATAGATTTTAAATTAGAAATTAATATCTCCGACATGTATACTGTGGTATCTTAGCCCGCTTGATTGCCTAACTTATAGTCGGTAGCTCGATCTGAAGAGTACTACAGAGTTCAGGAATTTTAAAACAGTCAACTTTCCTTTTTTGGGATTGCTCATTATTTACCTTTTCATTCTAAAGAAAAGTGATTTGTATACCTTCTCTGATAATTAGGATAATAGCTCGAGCAGTTCGTTTGTCTGGACTGGCCGCTTAGGAGTTTCTTTTAGTTTATTTTTCTATGCTTGAATGATAATGCGGAAGGAGTTGATAAAATCGACATAAGATCGAGAAATGCTTTGGAGAAGCAAACTTACCATTACTTTTGCCGATGGCAGTACAAGTTTTTGCACCGATTAAGGGGCCCTTATGAACGAAGTCTAGCTTAGAAATAACTTGTTTCACAACCGAACTTACCAGGCGATGCTAATGACATCGCCAGTTTTTGCATTAAGTAAGGTCCCATTTTATGGAATGGTTTATTATTTTCTTTTTAAGATTCCGTGTAAAAGACATTTGTCTGCTCAAATAATTGGAGTAATAGCTTGAGCAATAGGCCCTGACTCATAGCGGAGTAGATGCTTTGCAATGTTTGGGCGACTTCGGGACTGCCTAAATTGCTTATTTGGTTGTGTGGGACTGCAGGTGTTAGAAGCCTGACTTATTTACTTGGATAAATGGCCTATCTTAACAACCTGTTAAGGTCAAAGGACGAACTTTTTATATAATTCTTCGAGCTTTTATCTTGTGCGCATATTCTCCAATTTCGTAGGTTAAGCTTTGAAAGATTTTCCTCTACATAGTTATTCATTGAAGTTTCTTTCGGACGTCCTCTTCTTACATAAGGGGGAACCGTTTTTATTCTTATTTTAGTTTTTAATAGTGATTGTTTTTTCCAGGTGTGGGTTACTAGCCCGACGCCCTAAGCCATATTTTTATACCCTTCACCACCATAAAAGGAAAGTTTGTGCTGATGTATGTAACGCATAGAAATATTTGTCTTAGACCCACCTTTTAGTATACCCATAGGCTTATAATTACTTTCTGAGTCGATTTAGCGATGTCGGTCCGTCCGTCTGGCTGACTGGCACTGGCTGGACCCCCACGTAAACCATGCAATCAAAGTACGGGTCGAAATTATAAAGATAATTTGATAAAATTTGGCGCAGATCATTTTTTTGTTGGTGGGACCAGGCTATTAAAATTCATCAAAATCGGTCCATGATTTATGGTACCTCCCATAGGTCCCACTTCTCGGAATTGATAGCTTGGCCACAAATATCAATATTTTGTAATGAAATTTAAAACAAATACTGCTTATGTTAATCAAAATCGCTGTAGCAAATTTTGTTGAATTCGGTCCACATTTGACCATAGCTCCCATACAAACTCATCTGTCAAAACTCACAAAATGAGACAAAAATCTTTAAAAACGCTCATAAATCTGAAGATAATGAGAATTTTGAGTTAATTTTTGCATACATAATTTTTGTAAAAACGGTAAGCAATTTGCTAAATTTCGAGATAATAGGTCCACATTTGACCCTAGCTCTCATATAAGTCTAAAGGACGGAAATAGCTTAAATATATAAGTTTTGACAAAATGTTTTTATGATGGCAAAATTTAGCAAATATTTGTCTTTATACAGGAAAAAGGACACCTTAGACCTTAGTGGTGAAGGGTATCGTATGGCCGGGCTTGACCGACTATAGCACTTTCTTACGATAGGAATGAGAATGTTGGGAGTAACTTACAGCAGATAAAAGTAATTGTGTTTTTGTAGCACAATTTGTGGGACAAACTGTATTTGATATGAAATTTTTGACTTTACTTGAACCATGAATAGACTTGAGTAACACAACTTTTACTCCTGCCATAGAAAAACTGTTTCTGTTGTAATAATTTAAAGCCAGCCTAATTTTATTTTCAATTAAGAAAAATATGAAATCAAAAATTTGAAATAGAAAATTTTGAATTAAAAAAAAATTGAATTAAAAAAAATTTAAAACCAATTTTTCATTTAACAAAAATTAATATAAAACAAGATTTTATTAAAAAATCAATTTCTTATTTAAGCAAAATCTAAGAAAAAGTTAGGAATTTTTTGGAAAAGTTTTATGTCAAGTGTATTGCAGGAGAATTCCAATTTTTTAGAGTTATTTATAACAGCTAAGGATGGATGGGACTAAGAATGTATGAGACAAAAAAATGTTATCAAAGTAGTTCTATTCAAGCCATTTTTTATTTAAATGGTCTCTAAGACATTATAATTCTTAGTTATTCTGCTTTTAAAAACTGGTTATATTAGAGGTTTTTGATTTTTGCAAACAATTTTTTATTATTTTAAATTGGAATTATAGAGCAATACACTTGAGGTAAAATTTTTTTTTAAGTTATTTTTAGCAAGAAACAATTTTTAATTAATTAAAATGCCTTAGAAAAAGAATAAGAAAATTTAAAACCGTAACAAAAAAAAAATTCAACCAAATTTAACTTTAAATTCAAACTTCAGCACCATCAAAAAAGGATTTTTAAAGTCGAATAAATTTCACAAAATAAAAAGAAAATCAATAATTTACTTTACAAACAAAAATTATTAAAAAAATAAATGTGGCAAAATAAATTTATCTTAAACAAGAAAAAAGTCAAATATTTTTAAATTAAAAGAAAAAAATAAAAATATATTTTTTATTAATTAAAAATCAAAGAAATTTATCACCTTAAATATATAAAACAAAATCATTTCAAACTAATTTTGCAATACAAAAAAAAATAAAACCTAAAACCTAGAAATAGTTATTATTTTTCAGATAATTCTAGAATTTTAAATAAAAAATTAACAAAACAACTGAATTATTTATTAAAACAAAATTCAATTTAATAAGAAATTATCAGAAAGAAACGAATATTCAATTTTTTTTCAATCATAAATTAATAATACAACAAAAACATTAATTAATACTAAAAAGAAATCAATATTTTAACTGAAATTTAATAGAAAAAAAACTCTTTAAAATAACAAAAAATTCATCTTAAAGCTTTGAGAGTATTTCATTAAGTAAAACTATAATAAAAATATATAAATATAATAAAAAATAAATTATTACAATAATTAAAAAATTTGCAATTATCTCTATGAGAATATTTTAGTAATAAATCATAAAAAAAATTATATAAATTATTACATAATAATTCTTTAACAAGAAACTTATTTAATTAGTTAAGTTAAACTGAAATACCACAAAAACTTTAAAAATTTTATTAAAAAAATCATCAACAAAAACAAAACAACAACAACAAACAATTAAACAATAATAAAATGAATGAAAGAAAAAATTTCCATTGCATTTTTAAATGTCTATTGGGTTAGAAGTTAACATTTTTTTCCCAGCCTTAAGTTATGCTACAGTTATTTTCATTTGTCTGTTAGAAGTAACAGAAATGATAAGCCAGGGATGGGGAATGGTTTTATAACAAATATATGTAAAGAAAATGTACTTTAAAATACAGGGTGATTTTTTTAGCGAAGTATCTAGCGCAGTGGTTCCCAAGAGATCTTACTTTGCGGCCCCTTGAGACATTTTAGCTTGGCAGCGGCCCCAAAGGTTTTTACTGCAAATATACTTGCATAGAAAAATACTTTTTATGGTACAAACTAAAGTCTTTTTTTCAGTTTTAAAAAACTGAAATAAATAAAAAGAAGTAAGAAAGTATTATAGTCCTTTAAGTCCACTTTTGATATATCACAAAGTACAAATGTGTTCTAATTGTAAACAATATAAGAAGTATTTTTCCCACCATCAAAACCGTGGCTCCCATACAAAAAACATCTTATTTTAAAAGAAAAGTTTTCAATCTCTTGTTTTTTATGCAAATTTAAAAAAAAAATCTTATTTTTTTAGGAAATTTTTTAAAATTTTTATAGGAAATTTTTTCAAAAAACAATTTTTTATGATAAATTTTTCAAAAATTTCTTATTTTTATAGGAAATGTTTTCAAAAAGCTATTATTTTTATAATTAATTTTTAAAAATTGTCTTAGTTTTATAAGAAATTTTTTCAAATAACTATTTTTTTTTAACAACAAATTTTTTAAAATTTTGTTATTTTTACATAAAATTCCCAAAATTTCTTTATTATTTTGTAAGTAAATTTTCAATGCCTTTTTTAATGCCTCTTTTAAGGAAATTTTTAAAAAATTTCTTATTTATATAGGAATATTTTTAAAATTTCATTTTTTATAGAAATTTTTTTCAAAAATTTAAAATTTTTCTAGGAAATTTTTTTAAAAAATTCTTTCCTATAAAGTTTTCAAAAACTTCATGTTTTTATAGGAAATTTTTCAAAAAATATTTATTTTAATAAGAATTTTTTCAAAAATTTCTTATTTCTATTATAAATTTTTCAGAAATTTCTTATTTTAAAAGCAAATTTTTACAGGAAAATTTTAAAAAATTTCTGATTTTTACAGAAAATTTTTCAATAATTATAATTTTTTTTTTTTAAATTCCTATTTTTCATTAGAAATTTAAAAAGAAAATATAATTTTTTATGGGAATTCTTCTTCTTCTTCTGTTATCCTTGACTCCCAGTGGAGCATAGGGCCTGGGAATTAAAAAAAATATATTTTTTTCTTAAAAAAATTTTTCAACAATTTGTTATTTTCATAGAAAATCTTTCAAAAATTTCTTACTTTTATAGAAAATTTTTCAAAAATTGTAAAATTATGTAAATATAAAATTCTAATAAATTTCTTATTTGTTTTAAAAATTTTTCAAAAATTTCTTTTTTTATAGGAAATTTTTTTTAACAATTTCTTATTTTGAAAAGAAAATTTTCAAAAATTTCTTATTTTTAAAGTAAAATTTTGTTTCAGGAATTTTTCAAAAATGTCTATTTTTGAGGAAATTTTTAAAAAATTTCTTATTTTTATAAGAAACTATTTAATTTTATAGAATAATTTTTAAAAAAATTCTTATAGCGTTCGTCACAGCACTTTAAAAGCGAATATCTTTTTCCTCCAAAAAAAAAAAGCACAATCGATGGGCTAATATTATCGGAAATCTGTGCAAAGATATCTAGTGCAGAACGGCAATGGGATACATTTAAGTACAACAAAATCCGTACAAATGTATCGTCCGTCACGCAGGATTTGTCCATATAAAAAACTTCGTAATGACGAAGCCAAAAATGTTTTCATAATTTATTTCATTTATTTCTCAAGATTCCTAATAAATACCTAATACATAAATTGATTTGAACTGTGCTACACTTTCCATCCCCGTTATTTACAGCTACTCTCGGTCTCTTTTCTCCACCACTTTAGCTCATTAAATGTTAGCTGCTAACATTTACTTTCTTTGTGGTGAGTTTGTTTCAACTTAACATAACATTATTCAGATTTACAGTTGTTCATACTCGAGTTAACTGTTGCTTACCTCTGTAATGTTAATTTCAACTCTGTTATCTTAGATTTATCACTGTTAAGAGTTATTTACAAATGTTAACTGCCACTAATCAATGTTACTTGTTGCTTATTTGTCTGTTAACTTAAGTTAAAGCTTTTAAGTTACTGTTAAATTTATTTTTTCAACATTTCCAGCCACAATAACCAAACAACGTGTTACTGAGGCAATCAACGAATTCAGTTTTAAAACGAGTTTCAAATCATACGGTTCGTAAAAGAAGTGTTTGGTTGCTATTTTTATCTATTTTCCGCTTTATTCGCAACGGTTTAATGCAATTTTTCTACAAAAAAAAACTCTTTCTAAAGAGTTTTAGTGAGTGTTTTTTACGATAAAACGAAATATCTAAAAAAATTAAACAAAAATTTAAATAAATTATTTCTTAAACAAAATTAAAAAAAAATTTAATTATTTAAAAAAAATCATCTCCCACGAAATTACAAGAAATTTTGTAATAAAAGAAATTGTCACAGAAAATTTCACTATTTCCATCAAGAAAAAAAAAGTAATTTAAGAAAACCACAATATTGTAATAAATAAAAATAAAAGAAAATTTTACACTCTCACTTATTTATTGGCAAATGAAATTTAAGAAAATTCAGCCCAAAACGAAAATATTGAAAAAATATAAAAGAAATTACTCAAAAAAAAAAGTTGTGATTTAAAAAATTTATTCATAAAATAACGAATAATATCAACTTTAACTAGAAAGCACTTTTAAAGTCTCACAAAAAAGGATTAAAAATTACTTTTAAACAGGTGAGTTTTGATAACAAAGAATGTTGGTCCCAACTTCAAATCCAAAATTATCGAAAATAAATTGGAACTATAACTATGAATGTACGTAGGCCCAATGGTGTAGCTATCGAGGAAATATGGTCTATATTTCCGAGACCATGAAGTTATAATATCTATATAGTCTTTATAGTCTTTATAATAATTCACGAGGGAAGTTATAGTCTCTACAAAGACACACGAGTAAAGTTATAATCCCACAAGAAAAGTTATAGTCTTTATATAGACCCACGAAGAAAGTTATAGTCTCTATAAAGACCCACGAGTGAAGTTATAGTCTTTATATAGACCCACGAGGAAAGTTATAGTCTCTATAAAGGCCCACGAGTGAAGTTATAGTCTTTATATAGACCCACGAAGGAAGTTATAGTCTCTATAAAGACCCACGAGTGAAGTTATAGTCTTTTTATAGACCCACGAGGAAAGTTATTGTCTCTATAAAGGCCCACGAGTGAAGTTATAGTCTTTATATAGACCCACGAAGGAAGTTATAGTCTCTATAAAGACCCACGAGTGAAGTTATAGTCTTTTTATAGACCCACGAGGAAAGTAATTGTCTCTATAAAGGCCCACGAGTGAAGTTATAGTCTTTATATAGACCCACGAAGGAAGTTATAGTCTCTATAAAGACCCACGAGTGAAGTTATAGTGTTTATATAGACCCATGAGAAAGTTATAGTGTTTATATAGACCCACGAGGAAGTTATAGTTTCCATAAAGACCCATGAGTGAAGTTAAAGTCTCTTTATAGGCCCACAAGTGAAGTTATAGTCTTTATATAGACCCACGAGGAAGTTATAGTCTCCATAAAGACCCACGAGGGAAGTTATAGTCTTTATATACCCGACGATGGAAGTTATAGTCTCCATAAAGACCCACGAGGGAAGTTATAGTCTCTAAAAAAGCCCACGAGTGAAGTTATAGTCTTTATATAGACCCACGAGGAAAGTTATTGTCTCTATAAAGGCCCATGAGTGAAGTTATAGTCTTTATATAGACCCACGAAGGGAGTTATAGTCTCTATAAAGACCCACGAGTGAAGTTATAGTCTTTTTATAGACCCACGAGGAAAGTTATTGTCTCTATAAAGGCCACGAGTGAAGTTATAGTCTTTATATAGAGCCACGAAGGAAGTTATAGTCTCTATAAAGACCCACGAGTGAAGTTATAGTCTTTTTATAGACCCACGAGGAAAGTTATTGTCTCTATAAAGGCCCACGAGTGAAGTTATAGTCTTTATATAGACCCACGAGGGAAGTTATAGTCTCTATAAAGACCCACGAGGAAAGTTATTGTCTCTATAAAGGCCCACGAGTGAAGTTATAGTCTTTATATAGACCCACGAAGAAAGTTATAGTCTCTATAAAGACCCACGAGTGAAGTTATAGTGTTTATATAGACCCACGAGGGAAGTTATAGTCTCTATAAAAGTCCAGTTATAGTATATTTAAAAGTCCACGAGTGAAGTTATAGTGTTTATATAGACCCATGAGAAAGTTATAGTGTTTATATAGACCCACGAGGAAGTTATAGTTTCCATAAAGACCCATGAGTGAAGTTAAAGTCTCTTTATAGGCCCACAAGTGAAGTTATAGTCTTTATATAGACCCACGAGGAAGTTATAGTCTCCATAAAGACCCACGAGGGAAGTTATAGTCTTTATATACCCGACGATGGAAGTTATAGTCTCCATAAAGACCCACGAGGGAAGTTATAGTCTCTAAAAAAGCCCACGAGTGAAGTTATAGTCTTTATATAGACCCACGAGGAAAGTTATTGTCTCTATAAAGGCCCACGAGTGAAGTTATAGTCTTTATATAGACCCACGAAGGAAGTTATAGTCTCTATAAAGACCCACGAGTGAAGTTATAGTCTTTTTATAGACCCACGAGGAAAGTTATTGTCTCTATAAAGGCCCACGAGTGAAGTTATAGTCTTTATATAGACCCACGAAGGAAGTTATAGTCTCTATAAAGACCCACGAGTGAAGTGAAGTTATAGTCTTTTTATAGACCCACGAGGAAAGTAATTGTCTCTATAAAGGCCCACGAGTGAAGTTATAGTCTTTATATAGACCCACGAAGGAAGTTATAGTCTCTATAAAGACCCACGAGTGAAGTTATAGTGTTTATATAGACCCATGAGAAAGTTATAGTGTTTATATAGACCCACGAGGAAGTTATAGTTTCCATAAAGACCCATGAGTGAAGTTAAAGTCTCTTTAAAGGCCCACAAGTGAAGTTATAGTCTTTATATAGACCCACGAGGAAGTTATAGTCTCCATAAAGACCCACGAGGGAAGTTATAGTCTTTATATACCCGACGATGGAAGTTATAGTCTCCATAAAGACCCACGAGGGAAGTTATAGTCTCTAAAAAAGCCCACGAGTGAAGTTATAGTCTTTATATAGACCCACGAGGAAAGTTATTGTCTCTATAAAGGCCCATGAGTGAAGTTATAGTCTTTATATAGACCCACGAAGGAAGTTATAGTCTCTATAAAGACCCACGAGTGAAGTTATAGTCTTTTTATAGACCCACGAGGAAAGTTATTGTCTCTATAAAGGCAAACGAGTGAAGTTATAGTCTTTATATAGACCCACGAAGGAAGTTATAGTCTCTATAAAGACCCACGAGTGAAGTTATAGTCTTTTTATATACCCACGAGGAAAGTTATTGTCTCTATAAAGGCCCACGAGTGAAGTTATAGTCGTTATATAGACCCACGAAGGAAGTTATAGTCTCCATAAAGACCCACGAGTGAATTTATAGTCTTTTTATAGACCCACGAGGAAAGTTATTGTCTCTATAAAGGCCCACGAGTGAAGTTGTAGTCTTTATATAGACCCACAAGGGAAGTTATAGTCTCTATAAAGACCCACGAGTGAAGTTATAGTGTTTATATAGACCCACGAGGGAAGTTATAGTGTCTATAAAAGTCTAGTTATAGTATATTTAAAAGTCCACGAATGAAGTTATAGTGTTTATATAGACCCATGAGAAAGTTATAGTGTTTATATAGACCCACGAGGAAGTTATAGTTTCCATAAAGACCCATGAGTGAAGTTAAAGTCTCTTTAAAGGCCCACAAGTGAAGGTATAGTCTTTATATAGACCCACGAGGAAGTTATAGTCTCCATAAAGACCCACGAGGGAAGTTATAGTCTTTATATACCCGACGATGGAAGTTATAGTCTCCATAAAGACCCACGAGGGAAGTTATAGTCTCTAAAAAGGCCCGCGAGTGAAGTTATAGTCTTTATATAGACCCACGAGGAAGTTATAGTCTCCGTAAAGACCCACGAGAAAAGTTATAGTCTCTATAAAGGCCCACGAGTGAAGTTATAGTGTATATATAGACCCAAGAGGAAGTTTCAGTCTCTATAAAAACCCACGAGGAAAGTTATAGTCTCTATAAAGACCCACGAGTGAAGTTATAGTGTTTATATAGTGTCTATATAGAGCGACTATAGACCTAAGAGCGAAGTTATAGATTTACCTTATAGAAACCGAAAAGTGAAGCGATATAAATACTATATAGCGACCTTAAAGAAAGTAACAGGTGGTATATATAGAACACCAACAAGTGCAGTAAGAAAAGGACTTCATAGACCCCACAAGTAAAGCTAGAGATGGGAACTGAAATGACTAACAAGTGACGCTTAACATACTCGTAAATTATAAATGTCATATTTTAAAAAACTCTACCGAACCTATTATTGAACAGGATATATTATGCAGCGACTGATGAGTAAAGTAATATGTATAAAGGCTACTTTAATGGAAACTAGAGGTGAACTATATAAAATACCCAAGGGTGAAGTAAGAAAGAAATTGCATAGGGGAACTCTAAGTAAAGATGGAGAGGGGTTTTAAAATGAATCACAAGTGACTTACCATGTACTCGTAAAGCAATGGAAGCTACAGTTGGACTAATAAGGGATTGCATCGAGAAACATAGTGTAATCTATGAATCGGTTATATAGACATACAAATCAATGAGTAAGTGACACTATAAATAGATCCACGATACAAGTTTTATAACAAACGAGTGAAGTTTTTGAGGACCTGCGAAAATAGCTGTAAGGATACTGTATAGATTGAAGTAATAGAGAGTTTGTGTAGAGACCTACGATCTAATTAATCTGAAGCCATTAATTTATTATCCCCTCCGATTGTCAAATAGAGCTATTTAAAATTCTACTGTGAACTCTCAAATTAAACTTTGTAAACAACTAAAATTAAGTCTTAAGAAGGACAGGGTAGTTTACCTCGAATCAGTCAAATTAGAATGATAATCGATGGGACTATGTAAAGAACTACTCTATATATATAAGGTGGAACTATCTGAAGTTGAAAGTTTTCTATGAATGTTGTAGGTTTGGTTGCTTGGGTTTAGAACGATGGTCCCTTCGTCCAACCTGTAAAGGATAAAAAATAAGAAAAGAAAGTATTGACTACCAGATGCTACAATGTATCGGGTGGTTAAATTTCAAGGGCCGATGTTGATTTTGAATAAAACACAAACTATTTAGGAAATTATTGTAATTTTATTTTATTATGATATATTGGTATTACTCAATTATGTATGGAACAAAATATCGGCCAAAGGGGCGCCGCGACCACGGCGGCACACCTCCATCCGATGGTCCAAATTTTCGATGACCCTGAGGCATAATGGAGGTTCTATGCCGTTAATGTGCCGAATTATCTCATCCTTTAGCTCTTGAATTGTTGCTGGCTTATCGACGTACACCTTTTCTTTCAAATAACCCCAAAGAAAAAAGTCAAACGGTGTCAAATCACATGATCTTGGCGGCCAATTGACATCGCCATTACGTGAGATAACACGGCCATTGAATTTGTTGCGCAAAAGAGCCATTGTTTCGTTAGCTGTGTGACAAGTGGCACCGTCCTGCTGAAACCACATATCGTCCACATCCATATCTTCCAATTCGGACCATAAAAAGTTCGTTATCATCTCACGATAGCGAACACCATTCACAGTAACTACCTGACCGGCCTCATTTTGGAAAAAATACGGCCCGATGATGCCGCCAGCCCATAAACCGCACCAAACAGTCACTCTTTGTGGGTGCATTGGTTTTTCGACAATCACTCATAGATTCTCATTCGCCCAAATGCGGCAATTCTGTTTATTGACGAATCCACCGAGGTAAAAATGTGCCTCACTGTTGCCATTTCTTGCCACCATACTGGCCATTCACGACGTTTGGAACGGTCAAGAGGCTTTGTAAGCACCTTGTAAGCGTGTAAATGCAAGTCTTTATGCATAATGTTCATCAACGACGAGCGTGAGAGGTGCAATTGTTGGGCACGACGACGAGTTGAGGTGGACGGCTCTTAAGCCTCACTATCGCGAACAGCAGCAGTATTTTCTGCAGTACGAGCTGTACGAGCATGCACTGGTGTTCTCAGATCTTCTACAGACCCGGTTTGCTCGAATTTTTCCACGATTTTTGCGATTGTACGCACATTTGGACGATCAAATTGACCAAAAAAATCACGAAGTGCACGATATGCATTTTGATTTAAACGCCCATTTTCATAATAAGTCTAGATAACTTTAACACGTTGTTACATTGTGTATCTCTCCATGGTTCAAATTGAGTAAGTCTGAAGCAGAGAAATGTCAAATAAAATTCGGAAAAAAACTTGGCGTTTAGGTGTGGTTCGGCCCTTACAATTTAACCACCCTTTATATTAAGTCTATTTTTATAAACTCTAACATTCGAGAGCTCAAATGAAATGAGTAAATCCATTTTTACCTTTTCTAACGTTAGAGAGCTCAGATATATCGTGTAGAAACAATTGATATTGTATAGAAGTTCAAAATCTGCTCTCTATATAGAAGTATATAAGAAGCTATAAAATAGAAAATTGACTTGTAATCGATTAAATAAATCTAAGATTAGGAAAGAAATGGAACACTATAAGCCACTCTAACTGGAGAGGAAATGGGACTTTCTAAAGGATTACTATTTCTGTAGAAATGGAACTATTCAAGTCCTATAATTGAAGTAGAAATGAGAGTTTGTAAAGAATTCTAATTCAGAAAAGTTACCAAAACTTCAATATCTATATCAAGGCTTCAATACCTACATATATATGTAAAGGGTTTTCAATAAGAGCACTACAAAAAAAGTTTTTTTTTTTTTTAAAATAAAACAAAAACTGTTTTGGATATCAATGAAAAAGCACGTTTGATGCCATTATGTATGGAACTCGATTTCTTTTGCATGGTCACCACGGGCACACTTGCAGAAGTGAAGACGCTAAACCCAATTTTCGACAGTTTTCAAGCATAAACTGGCCGATACTGCTGCAATTTCACGTACGATATACGTACGAAGTTCATCAATCGTCGCTGGCTTGTTGGCATAGACCATCGACTTGACTTAGCCTTACAGGAAATAGTCTTACGGCGTCAAATCGCACGACCGAGGCGGCCATTTGACTGGACCATTTAATGAGATAACACGTTTTACGAACTTGGTTTTCAATAAATTGATCGTGGCATTCGCTGAGTTGGAACCACTTGACCTCCAAGTTCGTATCATCCAATTGGGGCCAAAAATATTCGGTTGTCATTGAACGGCAGAGATTCAGATTCATAATAAGATTCATCACTTAAGATGTACGGTCCAATGGCGCCGCAGTCCCATAAAACGTACCAAACCGTATTTTTTCGGAATGCAATAATGACACATGGAGCACGTGTGGCTTGCTGCCTGACCAATAACGCATATTATGTTTATTGGCGAAGCCATTCAGCCAGAAATGGGACTCATTGCTGAAGATGATTTGCGCTCTTAACATTGAGGCCACTGACTCCGAATTTCGGGAGTAAATTTTAATAATTTCGACTCGTATATCTTTCCATCATGAAATGTCAAACCTTACTGAAGAGAAATGTGGAAGAGTAGCAAGAAATATTGCGTTGTCTGATGTCCCTGTCGCTGTACTTTTGTGGCGTCCCTGTTTAATGACTCTATATGTATATTAAGATATTACCAGTGCAAATTTTATTTAAAATTTTCTTCAAATAAAAACTTTCTATGAAAAAATGAGGAAACATGATGAACATAGTCTCTCCTAAACCATTGATAAAATTTTGCAATTTAACGGTTAAATGCACCAAACATCATCGATGACAATCATTACAACAAAAAAAGTAATAATAGAAAGAAAAAAGGCATAAAGATTAAAAAAAAAATAAGTTAAACTAAACTAAAAAAGCATTAGCAGCAATAAAAAAAAATGTAAAAGTAATCGAAAACTGCAAAGACAACATTTTTATAACAGAATTTATACAGAAAAGACAACAACAACATAAACAACTTCCATGTTGTTGTTGTAGTAAATAACATGTTTATAATTGTTTAATCAGCTGTTCTAAATTTTTATGTACAAGTTTGAATTTTGAGCCGAGTATTTTTAGTAGAGGGAGGAAGTAGAGATAGAGTAAATAGTAGAAAATTCTGCTTGACCAATTCAAATACTCAAATTACAAAAATAACAAATGTAGAATTCTATAAAATACAGAAGCTTAGCAACAACAAAAACTGGGGAGAGAAGAGCAGTAATAGGTACTCTTTTGGCTTATATGTGTGTAAGAGTGAGAGGTTAGGTATGCAACTGTATATGAAAAGCAACAATCAAAATGCAACAAACACAATACAAAAACATTTTGGAGAAAAAGCTATTGTAATTAACCGTAATTACTCTAGTATTTTCTCATAATTACACAAGCAAAACCGAGGTAAAGGGGAGATATAAAGGTCACCCACAAACTAAAGAGAAAGAGATATAAAAAAGTGATAAAACAAAAGAGTTTAGAAAAATGTAAATAAAAATGTACCTAAAAAAAAGAAACTACTGTTAGTCGTGAGTTTTGAAGAAGAGTTTTAATATAAGTTTTATTTATAGTCTTGGAAACTTAACATCTAAAAAGGAGTTATAAAATCCATTTTATTTATATTCTTGGAAACTTAAAGTCTAAATAACTTTTTGTTCCATAAATTCCTTGACTGGCTCTATCTATTTCATCGCTGGCGCCATCCTCATCCACTAAATCACCTTGAATTCTTCACACACACATTGTTAACGCCGCCGCGGCGTTTACATTAATCTTACATGACTTGGCGTTGGCAAATGTCAAACAAAATCTATCAATTTGACAGAAATGTCAGTGTTGACAAAGAAAAAATTCCTATAAAGTAAACGGATAAAATTACAATTCGGTCAAGTGAGAATAAGTTATTGAAAATGCAGCGAGAATTTTAAAATTTTAATTTTGAATATAAGTAGTATAAAGTTCTGACAAAAGACCTTCAAAATAAAAGTAAGCTTAAGGAGGGTTTTTAAGAGTCTAAAGAGTAAATAGAAATAAAAAGAAAAAAATTTGGTAAAGGATAAGGTAAGAAGGAATGAAAAGAAAAAAGTCTGGAGCTATGTGTGTATATAAAAAGACACTATTGAGACCAAGCCGGAACTAGATAAAGAGTAAGATTAAAGCTAATCTAGATTCGTATAAAGATCCACAATAAAAACAAGCATGAAAGTGCTATAGTCGGTCAAGACCGACCATAGGATACCCTTCACCACTAAGGTCAAAGGTGTTCTTTTTCCTGTATAAAGACAAATATTTGCTAAATTTTGCCATCATACAAACATTTTCATAAAACTTATAACTATATTCAAGCTGTTTCCGTCATTTGAACTTATATGAGAGCTAGGGTCAAGCGTGGACCGATTATCTCGAAATTTAGCAAATTGATTACAGTTGTTACGAAAATTATGTATGCAAACAAGAAACTTAAAATTCGCATTATCTTCAGATGTACGAGCGTTTGAGTGATTTTTGTGTCATTTACTGCGTTTTGAGAGAAAAGTTTGTATGGGAGCTATGGTCAAATGTGGACCGATTTCAACGAAATTTGGTGCAGTGATTTTAGTTTACATAAGAAGTATGTGCTTCATGAAAAAATATTGATATATGTGGGCAAAATATCAATTCCGGGAAGTGGGACCTATGGGAGGTACCATAAATAATGGACCGATTTTGACGAATTTCAATAGCCATGGTCCCACTATCAAGAATTGCGACCTGTACTTTGATTACATGGTTTACATGGGGTCCAGCCAGCCAGCCGTCCAGACGGACCCGGCGAACACCCTGAATATGAAAACATTGATTGAGAAAATTGTAACTATAAAGGGACTTTATTAAGATCTACGACCTAATTTTACCTGGGACTACATTTTCATCACCATATTGACTATATAACGCTAACTAGGACTATGATTATAGCATAACTGTAGCCATGACTAGAACTACAATTATAACTTGATTAAAGTCTTACTTTATAAAGATCTACGATTGTAGCTAAGGACTTACTATATTTGACTATATAAGGATCTACAATTACAGCTTAAGTCTTACAATATCTGACTATATAAAGATCTACGATGGCAAATTAAGTCTTACTATATCTGACTATATAAAGATCTACGATTTCATCTTAAGTCTGACTATATAAATATCTGCGATTGCGGCTTAAATCTGACTATATAAAGATCTGCGACTTCAGCTTAAATCTGACTATATCAAACTATATAAAGATCTACGATTGCAGCTTAAATCTAACTATATAGAGATCTACGATTGCAGCTTAAATCTGATTATATAAATTTCTGCGATTTCAGCTTAAATCTGACTATATCTAACTATATAAAGATCTACGATTTCAGCTTAAATCTGACTATATCTAACTATATAAAGATCTACGATTTCAGCTTAAATCTGACTATATCAAACTATATAAAGATCTACGATTGCAGCTTAAATCTAACTATATAGAGATCTACGATTGTAGCTTAAATCTGATTATATAAATTTCTGCGATTTCAGCTTAAATCTGACTATATCTAACTATATAAAGATCTACGATTTCAGCTTAAATCTGACTATATCTAACTATATAAAGATCTACGATTTCAGCTTAAATCTGACTATATCTAACTATATAAAGAGCTACGATTTCAGCTTAAGTCTGACTATATCTACAATTACAGCTTCAATCTGACTTTATATGACTATATAAAGATCTACGATTGCAGCTTAAATCTAACTATATAAAGATCTATGATTGCAGCTTAAATCTGACTATATCTGACTATATAAAAATCTGCGATTGCAGCTTAAATCTAACTATATAAAGATCTGCGATTGCAGCTTAAATCTAACTATATCTGACTATATAAAGATCTACGATTTCAGCTTAAATCTGATTATATCTGACTATATAAAGATCTACGATTACAGCTTAAATCTGACTATATCTGACTATATAAAGATCCACGATTTCAGCTTAAGTCTAACTATATCTGACTATATAAAGATCTACGATTTCAGCTTAAGTCTAACTATATCTGACTATATAAAGATCTACGATTACAGCTTAAATCTGACTATATCTGACTATATAAAGATCCACGATTTCAGCTTAAGTCTAACTATATCTGACTATATAAAGATCTACGATTGCAGCTTAAATCTAACTATATCTGACTATATAAAGATCTACGATTTCAGCTTAAGTCTAACTATATCTGACTATATAAAGATCTACGATTTCAGCTTAAGTCTAACTATATCTGACTATATAAAGAACTACGATTGCAGCTTAAGTCTAACTATATCTGACTATATAGAGATCTACGATTGCAGCTTAAATCTAACTATATCTGACTATATAGAGATCTACGATTTCAGCTTAAATCTAACTATATCTGACTATATAGAGATTTACGATTGCAGCTTAAATCTAACTATATCTGACTATATAAAGATCTACGATTGCAGCTTAAATCTAACTATATCTGACTATATAAAGATCTACGATTTCAGCTTAAGTCTAACTATATTTGACTATATAAAGAACTACGATTACAGCTTAAATCTGACTATATAAAGATCTACGATTTCAGCTTAAGTCTAACTATATCTGACTATATAAAGATCTACGATTGCAGCTTAAATCTAACTTTATCTGACTATATAAAGATCTACGATTTCAGCTTAAGTCTAACTATATCTGACTATATAAAGATCTACGATTGCAGCTTAAATCTAACTTTATCTGACTATATAAAGATCTACGATTTCAGCTTAAGTCTAACTATATCTGACTATATAAAGATCTACGATTTCAGCTTAAGTCTAACTATATTTGACTATATAAAGAACTACGATTACAGCTTAAATCTGACTATATAAAGATCTACGATTTCAGCTTAAGTCTAACTATATCTGACTATATAAAGATCTACGATTGCAGCTTAAATCTAACTTTATCTGACTATATAAAGATCTACGCTTTCAGCTTAAGTCTAACTATATCTGACTATATAAAGATCTACGATTGCAGCTTAAATCTAACTATATCTGACTATATAAAGATCTACGATTTCAGCTTAAGTCTAACTATATCTGACTATATAAAGATCTAGGATTAAATAATAAAAGTACATATATTAGACCTACCTTTTCAGATAGAAAAGTGGCTCTCAGCCCAAAATTCCCCGTGAGTTCAATTCCACTTGAGCTAATTTTTTACGTAAATTTATTTACTAACGAAGAAAATTGCTTCGTTTGAAACGGAATTTGAATTCTAATTTTGAATATTTTAAAGAAAATTTTCTAAATCAGGTTTTATTTCTAATACGGGAACAGAGACAAGTGGAAAAATTCGAGGGTAATTGTTAATTATGAAGAACAATTCCCGATGAATTTTTCACTTTTTTTTTTGTATATGAACCCCTTTGATTGAAATGTAAAAGGGACTATATAAAAACTCCAGACTAAACTATGCATCCGACTAGGGGAGGACCCCTAGGTAAAGAAGATTGTCGAATAGAGGGTATAATGTTAAGAATCTCGGAATTGAATACTTCTCTATTGTAACTTACCAGAAAAGTTTGTGTGGGGATTTAATTCCCCTGCTAAAGAAGGAGTGTTCTTTTAAGTACGTTATTCGATTCACTGGCCAATCGGTGACCCAAAATAAAGAGTCTTTATAAATGTTTATAGTAATTCTAATATCGGACCTTACAGAGAGTTACTTATATTAAAATTTATAACCTAAATTTTGTAAATAAAATTTTTTTCTTGCCATATTTAATAACTAGTAGATATCATTTCTGCCTGTAGCCGCCCTTCTTTCCTCTGTCACATATTTTTACGCTGGCTGGCATCATACTTTCATAGTCTGGTAACTGGCCAACTAAGACAATAAAAGTGTTTAAAAATTAATACGCGAAAAATGGATCAAATTGCAAAATTTTGTCATACGGAAAGAAATAGAATGAATGGAGTCAAATAAATAATGGAAACAAATTTGAAAAGCAAAAATTGTGTTTAAGTTTTTTTTTTTTTTTGATAAATTTATAAAGTTTCTTCAGGTGAATTGCAAGGAGATCAGGTTACATGTGTTTATGTTTAATAAAAAAAATAAAGACAGTGGGTGGTAAAAGTTAGGAGATTTCTAAGGTGTGACAAAGGGAAGTACTAAAAATTTAAGTGGAAAAAGAGGAGTTTTTTTTCCAATTTTATGGAGAAGAGAAATATTTTCTCAAATTCTTTCTAGGTGTTGTTTTATTTTACCACACACTGTACTCCTTTTGTTATTATATTTTTCAATTTAAATTATTTCTTCTTATTTTTTTTTTTTTGTTCCTTTGTTTTTGTGTGTTGAACATGTTGTATTTTTTCATGTTGATTTTACAAATTTATTGTAAATTTGTATTTATTTCTTTTCCATTATCATATTTTTTTTATTGTTTAAATTTAATATTTTCTTGAATAAATCGTTAAAAAAAAAGAAATTATTTTCTCTTCATAAACATGACTATCGGATTCACTTCATATTTGTTTTGTTTAAAAAAATTTTCAAATTTTTTTCAATACAAAATTTTTTCCATTTGCTACCTGTTGATAATGAAACAAGTTTAAAATTTGTGGGCAAAAAAAAAAATTAATTTGTTTATTCGCTTTGATTTCTGAGGTATTTTAATTTAATTTCACGAGCAAAAAATGAAGCGTTGCAATATTTTTTTGAAAAATTCATCTACTTAATAAAACACGTTGAATGTAATACGACAGGTCCATATATTTTGTTAGGAGTTCCATGTACCTTGATTGTAGATATAACATGTAAGAAAGTGCTATAGTCGGTCAAGCCCGACCATATGATACCCTTCACCACAAAGGTCTAAGGTGTTATCTTTCCTGTATAAAGACAAATATTTGCTAAATTTTGCCATCATACAAACATTTTCTCAAAACTTATATATTTAAGCTGTTTCCGTCATTTGGACTTATATCTTCATTATCATTATCATTATCTTCAGATTTACGAGCGTTTTAGTGATTTTTGTCTCATTTAGTGCGTTTTTAAAGAAGAGTTTGTATGGGAGCTATGGTCAAATGTGGACCGATTTCAACGAAATTAGGTACAGTGATTTAAGTTTACATAAGCAGTATTTGTTTTAAATTTCATGAGAAAATATTGATATTTGTGGCTAATATATCAATTCCGGGAAGTGGGACCTATGGGCGGTACCATAAATAATGAACCGATTTTGACCAATTTCAATAGCCATAGTCCCACTATCAAAAAAATGATCTGTGCCAAATTTCATCGAATGATGAAATTTGGCTTATCTTTAGATTTGCGACCTGTAGTTTGATTACAAGGTTTACATGGGGGTCCAGCCAGCCAGACGGACGGACGGACGGACGGGCGGACGGACTAAGTCGACTCAGAAGGTGATTCTAAGCCTATTGGTATACTAAAAGGTGGGTCTAAGGCAAATATTTCTATGCGTTACATACATCAGCACAAACTTATAATACCCTTTCCACCAATGGTGGTAAAGGGTATAAAAAGAGGATGTTATATATATAAGAACTATAGCCAAATATCGACTGATTGTCACAAAATTTTACTAGTATATATATAAGGCTTATTTTTGTAAAATTTAGTGGCTATAGCTGTTATAGTTCCTAATGTAATAGCTTTTAACTTGCCTTTGTTACATTTTTTTTGGTTTCCGGGAGTGTTTTTTATATGAAAGCTATAGCCAAATATATACCGATTTCTATAAAATTTGATATACTGACTCTATAGTTTGCATAAAACTTCTCTATTCTAAATTTAGTCGTCATAGCTATGACAATTGTATGCGATTTATCAGCATTAATGTGTTTCCCGGATCGGGGTTATATGGGAGCTCTAACTAAATGTGAACCGATTTCGTCCATTTTCAATGCACAAATTTCCCAAGATATCAAAAATACTTTTTTTTGTCATTCTAACTCTTTTCGTTAAGTTTCTATCGCGTTTTTATCTAACGGACAGATGAACATAAACCCCCCCTTTCTTTTTGTATTTTTGTGAAAGTTTTTTATATGGGAGCTATGGTCAAATGGTAACCAATTACGACAAAATTTTGCACACTGGCTGGCCTTCACATACGACTTCTTTTTGTTAAATTTTGTTGCTATTGCCCTTTTCGTTAAGGCGCTATCGTGCTTTTATCTGAAGGACATAAACGCCCTTTTCTTTTTGTATTTTTGTGAAAGTTTTTTATATGGGAGCTATGGTCAAATGGTAACCGATTGTGACACATTTTTGGACACTGGCCGGCACTGGCATAAGACTACCTTGTGCTAAATTAAGTGTTTATATTAGTTATAGTTTTAGATATATTGGCATTTAAGTGTATTTTAGGTGAAATTTAAGCTGTTTTTCGTAAGTTTTTTGTATGGGAGCTATGGCTAAATGTGAACCGATTTTAATGAAAATTTTCACGCTGCCTAGGGCTAATGTAAAACTTCTATATACCAAATTTTATCATCATAGCTGCAAATAAGCGATTAGCCTAGACGAGGTTATACAGGAGCTATGGTCAAATGTGAACCGATTTTGCCAAATTTCAATGGTCAAATGGTGACCGATTGTGACAAAATTGGCCGGCACTGACATAAGACTTCCTTGTGCTACATTTAGCGGTAAATTTTGTTATAGTTTTAGATATATTTTCTATTTTAGGCGAAATTTAGGCTGTTTCCGTAGTTTTTTTGTATGGGAGCTATGGTTAAATGTGAACCGATTTTGAAGAAATTTTACATGCTGCCTAGGACTTATGTAAAACTTGTATATACCAAATTATAGTATCATACCTATTCCAATATGTCATTTATTAGCAAATAAGCAATTATCCAAGACGAGGTTATAGGGGACCAATGGTCAAATGTGAACCGATTTTGCCAAATTTCAATTACCAATTTAATGGTCAAATGGTGACCCATTGGTGACACAATTTTGCACACTGGCTGGTATTCATATAAGACTTTTATTGTGCCAAATTTAGTGGCCATAGCTATTACAGTTTATCATTTATTGGCATTCAAGTGTATTTATGGGTGAAATTATATATGGGAGCTATGGTTAAATGTGAACCGATTTTGAAGAAATTTTACATGCTGCCTAGGACTTATGTAAAACTTCTATATATCAAATTTTATCATCATAGCTATTATAATTTGTCATTTATTAGCAAATAAGTAATTAGCCTAGACGAGCTTATACGGGAGCTATAGTCAAATGTGAATCGATTTTGCCCGATTTCAATACTAAAATTTCCCAAGAAATGAAGAATATTTATCCCAAATTTCGGTGACCTATATCCTGTCGTTAAAGTTTTATCGTGTCGACAACAGACAGACAGACATACATCGCTTAATCGTTTTAGAATTTCATGAGGATTCAGAATATATATCCCTCTTGATTTTGGAGCCAATCTCTATATACACCCCCCCCCCCCCCATTCAATTTAATGGTAGGCATAACAAATAGGACTGGTTTAAGGGCCTATTCAAACTAATCGCCTTCGGAGACAAGAATTCTGCTGCAATTGTGCATCTCTAAAGAAAGTTAAGGAAGTCTGGAAAGATGGCTTTCGGACTATACATAGGGAAAACAGACAACCCATTAGCAATACAAGAGCTAAAGAATGATCCGGGAAATATCTCAGAAGAGTTTTTTTTATACCCTTCACCACCATTGGTGGAAATCGGTCCACATTTCTAATGACCCTTGTAAGCTTAGATTTGGTTACAATTTCTCCTGCAACAGCTGAAAGTTGACTTGGTGCAATCTTGTCTGCAAAGGTCCCACTAAAGTAATTGGCAGTGATTCGAATATCCAGGAGCAACTCCAGAAATAGGTCCTATTTAACATGAAACTTATCAAATTCTTTAGGTTTTATGATACATACGAATGTTCGTACTTAATATTAATGATATTAAATTTTTGTATTAAGTTTGTCGGAAGCTTTTAAAACTGCAAAAAACATTCCAGGAGCCAGATTTCAACTGACAGGAGGACATGGCGCAATTGACTCTGCTGGATTCTGTTATTCTTTGTAGTTACAAAATAAATGTATGTTTGTCGGTTGATTGTCTATTTGCTATATTTGTCTATAAATCAAAAAATAGTTACAATTTAAAAGAAAACTTATGAAGTTATTTAGGTTTTATAGAAATTTTTGTATATTTTATCACTTTAAATATTTGTATGAAGTTTGTCGGAAGACTTTAAAACTTAAGAATACTTCAGGAGCCAGATTTTGATAGACGATATTTTGATATTCTTTAAAACTGAAAAAACAATCCGTTAGCTAGATTTCAACAGACGGAAGGACATGGATTCTCTTATTCTTTTTAGTTAAAAAAATGCATGTTTGTCGGTTGATTGTCTATTTGCTTTATTTGTTAATAAATCAAAAAATTAGTTCCGATTTAATATAAAACTTATCAAGTTATTAAGGTTTTATGCTATAACTATAAAAATTTTTGTATAATTTATCACTTTAAATATTTGTATGAAGTTTGTCGGAAGACTTTAAATCTTAAGAATACTCCAGCAGCCAGATTTTACCAGACGATATTTTGATATTCTTTAAAACTGGATTGCTTTTTCAGGCGGACATGGATTCTGTTATTCTTTTTAGTTAAAAAAATGTATGTTTGTCGGTTGATTGTCTATTTGCTTTATTTGTTTATAAATCAAAAAAATAGTTCCGATTTAATATAAAACTTATCAAGTTATTTAGGTTTTATGCTATAACTATTCAAATTTTTGTATAATTTATCATTTTAAATATTTGTATGAAGTTTGTCGGAAAACTTTAAAACTTAAGAATACTCCAGGAGCCAGATTTTAATAGACGATATTTTGATATTCTTTAAAACTGAAAAAACAATCCGTTAGCTAGATTTCAACAGACAGAAGGACATGGATTCTCTTATTCTTTTTAGTTAAAAAATGAATGTTTGTCGGTTGATTGTCTATTTGCTTTATTTGTTTATAAATCAAAAAAATAGTTCCGATTTAATATAAAACTTATCAAGTTATTTAGGTTTTATGCTATAACTATACAAATTTTCGTATAATTTATCATTTTAAATAATTGTATGAAGTTTGTCGGAAGACTTCAAAACTTAAGAATACTCCAGCAGCCAGATTTTAACAGACGGAAGTGGATAAATTGACTCTAATGGATTCTGAGTTTGTCGATAAATTGGTTGTGAATAATGAAAATATGAAAAATTTTTGTATGAAGTTTGTCGGAAGACTTTGAAACTTAAGAATATTCCAGGAGCCCGATTTTAACAGACGGAAATGGATAAATTGACACTAATGGGTTCTGAGTCTATCGATAAATTGGTTGTGAATAATGAAAAGATTAAATATTTGTATGAAGTTTGTCGAAAGACTTTAGAACTTAAGAAATGGATAAATTGACTCTAATGGATTCTGAGTCTATCGAAAAATTGGTTCTAGGGTCTGAGATGAATAATGAAAACATTACAAATTGAGGGACGAACTTAAAGTAATGATTTTAAATGTCTTAAATCCTTTTTTTTAATTTTTAAATTTCCGACTGTAGATTATAAGGGATACCCCCTATATAATAAATATAATATAATAAACCTTTAATAAAATTTTCAAAGTCTTATGGTAAGAATTTTGTGAGAAATATAAGATTTATAAGCTTGTCATAACTTCATTTTATCGCTTATCATTTAGAAGGTTAGTTTTTAAGAAGAAAATTTATCTTTGTCTGATTTGTCGGTTGTTTGTATTCTTTAATATTAATTTTATTACGTAAGAATTTATTGAAAATTTTTCTACTTAAAAGTATTATTTTATAGTTTTTATCACTAAAGTGTACTTTACTCTTTAATGGGTTCCAATTCAATGAATCTTCAAATAAATCTAATATTTTATTGTTATTTTTCATGCTCAAATTTCAATAATAATTTTTTTTCTAAATTTTTTCTTTTCAGTTTTATAACACCCGATTGACACGAATCATCCCACTCTCCTCAAACACATTTTAAGTCAAGTGTTTTAGATCAGTTGACAACACTTGAATATTTCAATTACTTATTACTTTTTTTTAAATTCCTTTCAAATAATTTTTGGTTTAGATTTTTGTTAACTAGTGTAAATTCAATAACGAACCAACGAAAAAAAACCTAAAAATTTTTACATATTTTGCAGAGCAAAATTTGTCGTTTTAAAAACTTGTCTACAGCTTAAAAGAAAAGCCTTAATCCACCTCAAACCAGGTAAGTTTGGTTTTCAAAAAAATTCAATAATTTCCGCTTTTGTTGTCGTTTTTTTGTTGTTGCCAAAATTTTCCGCTTGTGATTTTCTTTTTGCTTTGAAAAAATTTTTATTTATATAATATTTATTTGAAATTAATTACTGAAGCCCCCTAAAAGGCAAAAATATAGTAATTATGTTATATTTTATTTTGGAGGAATACAAAAAAAAAGAAAAGGTTAAAACTCACGCGATTTTGGAGTTTTGGATTTAACAATAAAATTTATTAGGTAATCAGCTCAAGGGGGGCACAAAGAAATTCGGAAGCTTAAATATATAAAAATAAATTATAATGAAATAAAATAAAATATTGTTATATCATGATCAATGAATTTAACAGGTTACAACTTTCAAATTAAAATGAAAATAAAATGCATTTTTTACAAAAACGACAATCCACAGACAAATGGAAAATTTTCGTTAAATTAAATTATTTCTATTAAAAGTCACGTTTTTTCTTTATTTAAAAAAATTCTAGTAAAAAGATTTTTCATACATTTAAATTTGTAAGTTTTAAAGCCTTCCGACAAACTACAGACAAATAAATAAAATGATTTATATAAAGCAAATTTTCCTTCTTATATAAAATCCTAAGAATGTAAGAAGTTTTAAGTAAAATCAGACCTAGTTTTTCATATTTATATATATTTTAAATGAAAAGACAATCAACCGACAAACAGACAATTTTTGTATAATTAAATAATTTCTCTCTAGGAGCAAGTTTTTTTAATTAAAATTTAAAATTCTTTCTAAAGAATATTTAGTTCAATAAATTTTTTACGTTTTTAAGCTTTCCGACAAACTTCATACAAATTTTTTAAAATTATAAAAAGTACGAAAATTTTGCTCTAGCATTAAAACTAAATAATTTGATAAGTTTCAAGTTAAATTTTCAAATTAAAATAAATATAAAATTCAATTTAAACATAAACGACAATCTACAGACAAATGGAAAATGTTCTTAAAATTAAATTATTTCTATTAAAAGTCACGTTTTTTCTTTATATATATAAATTCAAGTATAAAGATTTTTCATACATTTAAATTTGTAGGTTTTAAAGCCTTCCGACAAACTACAGACAAATAAATAAAATGATTTATATTAAGCAAATTTTCCTTCTTATATAAAATCCTAAGAATGTAAGAAGTTTTAAGTAAAATCAGACCTAGTTTTTCATATTTATATATATTTTAAATCAAAAGGCAATCAACCGACAAACAGACAATTTTTGTATAATTAATTAATTTCTCTCTAGGAGCAAGTTTTTTTAATTAAAATTTAAAATTCTTTCTAAAGAATATTTAGTTCAATAAATTTTTTACGTTTTTAAGCTTTCCGATAAACTTCATACAAATTTTTTAAGATTATAAAAAGTACGAAAATTTTGCTCCAGCATTAAAACTAAATAATTTGCTAAGTTTCAAGTTAAATTTTCAAATTAAAATAAATATAAAATTCAATTTAAACATAAACGACAATCTACAGACAAATGGAAAATTTTCTTAAAATTAAATTATTTCTATTAAAAGTCACTTTTTTTTATATAAAGATTTTATATAAAGATTCTTATCCATTTAAATCTGTAAATTTAAAGGCTTCCGACAAACTTCAGACAATTATCTAAAATGATTTATAGTAAGAAAAAATGTTTTATTATATAAAATCCTAAAAATTTAAGAAGTTTTAAGTAAAGTCAGAACTATTTTTTCACATTTATAAAAGTTTTTAATAAAAGGACAATCAACCGACAAACAGACAATTTTTGTTAAATTAAAATGTTTCTCTCTAAAATCAAGTTTTTTATTTTAAATTTAAAATTCTTTTTTAAAAATATTTTGTTTAATAAAATTTTAAAGTTTTTAAGCTTTCCGACAAACTTCATACAAATTTGTTAAAATTATAAAAAGTACGAAAATATTTCTCTAGCATTAAAACTAAATAATTTGATAGTTTCAGGTTAAATTGGACCAATTGCAATAAATTTCTAACAAAAAAGACAATCAACCGACAGACAGACAATTTTTGTTAAATGAAATTATTTCTCTTAAAGATCAAGTTTTTTCTTCAAATTCTTTTATCAAAGTATTTCAAACATGCAAATTTTTAAATTTTTAGACTTCCGACAAACTTCATACAAATATCTAAAATGATTTATAGTACGAAAATTTCCATCTATCATAAAATCAAAATAAAGTGATAATTTCGTAAGGAAATGTGCCAATTTTGTTCACTTTTAACTTACTTTTAACAAAAGACAATCAACCGACAAACAGACAATTTTTGCAAAACGAAACTATTTCTAAAATATAACCTTGTTGGCTTAAAATATCAAATTTATTTATTTTATAATGATTTTCTATAATTTTCAAGTATTTTTAACAATTTTTGTTAATGTTCG
Organism: Stomorhina lunata; assembly: GCA_933228675.1. NCBI lineage: Eukaryota > Metazoa > Arthropoda > Insecta > Diptera > Rhiniidae > Stomorhina > Stomorhina lunata. The sequence continues at coordinate 14,459,884 of OW121743.1, forward strand.
AAAATTCGAACTTAAGTTCGAAAATGTTTTATAGCTCAAAAATTACACTTTTTACCTCCAAATTGACAAAATATAAGTATAGAAAGGAATTTTATTTGATTTCTATCATTTTTAAATGTTTAAAGTTATGTTCGAAAATTTTTTATTTAGTTCGAAAAATTTTTAAAGCTTAAAAATTAAATTTATGTGATAAAAATTTTATATATTCCTAATTTTTAATGATTATTTTGTGAATTTGAAGCATTTTTGATCTGTTTTTTTAATGTTCGAAAATACGAACTTAAGTCCGAAAATTTAAAGGTTTGAAAATATAAATTTTGGTTACAAAAATTATATATTTACATTATTTTTGAGGATTTTATAGATTTTAAACAAAATTAGCCGTTTCTGTTAATGTTCGAAAATTCGAACTTAAGTTCGAAAATTTTTAATGTTTTAAAAACTTAAATTTTGGAGGATAAAATTAAAAATTTACTTTGCTTATGGGGATTATTATAGTTTTTAAGCATTTTTGGCAGTTTTTGTTAATGCTCGAAAATTCGAACTTAAGTTCGAAAATTTTTCTTAGCCCAAAAATTATACTTTTGACTTTCAAATTGTTAAAATATGTGAATTTTTTAGATTGCTATCATTTTAAAACGTTTTGGGCTATGTTCGAAAATTTCTAATTAAGTTCGAAAAATTGTTTAAGCTTAAAAAATTAATTTTGTGATAAAAATTTTAAAATATTCTTAATTTTTAATTATTATTTTGTAAATTAAAAGAATTTTTGACGAAAAATTTTGAAAGTTTAAAAATATAAATTTTTAGTATAATAATTACAAATTTACTTCGTTTGTCAAAATTTTTATAGTTTTTAAGCATTATAGGCCGTTTTTTATTAATGTTCGAATTTTCGAACTTAAGTTCAAAAATTTTTCGAAGTTTCTACTTTTAACTTCTAAATCCAAATAATACAAGTATTCAAGGAAATTTTGTTTACAGACAATTTTGATGGTTTTTGTACATATTCGAACATACAACCTAAGTTCGAAAATAATTTCGAAGTTTAGAAACTATTATTTTAGTTCCAAAAACTTTAAATTAACATTATTTTAATGATTATTTACAATTTTAAACATTTTGAAGTTGTTTTGTTAATGTTCGAAAATTCGAACTTAAGTTCGAAAAATTTCTAAACTCTAAAATTCTACTTATTTACCTAAAATAAACAAAATATGATTATATAAGTAAATTTACTTTGATTTTTAACAATTTTAAACGTTTTTGGATTAATATGCAAGTTCGAACCCAAGTTCGAAAAATTTTCGAAATTTTAAAAATTTTATTTTGAAGCTAAAAATTTAAAATTTAGTTAATTTTTTAATGATTATTCATAATTTTAAAGTATTTTTGGCTGTTTTAGTTAAAGTTCGAAAATTCGAACTTAAGTTCGAAAAATTTCTAAACTCCAAAATTCTACTTATTTACCTAAAATAAAGAAAATATGATTATATAAATAAATTTGCTTTGATTTTTAACAATTTTTGAGGTTTTTGGATATGTTCGAAAGTTCGAACCCAAGTTCGAAAAATTTTCGAAATTTTTAAAAATGTTATTTTGATTTTTTAATGATATTTTTAATGATTACTCATAATTTTAAAGTATTTTTGGCTTTTTTAGTTAAAGTTCGAAAATTCGAACTTAAGTTCGAAATAGTTCTAAACTTCAAAATTCTACTTATTTACCTAAAATAAAGAAAATATGATTATATAAATAAATTTACTTTGTTTACTAACAATTTTTTAGGTTTTTGGATATGTTCGAAAGTTCGAACGTAAGTTCGAAAAATTTTCGAAATTTTAAAAATGTTATTTTTAAACAAAAAATGTAAATTTTTTAATTTTTATCTATTTTCCATAATTTTTAACTTGTTTTGCTAAAGTTCGAAAATTCGAACTTAAGTTCGAAAATTATTCGAAGTTTAAAACATGAAATTTTGGTGCAAAAAATTAAAAAAATACTAAATTTACAATGATTCTTACAATTTTCATAAGTTTTTAATGTTTTTTTTTTCAATAAAAAAAAAAACGATCGATCAGTTCGAAATTTTTAGTAAGGAAAAATTTGCTTTGTATTTTTCAAGTTTCATGTGTTTTTTTTTTCATTTTTTGGTCATGTTCGAAAAATTTTGAATGTTTGTTTCTTAAACTTTGCAAGTGTTCATGCCGTTTGTTACACAAAAAGTACAAAGGAAAACTTTTAAATTTATAAACGATTACTTTTTGTTCGGAAAACCATTTAAATAAACAAAGAACAGGAAAAATCTGTATGTAGATTTTTCACTTAAATGTACAGAAATTCCTTAGTTTTGACCACCTGTTTAGCATTTGGTGACGGCAAAAACACTTTAAGCTTAAGCAAAAGACAAGAATAAACTGTTTTCTTAATGAAAAAGCCACTATATCCAGTCACTGAAGGCAGCCAAATGCAAATAAAAGAGGTTTATTTAAATTAAGAAAAATATCTCAAACGACAACTTAAAAACCATTAAAAAGAACGTGCCTTTTTTATGAGGGTCACTCTCAGATTTTTTATTTATAAAGACGCATATACAAAGGGACAGACAGATACTGCTAAACCATATGTTTTCAAATCGACTTTTTCTGAGTGGAACAAGGAATTTTTTTATATCTAAAATTTTTTGTTTTCTCCATTTATTTTGATCATTGAAAGATTTTTATGGTACTTTACAAAAACAACAAGTTTGACAGGTTTCATTTGGCATACTTCTTCTGGTCCAAAGTAAATACTTTTGCTTTGGTTGGGTTGATTTCTGCTCGCGGTTTTTAGGTCATGCTAAAGTTAAAATTTTGTTTTTTTTAAGACTGTCATTATAGGGTCATTCATTACATGTTTTACACAAGCCAAAGACAAAATAAAAAACTGGGAACATTCCAAGACAAAACTAAAAGTTGTTGGAGGACTTGGTAAATGACCAAGCCAAAATAAATACACAAGATTAGCATAAATGTGTCATTAATTTAATTTTACACCAGCAAGCAAAAATAAGCATATCAAATTTTACAAACTTAATTTAAGATTTTAACCTTAAAATGATATAAAATCAAGAAAATTTTATTAAATTTTTAATCTCTAGAAACTAAAGATCAATTTTAAAGTTTTAAAAAATTTTCGAACTTAAGTTCGAATTTTCGAACATTAACAAAAATGGTCTAAAATGTGAAAAAATAATCAAAATCATTGTAAATAAGCTCTAATCTCAAATTCTACACCCAAAATGACTCTTTAAAGATTTTAAAAATTTTCGAAATTAAGTTCGAATTTTTCGAACATCCAAAAAACTGTATCAAATTACATGAAAATTAAATAAAACCATGAAAAACCAAGTAAATATGATTTATTGAGTCAGATAAGTAAATTTAAAGTTTTGTAAAATTTTCGAAATTAAGTTCGAATTTTCTAAAATTAATAGAAAATGTCAAAAAAGCATAAAATTAAAGAAAATATGACTGTTTTCTATAATATTATGCATTTTTGACAATATATGTATTTAAATTTAACAAAAATTTAAATTATATATTGCAAAAATTTTTCGAACTTAAGTTCGAATTATTCGAACACTAGCAAAACAGCTAAGAAATATAGAAAAATGTTCAAAACCATTATAAATTAAGTAAAGTCAAACATTTTAGACCAAAAATTACTCTATAAAGATTTTAAAAGTTTTCGAAATTGAATTCAAATGTTTCGAACATCCAAAAAATATTTGCAAAATATTCATATATTAATTATTAATTAAAGAAAATCATTAAAAATCAAGTATGCATAAGATATTTAGTCCCGAAAGTATATTTAAAGCTTTGTAAAATTTTCGAAATTAAATTCAAATTTTCCAAAATTAATAGAAAATTAAAAATTAATAGAAGTTTAAAATGCATAAACGTATAGAAAATTTGACTATTTTCTATAATGTTATGCATTTTTGACTTAAAAATTTAAATTTGTACGTTTTAAAAATCTTTCGATCATAAGTTCGAATTTTCGAACATTAGCAAAACAGCTTAAAAATATAAAAAAATGTTCAAAATCATTATAAATTAAGTAAATTTGAACATTTAGACCCAAAATGACTTTTTAAAGATTTAAAAAATTTTAGAAAATAAGTTCGAATTTTTCGAACATCCAAAAAATAGTTCCAAAATAGTTAAAAATTAAATAAAATCAATAAAAATCGAGTATATATCAGATATATAGTCACAAAAGTATATTTGAAGTTTTGTAAAATTTTCGAAATTAAGTTCGAATTTTTTAAAACGAATAGAAAATGCTAAAAATGCATAAAATTTTAGAAAAATTTGAAAATTTTCTTAATATTATGCATTTTGGACAATAGATGTATATAAATTTAACAAAAATTTAAATTTGTACGTTTTAAAAATCTTTCGAACTTAACTTCGAATTTCCGCAAATGTCGAAAAATTTCGAAAACGTTAAGAAAAATGTAGAAAATTCTTATCATAGCCTTCTATTAAACTCTTCAACCCTTAATTCGGGTTTTTAAAGCTTGAATATTTTTTCGAACTTGAATTCGAATTTTCGAACATATTAAAAACAGCTGCAAAACTATAGAAAATCTTATTTTATTATCTAAATTAACTTCTAAGGTTTTAATTTGCATTTTTGAGCCTGAAATTTTTTTCGAACTCAACTTTGAATTTTCGAACATTTCGAAAAAAATTTAAAAACGTTTAAAAAAATTTAGAAAATTCTTATAATAGCCTTTTAATGAACTCATCTGCCCTATAATACGTATTTTTGTAGCCAAACATAAATTTCGAACTTATATTCGAATTTTCGAATATATAGAAAATGGTTGAAAAACTATAGAAAATCTTTTTTTTTTTATCTCAATGAGCTTTAAGGCTTTAATTTGTATTTTTACAGCCTGAATGTTTTGTCAAACTTAACTTCGAATTTTCGAACATGGCGAAAAGATTTTAAAAAGTTAAGAAAAATGTAGAAAATTCTTATCAAAGCCTTCTAATGAACTCCTCAGCCTTTAATTCTGGTTTTTAAAGCTTGACAAATTTTTCCAACTTGAGTTCGAATTTTCGAACATCTTGAAAATAGTTGCCAAACTAAAGAAAACCTTATTTTATTATCTAAATTAGCTTTTAACGTCTTAATTTGTAATTTTAAAGCCTGAAAAATGTTTCGAACTAAACTTCGAATTTTCGAACATAGCGAAAAGATTTTAAAACGCCAAGAAACATGTAAAAATTCTTATATTAGCCTTCTAATGAACTCCTCAAACCTATAATTCACATTTTTAAAGCCTATTAAATTTTTCGAATATAAGTTTGAATTTTCGAACATCTTAAAAATAGTTGAAAAACTAAAGATATCCTATTTTATTATCTAAATTCGCTTTCGAGGCTTTAATTTGTATGTTTAAAGCCTGAACAATTTTTCGAGCTTAACTTCGAATTTTCGAACATGGCGAAGATATTTTAAAACGTTAAGAAAAATGTGGAAAATTCTTATCATAGCCTTCAAATGAACTCCTAACACCTATAATTCGCATTTTTTAAGCCTGGAAAATTTTTCGAACTTGAGTTCGAATTTTCGAACATATTGCAAATTGTTGCAAAACTTAATAAAATCCGTTTTTATTATATAAATTAATTTTTAAAGCTTTAATTTGTAATTTTATGCTTTAATCATTTTTCGAACTTAACTTCGAATTTTCGAACATGACGAAAAATTTTTTAAACGTTATAAAAATGAAGAAAATTCTTATATCAGCCTTTTAATAAACTCCTTAGTCCTTAATTCGCATTTTTAAAGCCTAGAAAATTGTTCGAACTTAAGTTCGAATTTTCGAACATGACAAAAATTTTTAGAAAATAGTAAAAACTAACTATATAATATTTCTATATAGGTTCCTGGTCCCTAAATAAAGATTTTGACTCCCAAAAATGTTTTCGAACTTAACTTCGAATTTTCGAAATTCAGGTTTTTGCTTGATTTTTTCTTGGAATTTATTTTTTTTAACATTTTTCTGCTTTTCAAAATGATTTTGAAACGCCAACCTTTTTTTTTGCATTATTTAAATTTTTCACAAGGTTAACCAGATCTTTTGCTGCCGAGTGTTTACGATTTTATGGCTCAAAAGAATGCAAATTTATTTCAATATTAAAAATTGTTTATTTCAGTTAAATTTTTAAACCTATAAGAATGTTATTTAAATAATTTTTATAAAGTAATAAATTTTTTTGTTTATTATATTTTTAAATTTATAATTATAGAAAAAAAAAACTATCAAGAAAATTTTTTGTTCATGTATCAAGTTTTTTTTTCTCTGCAAAATGAACTGCATTTTATGTGATTAAAGCCAAGACTTGGCTGACTGGCAAGTGTTTTTTTGGACTCAAGCAGGGACAGACGGATGGATGGATAGATAGATGGTTGGATAGATGTTTGGATATATGGTTGAGTTCATTTAAAAAATGACCACTTCAGTGAGTGGTGCTACGAGTATGTTCGTTCATAGCTTTGGTGGCTGGCTGATTGCTTTGTATTTAAACATGTTTAACTTTGGCATTCAAAGTTTTATGAAAGATTTTTACAGAATTAATTGTAAAACTGACTGACTCCTAACTAGAGTCATATAAAACAAAATAAATTAATAGTTGTTCGAAAAAAGGGCGTATGTCATTATTTTCCTCCAACAAATCAAGAAAGAAAGCCCAAATCTAAATTAATTTGGCTTTTGAAATCTTAATAAAATATGTTTTAATTTAAAGTCCCACACTCTAAAACTTGACTTAAGCCCTTTTACAATGCAATCAAAACAAATTAAAAACCAAATCTCCAAGAAACCTGTAATCACTTAACACAAATTATTGAAAGTCTTGTTTTTAAGAAAATTTTAAAATATTATTACGAAATACCTCAAAAAAAACACAAATCTTTAATCTTCAATTAAGACTTTAAGAAACCCCTTCTAAAACTTAAAAAACCAAAAATCTTTTTTTATTAACAGAATTTTCCCTTACATTTTCTCTACCCACTTCTAAGTAATTAATTATCTAAGAAATAGGGAGTTTCCCTACAAATTACCACTTTTCTTAAAGGAAACATCACAAACTTAATAACACACTTTTATCACACAAAAACAATCTCAGATACTTTCATTAATTATTAGAAAAATGCATCTTTATCATTGTTGTATGTTTCATCAATGTTAGATATCAAGGGAAAATAAATAAATAATTTGAGAAAAAAAAGTTTTGATAATATTCCCCATCATAATTATTATAGCGTGTATACAATCTCTACAATTTCGAAATGATGGATCGTAAAAAAAAAACTGAAAATAAACCTCAATACAAATTACAAGGCAGCATGACATGCTGAGACTTTAAACGTAATAATTCTAGAAAATTAAAAAAAACTCATAAACTAAAGTAAAATTGTAGAAAAATAGCAAACTTAAAAATTTTAAATATAGCAATTGGACTCAAGTAAAGAGTCTTGACTATAGTCGACACTTTAGTAAAGAGTCTGGACAACAGTCGACACTCTAGTATAGAGTCTCGAATATAGTCGACACTCTTGTATAGAGACTCGACTATAGAGTCTTGACTATAGCCGAAACTCCAGTATAGAGTCTCGACTATAGCCGAAACTCCAGTATAGAGTCTCGACTATAGTCGACACTCTAGAATAGATTCTCGACTATAGCCAACACTCTAGTCTCGACTATAGTCGACATTAGTATAGAGTCTAGATTAAAGTCGACACTGTAGTATAGAGTGTAGGCTATAGTCAAAACTCTAGTGTAGAGTCTCGACTATAATCAACACTTTAGTCTAGAGTCTCTCGACTATAGTCGAAACTCTAGTATAGAGTCTCGACTATAGTCGACACTCTAGACTAGAGTCTCGACTATAGCCGACACTCTATTATAAAGTCTCGACTATAATCGACACTCTAGTATAGAGCCTCGACTCTAGTCGAAAATCTTCTATAGAGTCTCGACTATAGTCGACACTATAGTATAGAGTCTCGACTATAGTCGAAACTCTAGTATAGAGTCTCAACTCTAATCGGCACTCTTGCATTGAGTCTCGACTATAGTCGACACTCTAATATAGAGTCTCGACTATAGTCGACATTCTAGTATAAAGTCTTGACTATAGTCGACACTTAGTAAAGAGTCTCGACTATAGTCGACACTCTAATATAGAGTCTCGACTATAGTCGACATTCTAGTATAAAGTCTTGACTATAGTCGACACTTAGTAAAGAGTCTCGACTATAATCGACACTCTAATATAGAGTCTCGATTATAGTCGACACTCTAATATAGAGTCTCGACTATAGTCGACACTCTAATATAGAGTCTCGACTATAGTCGACACTCTAATATAGAGTCTCGACTATAGTCGTCACTCTAATATAGAGTCTCGACTATAGTCGACATTCTAGTATAAAGTCTTGACTATAGTCGACACTTAGTAAAGAGTCTCGACTATAGTCGACACTCTAATATAGAGTCTCGACTATAGTCGACACTCTAATATAGAGTCTCGACTATAGTCGACACTCTAGTATAGAGTCTCGACTATAGTCGACACTCTAGTATAGAGTCTCGACTATAGTCGACACTCTAGTATAGAGTCTCGACTATAGTCGACACTCTAATATAGAGTCTCGACTATAGTCGACACTCTAATATAGAGTCTCGACTATAGTCGACACTCTAATATAGAGTCTCGACTATAGTCGACACTCTAATATAGAGTCTCGACTATAGTCGACACTCTAATATAGAGTCTCGACTATAGTCGACACTCTAATATAGAGTCTCGACTATAGTCGACACTCTAATATAGAGTCTCGACTATAGTCGACACTCTAATATAGAGTCTCGACTATAGTCGACACTCTAATATAGAGTCTCGACTATAGTCGACACTCTAATATAGAGTCTCGACTATAGTCGACACTCTAATATAGAGTCTCGACTATAGTCGACACTATAATATAGAGTCTCGACTATAGTCGACACTCTAATATAGAGTCTCGACTATAGTCGACACTCTAATATAGAGTCTCTACTATATTCGGCACTCTAATATAGAGTCTCGACTATAGTCGACACTCTAATATAGAGTCTTGACTATAGTCGACACTCTTATATAGAGTCTCGACTATAGTCGACACTCTAATATAGATTCTCGACAATAGTCGACACTCTAATATAGATTCTCGACTATAGTCGATACTCTAATATAGAGTCTCGACTATACTCGTCACTCTAACATAGAGTCTCGGCTATACTCGACACTCTAGTATAGAGTCTAGACTATAGTCGACAATCTAATATAGAGTCTCGACTATAGTCGACACTCTAATATAGATTCTCGACTATAGTCGACACTCTAATATAGAATCTCGACTATACTCAACATTATTTTAAAGAGTCTTGACTATACTCGACACTCTAACATAGAGTCTCGACCATACTCGACACTTTAACATAGAGTCTCGACTATACACGACACTCTAACATAGAGTCTCGACTATACTCAACACTCTAATATAGTGTCTTGACTATACTCGACACTCTACCATAGAGTCTCGACTATACTGAACTAGAACTAAACAAAAACTGAACTACAACAGACTGGAATTTATTTGGAGCTTTTAAAGCCCTTTGTCTTTTTCTTAGAGATTTCACTGTTCTTCTTTCATTGTAAATACCTGTATCTACTTATATATACCCACTTTATAAAAATAGATAAATCATATTAAGAATCTAGTTTTAGCTTAAGTACCTACTACAGCTTTTTATTTTCTTCTTCTCATCTTAAATTTTGTTTAATTTATGCAGCTAAAATGTCTTTATAATTATTATAAATTTTTTTCTTGCTTTTTTATCTAAATATCTCATTACAAATATGCAAATATTTAAGTAGGGTAACTTGTTTTATATGTCAAATATTTTCCATATATGAATATGAAAAAATAAGGAATGAGAAATATTTCTAAAAGCTAAAACGCACTTTGTTTGCTTTTTAAAATTATTTTTTTGCGTCTTGGAAGATCGTCTTTTGAAATGATTCTTAAAAGAAATTGTGTTGTCTATAGGTTTTGTGGAAAGGGGTTGAAATCAAATTGTGGTTCTTAAAGAATAGAACAGCTGTATATTATATATTTTGCTATAATAAAAGCTTTCGAAAATAAAAGGAAGGTTTCAAGGACATCGAAAAAGGAAATTTTATGTACATTCCCAACCCTTAATTCAATCAGGAATATTTCCATAGAAAACATAAAAGTTTTTTATACTTAACTTTCTATTAAAATCTTATCGAAAGATTGTTATTTTTCCAAAACCGTGCCCAAATTTATCACTGACCATTGTAAAATCTTATTGTTTAAAAGCTTTAAGCTTTTTATTTTCGCTTTTTATTTCAAATATTTTTTTAGAGGCATTTGTGTTCCAATTTACTTAATTAAAAAATACAGCTGTTTCTAAACACAAAGTTTATACTTTAGTTTTATTAGTGTCCTAAATTCTTCGACAATAATCTTTTAAACACTATCTTAATTTGAGATATAAATATGAAGAGTATGACAATTAACTAAAGTACCCTACATCTTGAAGAAAAATGTAGCGAAAGTTTATGCTAAGGTAGGCACTAAAGTGTCAAATATATTTGTGAGAGTTTTACTTCAGTTCTGTTTCAGCTCTAGTTCAATTCTAGTCTAAAATATGTATTATATATTTAAGTATCTACTATTGTCGAGACTATATATTATAGTATACGACTATAGTCGAGGCTCCTTACTATATTATCGACTATAGTTGAGACACTTTATATAGTGTCGACTATAGTCAAGACTCTTTATTATAGCATCGACTATAGTCGAGACTCTTTATCACAATAATTACTATATTCGAGACTCTTTATTATACCATCGACTATAGTCGAGACTTTTTATTAAAGTGTCGACTACAGTCGAGACTTTTTATTTTAAGTGTCGACTAAAGTCGAGTCTCTTTCATACAGTGTCGACTATAGTCCAGACCCTTTATTATAGTATCGACTAAAGTCGAGACACTATATTAGAGCGTCGATTATAGTCGAGACTCTATATTAGAGTGTCGACTATAGTCGGGACTCTATATTAGAGTGTCGACTATAGTCGGGACTCTATATTAGAGTGTCGGGACTCTATATTAGAGTGTCGACTATAGTCGAGACTCTATATTAGAGTGTTGACTATAGTCGAGACTCGACACTCTAATATAGAGTCTCGACTATTAATAGTCGAGACTATATATTATAAGAGTGTCGACTATAGTCGAGACTCTATATTAGAGTGTCGACTTTAGTCGAGACTCTATATTAGAGTGTCGACTTTAGTCGAGACTCTATATTAGAGTGTCGACTATAGTCGAGACTCTATATTAGAGTGTCGACTATAGTCGAGACTCTATATTAGAGTGTCGACTATAGTCGAGACTCTATATTAGAGTGTCGACTATAGTCGAGACTCTATATTAGAGTGTCGACTATAGTCGAGACTCTATATTAGAGTGTCGACTCTAGTCGAGACTCTATTAGAGTTTCGACTATAGTCGAGACTCTATTAGAGTTTCGACTATAGTCGAGACTCTATATTATAGTGTCGACTATAGTCGAGACTCTATATTAGAGTGTCGACTATAGTCGAGACTCTATATTAGTGTGTCGACTATAGTCGAGACTCTACATTAGCGTGTTGACTATACTCGAGACTCTATATTAGAGTGTCGACTATAGTTGAGACTCTTTCTTATATGTAGTGTCAACTATAGTCTAGACTCTATATTAGAGTGTCGACTATAGTCGAGACTCTATATTAGAGTGTCGACTATAGTCGAGACTCTATATTAGAGTGTCGACTATAGTCGAGACTCTATATTAGAGTGTCGACTATAGTCGAGACTCTATATTAGAGTGTCGACTATAGTCGAGACTCTATATCAGAGTGTCGACTATAGTCGAGACTCTATATTAGAGTGTCGACTATAGTCGAGACTCTACATTATCGTGTTGACTATACTCGAGACTCTATATTAGAGTGTCGACTATAGTCGAGATTTTTTCTTATATGTAGTGTCAACTATAGTCTAGACTCTATATTAGAGTGTCGACTATAGTAGAGAATCTATATTAGAGTGTCGATTATAGTCGAGACTCTATAATAGAGTGTCAACTATAGTCTAGACTTTTAATTATAGTGTCGACTATAGTTGTGACTCTTTATTATAGTATCGACTATAGTTGGGATTCATTGTTATAGTATCGGCTATAGTCGAAACTCTTTAATATAGTATAGACTGTAGTCGAGATTCTTTATTATAGCATCGGCCATAGACGAGACTCTTTATTAAAGTTTAGACTATAGTTAAGACTCTTTATTATAGTATCGGCTATAGTCGAAACTCTTTATTATAGTATCGACTATAGTCGAGATTCTTTATTATAGTATCGACTATAGTCGAGACTCTTTAATATAGTATCGACTATAGTCGAGATTCGTTAATATAGTATAGGCTATAGTCGAGACTATTTATTATAATATCGTCTTGACTCTATATTATATTGTCGACTATAGTCGAGACTCTTTAATAAAGTATAGACTATAGTCGAGACACTTTATTATAGTGTCGACTATACTTAGTCGAGACGCTTTAGTATAGAATAACATACGAATGCTTTTTTGTGCGAAATGTAAATCAGAAAAACACTTGTTCTTAATTATGTCTCAATATATACATAAATGACCTCTCGTTACCAGGTCTTTTAAATATTTAGCAAAAACCATTCCAAACTATACATTTTTAGCTGCTTATTTTGACAGACTGCAATCAAAGAGTCTTAAACATTTTTCATCGTTTAAATAAATTTGGTTACATATGCAAAAACCCCAAACAAAATTTAAGACTTAAAAAAACAAATTCACAGTTAAATACACAAAAACCCATCTATTTTCACATTGAGGTTTCAGATAAATTTTTTAGGAAAAAAATATCATTAAGCAAAACAAACAAAAATTGAAAATATTTCTGTTTGTAATGGATGATGTTCATGACGATCATCATCATCATGATCATTTGGCTTCTAACCATTTGTTTTCAAGTTTATTTGAATTTAGACAAAAGAATTGTTGGAACATAAAAAAGCAACATTAAAGCTTGAGTTTGGCTTAAAGATTTAGGAATGGCCGTAAACCAAACAAATGAAATTTGAAGAAAAAAAAAAGAAACACAACTCTAGGGTCGCTGCACTCTAATGTAAAGAGGCGAAAAAAGCAAAAGATATTTTTCTAAGACAAAAAATAATAAAAATAGAAAAAAACAAAAACCCAGATGAGAAGTAAGTCAACCGGTATATAATAAAGAATAAAGATGTTTACAGACAATAAAAACATATAAGAATACTACGTATGTTAACTGGGCACAGTGGGGCAATTTGAAAAAAATTCATATAACTTTAGCCAAAACAGACGACGATAATATAATGTCAGTTCTAGTTCAGTTGTAGTTCAGTTGTAGTTCAGTTCTAGTTCAGTTGTAGTTCAGTTGTAGTTCAGTTCTAGTTCAATTCTAGTTCAGTTCTAGCTCAGTTCTAGTTCAGTTCTAGTTCAGTTCTAGTTCAGTTCTAGTTCAGTTCTAGTTCAGTTCTAGTTCAGTTCTAGTTCAGTTCTAGTTCAGTTCTAGTTCAGTTCTAGTTCAGTTCTAGTTCAGTTCTAGTTCAGTTCTAGTTCAGTTCTAGTTCAGTTCTAGTTCAGTTCTAGTTCAGTTCTAGTTCAGTTCTAGTTCAGTTCTAGTTCAGTTCTAGTTCAGTTCTAGTTCAGTTCTAGTTCAGTTCTAGTTCAGTTCTAGTTCAGTTCTAGTTCAGTTCTAGTTCAGTTCTAGTTCAGTTCTAGTTCAGTTCTAGTTCAGTTCTAGTTCAGTTCTAGTTCAGTTCTAGTTCAGTTCTAGTTCAGTTCTAGTTCAGTTCTAGTTCAGTTCTAGTTCAGTTCTAGTTCAGTTCTAGTTCAGTTCTAGTTCAGTTCTAGTTCAGTTCTAGTTCAGTTCTAGTTCAGTTCTAGTTCAGTTCTAGTTCAGTTCTAGTTCAGTTCTAGTTCAGTTCTAGTTCAGTTCTAGTTCAGTTCTAGTTCAGTTCTAGTTCAGTTCTAGTTCAGTTCTAGTTCAGTTCTAGTTCAGTTCTAGTTCAGTTCTAGTTCAGTTCTAGTTCAGTTCTAGTTCAGTTCTAGTTCAGTTCTAGTTCAGTTCTAGTTCAGTTCTAGTTCAGTTCTAGTTCAGTTCTAGTTCAATTCTAGTTCAGTTCTAGTTCAGTTCTAGTTCAGTTCTAGTTCAGTTCTAGTTCAGTTCTAGTTCAGTTCTAGTTCAGTTCTAGTTCAGTTCTAGTTCAGTTCTAGTTCAGTTCTAGTTCAGTTCTAGTTCAGTTCTAGTTCAGTTCTAGTTCAGTTCTAGTTCAGTTCTAGTTCAGTTCTAGTTCAGTTCTAGTTCAGTTCCAGTTCAGTTCTAGTACATTTTTAGCTAATACTATATTACAGTGTCGATTTTAGTCTGGACTCCAAATTTAGTCAAAACTTTAGTTTATTGTCTTGACTATAGTCGAGTGTCTTTGTTAAATTATCAACTACAGCCGTGACTGTTAATTTTAGTGGCCACTATAGTCTAGACTCTTTATTGTAGTATCAACTATAGTCGAGACTCTTAATTATAGTGTCGGTTATAGTCAAGACTCTTTGTTAAAGTGTCGACCATAGTTAAGACCCTTTATTATAGAATCGACAATATTTAGTTGAGACTCTTTATTATGGTGTTAACTATAATCGAGATTCTTTATTATAGTGTCGACTATATTCGAGACTTTTGATTATAGTGTAATCTATAGTAGATACTATTTGTTAAAGTGTCGACTATAGTCGAGACTCGTTATTATAGTGTACACTACAGTTGCGACCCTTTATTATAGTGTCGGCTATAGCCGAGACTCTTTATTATAGTGTCGACTACAGTTGAGTCACTTTATTATTATGTCGGCTATAGCATATACTCTTTATTATAGTGTCGATTTTAATGGAGACTCTTTACTATAATGTCGACTATAATCGAACTATCTATTACAGTATCGACTATAGCCGAAACTATTTAATATAGTGTCGACTTTAGTCGAGACTCTTTATTATATCGTCGGTTATAGTCGGGATTCTTTATTATATAAGTAGTATCGACTTTAGTTTAGACCGTTTATTATAGAATCGACTATATTTTGTCGAGACTCTTTATTATAGTGTCAACTATAGTCGCGACTCTTAAGTATAGTATCAACTATAGTCGAGACTCTTTATTATAATATCGACTATAGTCGAGACTCTTTATTATAGTGTCAACTATAGTCGCGACTCTTAAGTATAGTATCAACTATAGTCGAGACTCTTTATTATATTGTCGATCATAGTCGAGACTATAGCCGAAACTATTTATGATAGTGTCGACTATAGTCAAGACTCTTTATTACAGTGTCAACTATAGTCGAGACTCTTTGTTATAGTGTCGACTAAAGTCGAGACGATGATATTTGAGACCTTTTATTATAGAATCGACTATATTTTGTCGAGACTCTTTATTATAGTGTCAACTATAGTCGCGACTCTTTGGTAAATTATCCACTATAGTCGAGACTCTTTATTATAGTGTCGATCATAGTCGAGACTCCTTATTATTGTGTCGACTATAGTCGAGACTCTTTATTATAGTGTCATCTATAGTCGAGACTCTTTATTATAATGTCGACTAAAGTCGAGACTCTTTATTATACAATCGACTATATTTAGTCGAGACTGTTTATTATAGTGTCGACTATAGTCAAGACTCTTTTTCATAGTGTTGACTATAGTCGAGATTCATTATTATATTATTGGCTGTTGTCAAGACACTTTATTAGAGTCATCTATAGTCGAGACTCTTTATTATATTGTCGACTATAGTCGAGACTCTTTATTATATTGTCGACTATAGTCGAGACTCTTTATTGTAGTGTCGACTATAGTCGAGACTCTTTATTGTAGTGTCGACTATAGTCGAGATATTTTATTATAATGTCGACTATAGTTGAGACCCTTTATAATTGTTTCGATTATAGTCAAGACCCTTTATTATAGTGTCGACTATAGTCGAGATTCTTTTTTATAGTGTCGACTAAAGTTTGTTCTGTTTGTTATAGTGTAGGCTATTGTCGAGAATCCTTTTTATAGTGTCGATTATAGTCTAGACTCTTTATTAAAGAATCGACTATAATTCAGACTATATATAGTCCAGACTATATATAGTCCAGACAAATATAATCCAAAGACCTAACTAGACTATATATAAAGTGGACTACATATAGTCTGCTATATAGATAGTCTGATAGTCTGGTATATATATATATATTTATATATACCAGGGCTATATGGACTAAATGTAGACTGAATTATATATAATCTGATCTATAGTTAGTCTGGTCCATATGTAATCAGGTCTCTAAATAGTTTTTACTATATATAGTCTGGACTTTATATTGTCTGGACATTATATAGTCGAGACTACATATTGTCTAGACTATATTTTATCTGAATTATGTAGTTTTGCCTAATGTACATATGTTGTCCAGTTTGGGCCCTAGTCGGAACCACAGTTTATGTTCTACTCACGTTATCTTCATTTTATTGTAAGTCAAAATATCAAAAAAAACTGACTGCACTAAAAGTTAACGACCACCATCATCCTCTGCATCATCAAAATCATCATGATCATGGCTTTGATATATTTAACTTTTTTGTTTATTCTAATCTTGGCATCTCTGTAACCCAAACTCTACTTCATTCTTGTTTCAATCTTCCACTTTATTCTTATTTTTGAAGCTAAAGTAGATCTCTCTAGACAACTTCCCTCTGGTTTTTAATTACATTTAACAATCTCCTATTAATGATATGATTATTGTTTCTATTTCTTTTACTAGTTTTTGTTTTATTTTTTTTGTTTGGTTTTTGTTTCAAACTTTTAGCTGGAAGCTTAAAGTTAACATTAGTTTGCAGGTGCAGACCAGGTTGAACATATAGAGAAGAAGGAAAAAAATCGAAAATTAACACTTTTCTAGTCAAAACTCTTTTGTTTACATGACTTTTATGGCGGTATTTTCTGTTTCATGGTTGAATTTTTTTTCTTTTCTTTTTCAGAAATAAATTTTTATTTTTCTTGCGCTTAAGCTTTTATGAACTTTTTTGTTTGTTAAGAATTTTGTTAAGATTTTTCTTGTTCTATGATTATTACTTTAAATAATAAACGTATAGATTACGAAAACTTTTCCGGTATTAATTTATGGCTTTTAGCTGAAAAAAAAATGCAAGAAGCAAGAACTAAAAGAGATATTTAATTGTGGCTTGTAAAAGTTGTGCAATTTGAAGAGAAAAATGTCAAATTGAGGTTGAGGAGGATGTAATTAAATGTTAGAAATCATAAAAATATATATAGTCTGTTTTAGACTATATATCGCAGTTTTAAGATAGTATAGTCAAGACACATTATAGTCGGGACCGAAAATGACAAACTATAGTCCACGTAGAGTAAAGTCGAGACAAACTATAGCCGAGACACAATATAATATAGTCAAGACAGACTTTAGTAGATACAGAAAATACTTATAGAGCAAAGACTTGTTTTATTCAAGAATAACCCTATTCGAGACAAATTATAGTCGAGACACACTATAGTTGAGACAGACGAGAGTCGAGACAGACGAGAGTCGAGACAGACGAGAGTCGAGACAGACGATAGTCAAGACATACGATAGCGAGACAGACGATAGTCGAGACAGTCGATAGTCGAGACAGACGATAGTCAAGACAGACGATAGTCGAGACAGACGATAGTCGAGACAGACGAGAGTCGAGACAGACGATAGTAAAGACATACGATAGCGAGACAGACGATAGTCGAGACAGTCGATAGTCGAGACAGACGATAGTCGAAACAGACGATAGTCGAGACAGACGATAGTTGAGAAAGACAATCGTCGAGACATACTTTAGTAGAGACAGAATATACATACCAAAGACATGTTATATTCAAAAATAACCATATTAGAGACAAAATATAGTCTAGAAACACTAAAGTTGAGTCAGACGATAGTCGAGACAGACTACAGTCGAGCTAACTATAGTAGAGACAAACTATAGTCAAGACAAACAACAGTCAAGACAAACTATAGTCAAGACAAACTATATTCAAGACAAACTATAGTCTAGACATAATTTAGTAGAGACATGCTATAGTCGAGATAAATCATAGTCAAGACACAGTATAGATATAAAGAATTATTTGTTCCACAAAAATCTTGTAAAACTTCATAAATTTTGTTATTTCTTGAACTTTCATTAATCGATTCTAATTACTTTTGTTATGGTTAATCTCTAACTTAAACTACTTATGTTTGAAAAGTACTTTCTAAAACTATTTTTTTTACTAAAACCTAAAATTCCCACAAAAACCTTTAGATTTTTTTTGTTAGAAAAAAAAGTAAAACGAATAAAAAAATGAATTGTTTTGAAAGAAATTAGAAAGAAATTCCCATTTAACCTCAATAAAGTCAAACAAATTGATGGTTGATATTGATCAAGAACTCATGAGACTCTAAAGCTACAAATAAACAAATAGACCAACCCAGTAAAAGTATGAAGTCAAAACTAAAGCATGTTTTTGAGTTTGAAAACAGAAGAATCGCAAGAAGACTGTTAAAAATCTAGCAAAAGAAGCTTTTGAGCAGAATGGTTAGAGTAAGGGAAAGCTTAATAAGCTGCAAAAGCTTTTGAGTGAATTAGCCTTAGTAAAGTTTTTAAAAGTATCTTATATTAAAACTTAAGCTTTTGATTGTTTTAAAGGTTAATTTTAATTTAAGAATTTCGTTAAAACCTTTCTCTCCTTAGTCTGAGCTTTAATTGTTGCTTGAAGCCTTAAAAAGCACAAATTTTTTTAAAAGCTTTTAAAAGTTTTAAAAACAAGAGGTTTAATTTTAGTCAATAAACTCAACTAAAATATTGTCTTAAGTCGAGATATGATACTATCGGAACAATTATAGTCAAGTCACTATACTCTAGACTTATTATAGTCGAGACACTTTACCATAGGATGGACTATAGTCCAGATACCGTACTTTCATTCGATAGATACTTTTCTTCCAAATCTGAACCTTAATAGTGACTTGGAGCTTCACTTAACGATTAGCTTTAGTAAAGACACTATATTTTAGGTATGACTATAGTCAAGTCACTATACCATAGAACATATTATAGTCGAGACACTTTAAATAGGCTGTACTATTGTCGAATTACTTTATTTTTATTCTTTAGATACTTTTCTCCTTAATGTGAACCTTAAAAGTGGCTTAGGGCTTTACTTAATACTAAACGATTAACTTTAGTCAAGATACTATATTACAGACGATATTATAGTAAAGACACTCTTTTATAGGCTTGACTATTGCCATGATGCTATACTTTAATCGGTTAGATAATTTTCTCCTAAATCTGAACCTTTATAATGGCTTAGAGCTTCAGTGAATACTTAACGATTAACTTCAAGTCGAGATACTATACTTTAGGGACGACTATAGTCAAGACACTGTATCATAGACCATATTATAGTCGACACACTTCACTATAAGCTGGACTATTGTCGAAATGCTACACTTTCATTCCTAAGATACTTTCTCTAAATCAGAATCTTAATAATAGCTTTAAGCTTCACTAAATACAAATTTCTTAAAAAGCTGTCAAAAGTTATCGAAAGCTTTAATAAAAGCTTTTACTAAAAGTTATTTTAAACACTGAAAAAGCTTATAAAAAATTTAAGCATATTATGAAGAGTTTTCGTAAACAACAAAGAAAGCTTCTAGAAAGTTTGAACATATAACGAAGCTTTTTTGAAAATCTAAAGTAAAAGCTGATCGAAAGCTTTACTCTTTCTTCGAAAAGATTCAAAAAGTAATACATTAATGATTCTGCTGTAGCTTTATTTTTATTTAAAACTACTTTTTAACTAACTAAATACAAATTTCTTAAAAAGCTGTCAAAAGTTATCGAAAGCTTTAATAAAAGCTTTTACTAAAAGTTATTTTAAACACTGAAAAAGCTTATAAAAAATTTAAGCATATTATGAAGAGTTTTCGTAAACAACAAAGAAAGCTTCTAGAAAGTTTGAACATATAACGAAGCTTTTTTGAAAATCTAAAGTAAAAGCTGATCGAAAGCTTTACTCTTTCTTCGAAAAGATTCAAAAAGTAATACATTAATGATTCTGCTGTAGCTTTATTTTTATTTAAAACTACTTTTTAACTAACTAAATACAAATTTCTTAAAAAGCTGTCAAAAGTTATCGAAAGCTTTAATAAAAGCTTTTACTAAAAGTTATTTTAAACACTGAAAAAGCTTATAAAAAATTTAAGCATATTATGAAGAGTTTTCGTAAACAACAAAGAAAGCTTCTAGAAAGTTTGAACATATAACGAAGCTTTTTTGAAAATCTAAAGTAAAAGCTGATCGAAAGCTTTACTCTTTCTTCGAAAAGATTCAAAAAGTAATACATTAATGATTCTACTGTAGCTTTATTTTTATTTAAAACTACTTTTTAACAATTGGGAACAATAAATGTTTAGAAGCCATTAAATTAAAATAAAAATTTTAAATTCTTTGTTATTATTGTTAAGCTCTAAATAAACAATAAAATTTAATTGTACTTATATATATTTTTTAATTTTTTTATATTAATGTTTAAAAAATAAAGTTTGTTTTTAGCTTTTTTAGTTTATTAATAAAATTTATAACAAAATTAAACAAAAAATTGCCAAAATTCGTGCCTAGATTTTTTCTTAAGACCCCAATTTTTATTTCCCAAAAAAATTTTTTTCTAATCCTCCAAAATTGCTTTAATTTTTATAGTTAATTAAAAAAACTGAAACTACATCTAAACCCCTTAATAACTCGATTTTTATTACAATTTGCTCACTTTAATGTTCGCTGACCTACTGCCAGTCAATTTGATGATTTCAGGTTCTTGAATTGTTGAACAAAATGACCAACAATTTTCAAAAAAAAATAAGTGAAATTTTTTATATTGCTTCAGATTTTTTAATATCATAAAAGCTTTTCGTTTTCTTTAATTGGCTAAAAAAAAACGAGTTTGTAAAAGAGTTTAAGACAAAAATGTGGTAGCTATTAAAATTAGATTTATATAATTTAATGACATAAACTTGTAACTTAAATTTTTATAACTTAAAATCTTAAAATTGAAAGCTTTATTGTCGTAGGGTTTCAGGCAAGTCGAATGCATAATTGTTTTTTTTTATTGTTATGTTTCTCGACTATAGTCAACCTCAACTAAAGTCGTTCTCGACCACAGTCAGTCGCGACTATCTCGACTATAGTCAGTCACGACTATAGTCGATTTTGACTATGGTAAGTCGCGACTTTAGTCAGTAATACCCATAGTCGGTCTCGACTATAGTCGGCTATAGTTGGTCTCGACTATAGTCAGTCTCGACTAAAACCAGTCTCGACTATAGTCAGTCTCGACTATAGTCAGTCTCGACTATAGTCAGTCTCGACTATAGTCAGTCTCGACTATAGTCAGTCTCGACTATAGTCAGTCTTGACTATAGTCAGTCTCGACTATAGTCAGTCTCGACTATAGTCAGTCTCGACTATAGTCAGTCTCAACTATAGTCAGTCTCTACTATAGTCGGTCTCGACTATAGTCAGTCTCGACTAAAGTAAGCCTCGACTATAGTCAATCTCGACTATAGTCAATCTCGACTATAGACAATCTCGACTACAGTCAGTCTCGACTATAGCCGGTCTCGACTATAGTCAGTCTCGACTATAGTCAGTCTCGACTATAGTCAATCTCGACTATAGTCAGTCTCGACTATAGTCAGTCGGTGTTGACTATAGTCGGGCTCGACTATCGTCGGTCTCGACTATAGTCAGTCGGTGTCGACTATCGTCGGTCTCGACTATAGTCGGTCTCGACAATGGTCGTTGTTGACTATAGTCGGTGTCGACTATAGTCTGTCTCGACTATAGTCAGTCTCGACTATAGTCAGTCTTGACTAAAGTCGGTCTCGACAATAGTCGGTGTAGACTATAGTCAGTCTCGACTATAGTCAGTCTCGTTTATAGTCAATCTCTGACTATAAACGAGACTGACTACAGTCGAGACTGACTATAGTCGAGACTGACTATAGTCGAGACTGAATATAGTCGAGAATGACTATAGTCGAGACTGACTATTGTCGAGATTAACTTTAGTAGTGACCGACTTTAGTCGAGAGCGACTATAGTGGAGATTGACTATAGTCGGTCTCGCCTATAGTAGGTCTTGCCTATACTTAAGCTAGACTATAGTCAGTCTCGACTACTGTCGGTCTCGACTAAAGTCAGTCTCGACTACAATCGGTATCGTCTATAGTCGGTCTCGATTATAGTGAGTCTCGACTACAGTCTGTCTCGACTATAGTAGGTCTCGTCTATAGTCGGTCTCGTCTATAGTCGGTATCGTCTGTAGTCGGTCTCGACTATAGTCGGTCTCGTCTATAGTCGGTCTCGTCTATAGTCGGACTCGTCTATAGTCGGTCTCGACTATAGTCGGTCGCGACTTTAGTCGGTCGCGACTATTGTCAGTCGCGACTATAGTCGGTATCGACTATAGTCGGTCTCGACTATAGTCGGTCTCGACTATAGTCGGTCTCGACTATAGTCGGTCTCGACTATAGTCGGTCTCGACTATAGTCGGTCTCGACTATAGTCGGTCTTAACTACAGTCAGTCTCGACTGTAGTTAGTTTCGACTTTAGTCGTCCTTGTCTATTGTCGGTGTCGTCTATAGTCGGTCTCGACAATAGTCGGTCTCGTCTATAGTAGGTCTCGACTGTAGTCAGTCTCGACTATAGTCAGTTTCGACTATAGTCAGTCTCGACTATAGTCAGTCTCGACTATAGTCAGTCTCGACTATAGTCAGTCTGAACTATAGTCAGTCTCGACTATAGTCAGTGTCGACTATAGTCAGTCTCGACTATAGTCAGTCTCGGTTATGGTCAGTCTCGACTATAGTCAGTCCCGACTATAGTCAGTCTCGACTATAGTCAGTCTCGACTATAGTCAGTCTCAACTTAAGTCGTTCATCTATAGTCGGTATCGATTATAGTCAGTCTTGACTAAAATCGGTCTTTAATATAGTCGGTCTCGACTATAGTCGGTCCCGTCTATTGTCGGTCTCGACTATAGTCGGTCTTGTCTATAGTCGGTCTTCACTGTAGACGGTCTCCACTATAGAACGTAGCGACTATAGTCAGTCTCGACTATAGTCAGTTTCGGTCTCCGCTATAGTCGGTCGCGACTATACTCAGTCTCTACTATAGTCGGTCGCGACTATACTCAGTCTCGACTATAGTCAGTTTCAACTATAGTCAGTCTCGACTATAGTCAGTCTCGACTTAAGTCGTTCTGGACTATAGTTGATCTCGACTTGACAGTCTTTACTATAGTCAGTCTCGACTATAGTCGGCCAGACTATAATCGGTCCTACTATAGTTAGTCTCGATAATAGTTTGTCTCGACTATATTTGGTCTCTACTATATTAAGTCTCGACTATAGTCGTTTTCGACTATAGTCGATCTCGATTATAATCAATCTCGATTATAGTAGGTCACGACTATAGTAGGTCTCGACTATAGTCAAGACCGACTTTAGTCGAGACTCGATTATAGTTTGTCTTGGCTATAGTGTGTCTTGACTACAGTGTGTCTTGACTATAATGTGTCTCGTCTATAGTCTGTCCGACTTATATGTGTCTCGAATATAGTTTGTAGCAACTATATTCTATCTGGACTATAATTTGTCTTGAGTATAGTCTGTCACGACCAAAGTTAGTCTCGACTATATTCTTTCTCTTCAATGTTGTTTCGCTATATAGAGTGTCTTCACTATAATGTGTCTCCACTACAGTAATTTTACTATACTTTGACTCGTTTATAGTGTGTCTCGCCTTAATGTTGTCTCTCGTTTAGTCTTACTTGACTCTATTTTGAGTCTTTTTCGTCTGCCGTATCACTCTAGTTTAGATTGCCCAAATAAAGTCTGTGTTTTAAAACAATTGCTTTAAATTTTTTGTAATATCCGCTGATTTTCTTATTATATTTCTTCCTCCAAATTTTAAATATTTATATGCAAATTATAAGTTAAATCTTTCTTCTTGTATAGATCTAGAGTCTGCTAAATTTTGACATCATCCTCTGTCTCTGGGGTTTAGTCAAAAAATTTTAAAAACTATGATTTTTAATGTAAATTGTAATATTTACTTGCTAAAAAAACATTAAACAAAATTTAATAGCAGGAAATGCATTTGCTTTAAAAGTGTTTAAGTAACAGATTAACGTTATGTTCAAAAATTTTGCAATATTTTGTTTTAAGATTTTGGTTTTGAAAGAAGATTGAAATGGTTGAATCTGCAAGTATTCCAGGGAAATTTAAAGATTTTTAATTTTTTATAACGTTTATGGTAAAAGTTGCTAAAATGTGTGATTTTTTTTTGGAAAAATATTTAACTTTTAGTTTTATTTTAATGAATAATGACCAATTTTTTTTTTTTTTTTTTTTGGAATTTATTTATAATTTCGTTATCATGTTTGTTTTGGCAATTAGTAACGATTTCTCTGTTAAATAAATTTTTTTGTTTGTTAAATAAATATTTTGTTAATAAATTTAAAAGATGCTCTAGAAGAAATTGAGTAAAAGGCAGGAAATTTTATGGTTTTTAACAAAAAATTTAGTAAAAAAAAAAAACTTAAAAAATTTCCAAAATTTTAAAATTTTTTTAACGCTTTTAGAGGGAACAACTGCAGTTAACAGACTTAGATGATGTACTTAACACAGCTCTGTAAAATACATACACATATAGAAATACCCAGAAATATGTGTGATAAAAGATAAATTTGAAGTTTCAAACCCTAGACACAAACCAAAACTGTTAAGAGCTGAAAAATTGTATAATTAACTTTTCAAATATTTGTAAAATTTTGTAATTTCTTTAACGTTTTTATTGTTTTTTATGAGTTTAAAGATACATTTTAATTACCTTAACCTAGACACAAACCGTTGCAGTTAACAGACTTAGACGATGTAGTTGACATAGCTTTGTAATATAAACAGCAAATGCTAGGAAATGTGTGTAAAGATAAATTAGAAATTTTTAGTCATAAAACACAAACTAATGCAGTTAACAGAGCTATGTTATGTAGATAACAGAGCTCTGTTAAAAACTGAAAATAAAACTAATTTAACGTAGATCGACAATTTAGATATCGGGTTCTAAAGGAGAATACTTTCTATAGCAATCCGTGGAGAGAACCTTTAACAGAGTCAGAACACAGAATTACAAACTTAACAGAGCCTGCAATTATGTTAAGAAATTATCGCAGATTTTCAGGAAACAAGGCACCGTGAATGAACAAATGGGGTTTTAAAATAAAGAGGAGTATGTTTTATATAGGAATCCATGGTCAAATTCTTTAACAGTGCGAGTTGGTAAAAATTATTAACTTAACAGATTTTGAACTTAAGCCAAGGAAAGATTTCATATTTTCAGAAAAGAAATCAACATGGACAAACAAATGGGGTATCCGATTATAGAGAAGAACGTCTTTTATAGGAATCCATGTACAGAAACTTTAACAGAGCAGATTGATAAGAATTATTGACATAACAGTGCTTAAGATTATGTTAAGGGGGGATACCGAATCCCCAGGAAATAAGGAAACTTATGAGAACAAATATGGTATCAGGTTATAGAAAAAGATCTCTTCCGTAGGAATCCATGGTCAGAATCTTTAACAGAGCAGGTTGAAAAGAATTATTAACTTAACAGAGTATAGAATTATGCTAAGGGGAATACCAAATTTCCAGGAAACGAGGCAACGAAGGTGGACAAATGGGATATATATTAATGAAGAGGGATATTTTCTATAGGAATCCATGTACAGAATCTTTAATAGAGCAACCTGATAAGAACTGTTAACTTAACAGAGCGTAAGATTATGCTAAAGGGGAAACCAAATTTCCAGAAAATGAGGAAGCTTATGAGAACAAATATTATATCAAGTTATAGAGAAGGACCTCTTCTCTAGAAATCCATGGTAAAAATCTTTTACAGAGCTGGTTGCTAATTATTATTAACTTAACAGAGCGTTAGATAATGCTAAGGGGGGATACCAAATTCACACGAAACGAAGCAACTTGGTTTTACGAAATAGGTAACGGATTATAGGGAAGGATCTTTTTTTTTTGATGAATTCATGTTCAGAATCTTTAACAGAGCAGCCTAATACAAATTATTAACTTAACAGGCCATGGGATTATGTTTAGGTGGGATACCTAATTCCTGAGAAACAAAATAACTTAGGCAAGCAAATTTTATATTGGGTTACATAGAAGGTTGTTTTACATTACAATACATGCTCGAAATGTTAAACAGAACTGGTTGATAAGAATAATTAACTTAACAGAGCATTAAATTATGCTTAGTATAATTTCAGATATCGAGGCAACTTAAGAGGACATATCGAACTAACCTAGACAGTCAAAAGGGATATGGGATTTTAGAGGAGAATGTCTTCTATAGGAATTTAAAGTCAAAATCTTTAAAAGGGCGATATGATAAGTATCATTAAATTAACAGAGACTGAAACTATGAGATTATGTTAAGTAGAATTTTAGGTATCAAGGCAACTAAGGAGGACAATCCGAGATAACATACTCGTAGGTACACAAAATGGGTATCTGGTGATAGAAGAGAATATTTTCTATATTAATCTAAGGTTAAAATCTTTTACAGGGCGATATGTTAAGAACTATAAACTTAACAGAGAGTGAAATTACGCTACAGAAAGAGCTCAGATTCCCATGAAACAAGCCAACGTAAATGGAAAAATGTAGTATAGGAATATAATATTTTCTATAGGAACCTAAGGTCAGAATCTTTAACAGGGTGATAAGAATTATAAACTTAACAGAGAGTTAGGTTATGCTAAGTAGAATTTCAGATATCAAGACAACTTAAGAGGGCAAATCGAAAGGTAGTCAAAAGGGGTATCGGGCGATAGAAGGTATTGTTTTATATAAGAATCTAATGCCAGAATCTTTAACAGAGCGATAAGAATTATAAACTTAACAGAGACTGAAACTATGCTATAGAAGGATCTTAGTTTCCCAGGAAACAAGCCAACGTAAATGGAAAAATGTTGTTTAGGGCTATAGAGGAGAATGTTTTCTACAGGAATCTAAGGTCAGAATCTTTAACAGGGCCATATAACAAGAATAATAAACTTAACAGAGCGTGAAATTATGATAAGTAGAATTTTAGATATCAAGGCAACTTAGGAAAACAAATCGAGATAACTTGGTTAGACAAAAGGGGTATTGGCTGAAAGAACAGAATGTTTTCTATGGTAATCTAAGGTCAGAATCTTTAACAGAGCGATAAGAATTATAAACTTAACAGAGACTGAAACTATTTCTAGGAAAAAAGCCAACGTAAATGGAAAAATGTTATATAGGATTACAGAGGAGAATGTTTTCTAAAGGGATCTAAGGTCAGAACCTTTAACAGGGCCATATGATAAGAATTATAAACTTAACAGAGAGTGAGACTCATTAGCTTAACAGAAAGTGAGATTACACTAAGAAGTTTATAGGAATAAAGCCAAAAAGGCGGACAAACTAGTTATTAGCTTGTAGAAGAATATGTATTATATATTTCTAGTTGTTCTACAGAGCTATGTTAACTACATAACATAAGTCTGTTAACTTTAATGGTTTGTGTCCAGGGTTAAAGATTTTTAATTTATTTTCACTAACAAATTTTTTTCTTCAATTTTTTGCTTCCCATTCACTTTTATCTTAATCATATGATTATTTAAATATTGCTCAAGATTAATCGTATTTTAACATCCCATAATTTTAAAATGAACAATTTTATTGTCATTTTTATGTTGTTTTTTTCACATTTCAAATGCATTTTTAAAACAAAATTTCTCACTAGAGCTCGTTTTTTATCTATCCCTCTACCCTCTTTACACCAATTCGAATTTATGTAAATTTTTTATTTTGACTTAATTTAATAGTTTAAACAAACAATTCCATTATGCAGATCCGAACATTTTCTTGGTAGCCCCCAAACTAATCAGTTTCTAATGAAAAGTGTAACACATTTGATTCGAGAAACCCGCATATCTTTTAAATTGTCCAAACAAATGATTGATCAAATATACAAAATGATTGAATAAATTTTGAATATTTTTTTTTTTTTTTTTCATAAGATAAATTAACCCAAATGGTCTGGTTTTGTCAAGATAATTGTTATTGTTTTAAGTCTTCAGGAGATTAAGATAAAAAACTAATTTTAATTTTTTTTTCAAAATTTGTTTAAAACAATAACAATTTATTCAAATTTAGGCAATTTTGGACACACTTAACCCCAAGAGTCAATGACTTTTAAAAAAGGGGGAAATAAAGAAGTTAAGACTAACAAATTTTTGAGCATAAAAATTAGACCAAAAGCCTATAATTATATAACAATTAGTAACAGAAAAATGTTAAACATAATTTTTAATAATACAACTTGTTTTTTTCTCTTTTGTTTAAGATAAACAAATACTTAAAATATTTGGAAATATTTAAAAAAAATTGGAATTTTTTAAGGTAAGTTTATTTTATAAAATCAAGAAATTTATACCAAGTTTTCTATAGAAAAGTAGACGATCGTCAAAGTTTTTTACAGAAAAGTTGACGATCGTCATAACTTTTCTATAGAAAACTATGACGATCGTCAGAACTTTTCTATAGAAAACTATGACGATTTTTTTTATAGAAAAGTTGACGATCGTCAAAGTTTTCTATAGAAAAGTTGACGATCGTCAAAGTTTTCTATAGAAAAGTTGACGATCGTCAAAGTTTTCTATAGAAAAGTTGACGATCGTCAAAGTTATCTATAGAAAAGTTGACGATCGTCAAAGTTTTCTATAGAAAAGTTGACGATCGTCAAAGTTTTCTATAGAAAAGTTGACGATCGTCAAAGTTTTCTATAGAAAAGTTGACGATCGTCAAAGTTTTCTATAGAAAAGTTGACGATCGTCAAAGTTTTCTATAGAAAAGTTGACGATCGTCAAAGTTTTCTATAGAAAAGTTGACGATCGTCATAGTTTTCTATAGAAAAGTTATGACGATCGTCATAGTTTTCTATAGAAAAGTTATGACGATCGTCAAAGTTTTCTATAGAAAAGTTATGACGATCGTCAAAGTTTTTTATAGAAAAGTTATGACGATCGTCAAAGTTTTCTATAGAAAAGTTATGACGATCGTCAAAGTTTTCTATAGAAAAGTTATGACGATCGTCAAAGTTTTCTATAGAAAAGTTATGACGATCGTCAAAGTTTTCTATAGAAAAGTTATGACGATCGTCAAAGTTTTCTATAGAAAAGTTATGACGATCGTCAAAGTTTTCTATAGAAAAGTTATGACGATCGTCATAGTTTTCTATAGAAAAGTTATGACGATCGTCATAGTTTTCTATAGAAAAGTTATGACGATCGTCATAGTTTTCTATAGAAAAGTTATGACGATCGTCATAGTTTTCTATAGAAAAGTTATGACGATCGTCATAGTTTTCTATAGAAAAGTTATGACGATCGTCATAGTTTTCTATAGAAAAGTTATGACGATCGTCATAGTTTTCTATAGAAAAGTTATGACGATCGTCATAGTTTTCTATAGAAAAGTTATGACGATCGTCAAAGTTTTCTATAGAAAAGTTGACGATCGTCAAAATTTTCTATAGAAAAGTTATGACGATCGTCAAAGTTTTCTATAGAAAAGTTGACGATCGTCAAAGTTTTCTATAGAAAAGTTATGACGATCGTCATAGTTTTCTATAGAAAAGTTATGACGATCGTCATAGTTTTCTATAGAAAAGTTATGACGATCG
This sequence comes from Stomorhina lunata, assembly GCA_933228675.1. Taxonomy (NCBI): domain Eukaryota; kingdom Metazoa; phylum Arthropoda; class Insecta; order Diptera; family Rhiniidae; genus Stomorhina; species Stomorhina lunata. The sequence goes on from OW121743.1 coordinate 14,490,029, forward strand.
TCATAGTTTTCTATAGAAAAGTTATGACGATCGTCATAGTTTTCTATAGAAAAGTTATGACGATCGTCATAGTTTTCTATAGAAAAGTTATGACGATCGTCATAGTTTTCTATAGAAAAGTTATGACGATCGTCATAGTTTTCTATAGAAAAGTTATGACGATCGTCATAGTTTTCTATAGAAAAGTTATGACGATCGTCATAGTTTTCTATAGAAAAGTTATGACGATCGTCATAGTTTTCTATAGAAAAGTTATGACGATCGTCATAGTTTTCTATAGAAAAGTTATGACGATCGTCATAGTTTTCTATAGAAAAGTTATGACGATCGTCATAGTTTTCTATAGAAAAGTTATGACGATCGTCATAGTTTTCTATAGAAAAGTTATGACGATCGTCATAGTTTTCTATAGAAAAGTTATGACGATCGTCAAAGTTTTCTATAGAAAAGTTATGACCATCGTCATAGTTTTCTATAGAAAAGTTATGACGATCGTCATAGTTTTCTATAGAAAAGTTATGACGATCGTCATAGTTTTCTATAGAAAAGTTATGACGATCGTCATAGTTTTCTATAGAAAAGTTATGACGATCGTCATAGTTTTCTATAGAAAAGTTATGACGATCGTCATAGTTTTCTATAGAAAAGTTATGACGATCGTCATAGTTTTCTATAGAAAAGTTATGACGATCGTCATAGTTTTCTATAGAAAAGTTATGACGATCGTCATAGTTTTCTATAGAAAAGTTATGACGATCGTCATAGTTTTCTATAGAAAAGTTATGACGATCGTCATAGTTTTCTATAGAAAAGTTATGACGATCGTCATAGTTTTCTATAGAAAAGTTATGACGATCGTCATAGTTTTCTATAGAAAAGTTATGACGATCGTCATAGTTTTCTATAGAAAAGTTATGACGATCGTCATAGTTTTCTATAGAAAAGTTATGACGATCGTCATAGTTTTCTATAGAAAAGTTATGACGATCGTCATAGTTTTCTATAGAAAAGTTATGACGATCGTCATAGTTTTCTATAGAAAAGTTATGACGATCGTCATAGTTTTCTATAGAAAAGTTATGACGATCGTCATAGTTTTCTATAGAAAAGTTATGACGATCGTCATAGTTTTCTATAGAAAAGTTATGACGATCGTCATAGTTTTCTATAGAAAAGTTATGACGATCGTCATAGTTTTCTATAGAAAAGTTATGACGATCGTCATAGTTTTCTATAGAAAAGTTATGACGATCGTCATAGTTTTCTATAGAAAAGTTATGACGATCGTCATAGTTTTCTATAGAAAAGTTATGACGATCGTCATAGTTTTCTATAGAAAAGTTATGACGATCGTCATAGTTTTCTATAGAAAAGTTATGACGATCGTCATAGTTTTCTATAGAAAAGTTATGACGATCGTCATAGTTTTCTATAGAAAAGTTATGACGATCGTCATAGTTTTCTATAGAAAAGTTATGACGATCGTCATAGTTTTCTATAGAAAAGTTATGACGATCGTCATAGTTTTCTATAGAAAAGTTATGACGATCGTCATAGTTTTCTATAGAAAAGTTATGACGATCGTCATAGTTTTCTATAGAAAAGTTATGACGATCGTCATAGTTTTCTATAGAAAAGTTATGACGATCGTCATAGTTTTCTATAGAAAAGTTATGACGATCGTCATAGTTTTCTATAGAAAAGTTATGACGATCGTCATAGTTTTCTATAGAAAAGTTATGACGATCGTCATAGTTTTCTATAGAAAAGTTATGACGATCGTCATAGTTTTCTATAGAAAAGTTATGACGATCGTCATAGTTTTCTATAGAAAAGTTATGACGATCGTCATAGTTTTCTATAGAAAAGTTATGACGATCGTCATAGTTTTCTATAGAAAAGTTATGACGATCGTCAAAGTTTTCTATAGAAAAGTTGACGATCGTCAAAGTTTTCTATAGAAAAGTTATGACGATCGTCATAGTTTTCTATAGAAAAGTTATGACGATCGTCAAAGTTTTCTATAGAAAAGTTATGACCATCGTCATAGTTTTCTATAGAAAAGTTATGACGATCGTCATAGTTTTCTATAGAAAAGTTATGACGATCGTCATAGTTTTCTATAGAAAAGTTATGACGATCGTCATAGTTTTCTATAGAAAAGTTATGACGATCGTCATAGTTTTCTATAGAAAAGTTATGACGATCGTCATAGTTTTCTATAGAAAAGTTATGACGATCGTCATAGTTTTCTATAGAAAAGTTATGACGATCGTCATAGTTTTCTATAGAAAAGTTATGACGATCGTCATAGTTTTCTATAGAAAAGTTATGACGATCGTCATAGTTTTCTATAGAAAAGTTATGACGATCGTCATAGTTTTCTATAGAAAAGTTATGACGATCGTCATAGTTTTCTATAGAAAAGTTATGACGATCGTCATAGTTTTCTATAGAAAAGTTATGACGATCGTCATAGTTTTCTATAGAAAAGTTATGACGATCGTCATAGTTTTCTATAGAAAAGTTATGACGATCGTCATAGTTTTCTATAGAAAAGTTATGACGATCGTCATAGTTTTCTATAGAAAAGTTATGACGATCGTCATAGTTTTCTATAGAAAAGTTATGACGATCGTCATAGTTTTCTATAGAAAAGTTATGACGATCGTCATAGTTTTCTATAGAAAAGTTATGACGATCGTCATAGTTTTCTATAGAAAAGTTATGACGATCGTCATAGTTTTCTATAGAAAAGTTATGACGATCGTCATAGTTTTCTATAGAAAAGTTATGACGATCGTCATAGTTTTCTATAGAAAAGTTATGACGATCGTCATAGTTTTCTATAGAAAAGTTATGACGATCGTCATAGTTTTCTATAGAAAAGTTATGACGATCGTCATAGTTTTCTATAGAAAAGTTATGACGATCGTCATAGTTTTCTATAGAAAAGTTATGACGATCGTCATAGTTTTCTATAGAAAAGTTATGACGATCGTCATAGTTTTCTATAGAAAAGTTATGACGATCGTCATAGTTTTCTATAGAAAAGTTATGACGATCGTCATAGTTTTCTATAGAAAAGTTATGACGATCGTCATAGTTTTCTATAGAAAAGTTATGACGATCGTCATAGTTTTCTATAGAAAAGTTATGACGATCGTCATAGTTTTCTATAGAAAAGTTATGACGATCGTCATAGTTTTCTATAGAAAAGTTATGACGATCGTCATAGTTTTCTATAGAAAAGTTATGACGATCGTCATAGTTTTCTATAGAAAAGTTATGACGATCGTCAAAGTTTTCTATAGAAAAGTAGACGATCGTCAAAGTTTTCTATAGAAAAGTAGACGATCGTCAATGTTTCCTATAGAAAAGTAGACGATCGGCCAGGTTTTCTATAGAAAAGTAGACTATCATCATAGTTTTCTATAGAGTTTTCTATAGAAAAGTTGACAAACGTCCGAGTTTTCTATTGAAAAGTTATGACGATCGTCATAGTTTTCTATAGAAAAGTTATGACGATCGTCATAGTTTTCTATAGAAAAGTTATGACGATTGTCATGGTTTTCTATAGAATAGTTATGACGATCGTCATAGTTTTCTATAGAAAAGTTATGACGATCGTCATAGTTTTCTATAGAAAAGTTATGACGATCATCATAGTTTTCTATAGAAAAGTTATGACGATCGTCATAGTTTTCTATAGAAAAGTTATGACGATCGTCATAGTTTTCTATAGAAAAGTTATGACGATCGTCATAGTTTTCTATAGAAAAGTTATGACGATCGTCATAGTTTTCTATAGAAAAGTTATGACGATCGTCATAGTTTTCTATAGAAAAGTTATGACGATCGTCATAGTTTTCTATAGAAAAGTTATGACGATCGTCATAGTTTTCTATAGAAAAGTTATGACGATCGTCATAGTTTTCTATAGAAAAGTTATGACGATCGTCATAGTTTTCTATAGAAATCGTCTTTATTTTCTATAGGAAAGTTGACAATCGTCTATGTATTCTAATGAATATCTAGAGATCGCTTCGGTTTAGCGGTCTCAGTTTATTCCATTGATTGTTTTTTTTTTTTTTTTTGTTTAACATTATCATTAAAGATATTTAAACAGTAGCACGTAATATCGAAAATATTTATCTTTTATATCTTTAGTGTTTATTTGAGCATTAAGACCTAAACAAAATGACGCGGAAATGTCTGTTATTTTCGGTGACAATAGATTTGAACAGAAAATTAAATAATCATGATCTAGCAAATTTGAGGCAGTAGAACACTTTTGGTTTGAATGAACTAAAAATCAATAAATAAAAAGGAAATTATCAAAAAAGGGGGAAGTTTAAACTTAAAATTGAAACCTAAGACATTTGTGAGAATTTTTCAAACCAAAACAAATTGAGTATCAACATTGACCAGCTGAACTGGATCAAAATTTTGAATACATTTTTTTTTTAAATTTCAATTAATTTGAGCTTTTATGTTTGTACCATTTATAACAATTTGTTCCACTACTTTAAATTAGTTCTGAATGTTTTATCTTAATTAAACTCTATTATTTGTGAAATCTTAGTTAAAATTAATAAAACAAATTATCATGTTAACTTATGAAGTAAAATTGACATAAAAGTGTCAGAAAAAGACTGACGAACTTGACCACAAAATGTCTGAACTTTGATCACTTTTTGCTTTAAACGGAGTTTGGATTTAAATTTTTATTAACAAAAAAAAATTTTTTAATTAACATTGAAACCAAAATAAATTTGTTAAAAAAGAAATATTAAAATATGACATAATAAAAAAAATATGAACTTAAAACCTCAAATTTAAATTAAAACAAAAATATTAAAATTAAACTTTAGAAAACTAAAGACGATCATCAAGATCATCTAATTTTCTATAGAAAACTAAGACTATCATCAACTTTTTTTATCGAAAACTATGACGATCGTCAACTTTTCTATAAAAAACCATGACGATCGTCAACTTTTCTATAAAAAACCATGACGATCGTCAACTTTTCTATAGAAAACCATGACGATCGTCAACTTTTCTACAGAAAACCATGACGATCGTCAACTTTTCTATAGAAAACCATGACGATCGTTAACTTTTCTATAGAAAACCATGACGATCGTCAACTTTTCTATAGAAAACCATGACGATCGTCAACTTTTCTATAGAAAACCATGACGATCGTCAACTTTTCTATAGAAAACCATGACGATCGTCAACTTTTCTATAGAAAACCATGACGATCGTCAACTTTTCTATAGAAAACCATGACGATCGTCAACTTTTCTATAGAAAACCATGACGATCGTCAACTTTTCTATAGAAAACCATGACGATCGTCAACTTTTCTATAGAAAACCATGACGATCGTCAACTTTTCTATAGAAAACCATGACGATCGTCAACTTTTCTGTAGAAAACCATGACGATCGTCAACTTTTCTATAGAAAACCATGACGATCGTCAACTTTTCTATAGAAAACCATGACGATCGTCAACTTTTGTATAGAAAACCATGACGATCGTCAACTTTTCTATAGAAAACCATGACGATCGTCAACTTTTCTATAGAAAACCATGACGATCGTCAACTTTTCTATAGAAAACCATGACGATCGTCAACTTTTCTATAGAAAACCATGACGATCGTCAACTTTTCTATAGAAAACCATGACGATCGTCAACTTTTCTATAGAAAACCATGACGATCGTCAACTTTTCTATAGAAAACCATGACGATCGTCAACCTTTCTATAGAAAACCATGACGATCGTCAACTTTTCTATAGAAAACCATGACGATCGTCAACTTTTCTATAGAAAAACATGACGATCGTCAACTTTTCTATAGAAAACCATGACGATCGTCAACTTTCCTATAGAAAACCATGGCGATCGTCAACTTTTCTATAGAAAACCATGACGATTGTCAACTTTTCTATAGAAAACCATGACGATCGTCAACTTTTCCATAGAAAACTATGACGATCGTCAACTTTTCTATAGAAAACCATGACGATCGTCAACTTTTCTATAGAAAACCATGACGATCGTCAACTTTTCTATAGAAAACCATGACGATCGTCAACTTTTCTATAAAAAACCATGACGATCGTCAACTTTTCTATAGAAAACCATGACGATCGTCAACTTTTCTATAGAAACCCATGACGATCGTCAACTTTTCTATAGAAAACTATGACGATCGTCAACTTTTCTATAGAAAACTTTGACGATCGCTAACTTTTCTGTAGAAAACTATGATGATTATCAACTTTTATATAGAAAACTTTGAGGATCTTCAACTTTTCTATGAAAAACTTTTGACGATCTTCAGCTTTTCTATAGAAAATTTTGACGATCTTCAACTTTTCTATAGAAAATTTTGATGATCTTCAACTTTTCTATAGAAAACTTTGACTATATTCAAATTTTCTAAAGAAAACTCAGACGATCATTTACTTTTTTAAAGAAAACTTTGACGATCGTCAACTTTTCTGTATAAAACTTTGACGACCGTCAACTTTTCTATAGAAAACTTTGTCGATGGTTAACTTTTCTATAGAAAACTATGATGGTCTTCAACTTTTATATAGGAAACTTTGAGGATCTTCAACTTTTCTATGAAAAACTTTTGACGATCTTCAACTTATGCATGGAAAACTTAGACGATCTTAAACTTTTCTATAGAAAACTTTGAAGATTTTCAACTTTTCTATAGAAAACTTTGACGATCTTCAACTTTTTTATAGAAAACTTTGACGATCTTCAACTTTTCTATAGAAAATTTAGACGATTGTCTACTTTTCTATAGAAAACTTCGACGATCGTCAACTTTTCTATAGAAGACTTTGATGATCTTCAACTATCCTATAGAAAACTATGACGATCGTCAACTTTTCTATAGAAAACTATGACGATCGTGTACTTTTCTATAAAAAACTATGACGATCGTCAACTTTTCTATAGAAAACTACGACGATCATCAATTTTTCTATAGAAAACTACGACGATCGTCAACTTTTCTATAGAAAACTATGACGATCGTTAACTTTTCTATAGAAAACTATGACGATCGTCAACTTTTCTATAGAAAACTATGACGATCGTCAACTTTTCTATAGAAAACTATGACGATCGTCAACTTTTCTTTAGAAAACTATGTCGATTGTCAACTTTTCTATAGAAAACTATGATGATCTTCAACTTTTATATAGAAAACTTTGAGGATCTTCAACTTTTCTATGAAAAACTTTTGACGATCTTCAACTTTTCTATAGAAAATTTTGACGATCTTCAACTTTTCTATAGAAAATTTTGATGATCTTCAACTTTTCTATAGAAAACATTGACTATATTCAAATTTTCTATAGAAAACTCAGACGATCGTTTACTTTTTTAAAGAAAATTTTGACGATCGTCAACTTTTCTATAGAAAACTATGACGATCGTCATCTTTTCTATAGAAAACTTTGACGATCATCAACTTTTCTGTATAAAACTTTGACGACCGTCAACTTTTCTATAGAAAACTTTGCCGATCGTTAACTTTTCTATAGAAAACTTTGACGATCTTCAATTTTTCTATAGAAGACTTTGACGATCTTCAACTTTTCTATAGAAAACTTCGACGATCTTCAACTTTACTATAGAAAACTTTGACGATCTTCAACTTATATATAGAAAACTTAGACGATCTTTAATTTTTCTATAGAAGACTTTGAAGATTTTCAGCTTTTATATAGAAAACTTTGGCGATCTTCAACTTTTCTATAGAAAACATTGACGATCTTGGACTTTTTTGTAGAAAACTTTGACGATCTTCAACTTTTCTACAGAAAACTTTGACGATCTTCAACTATTCTATAGAAAACTCACACGATCGTCTAGTTTTCTATAGAAAGCTTGGACGATCGTCATTGTTGATTTGTTAATTCTCGTTTAATTAAAAAATTTAAAATAAAGATGATTAAATTTGTTATTTATGATTATGCAAAATTAAATTTAAAATCTTTACACTGGGATGTCATCAGCATTTTTTCCGCCATTGAACAAAAAAATATTTTTTGTTAATAAAATTTTTATTATTCAATAAACCTGTAATTGTTAACATGGCTATAAATATTTCATTATTAACTGTTTTTTTGTTGCTTTGTTTCTCAATCACAACAAAATTTATAATTATAAAAAAATGATAATTTCAAGATTTTTTTGTTGCGCCGTTTAATGTAAATTAATTAAAGATGACTTCAGATTTTAGCAAATTCAAAAGATTTTGTAAATTATCGAGAAAAATAAGAGAAGGGATCAATTAGAAATATTTTTTAAAGGAAAGGAGGAGGTGTTGAGCTGAATTTAGAAATGATTTAACTAAATAATTTAGTCGTAAAGATTTACAATTTTTAAGTCATTATTCGAGGTTGTTAATTGTTATACAAAAGATTTTTTGAAGCCGGACCTTAAAATGCAAATTTGAATTTTTTGCTCCAGCTTTGCCAAAATATGACTTTCATTATTTTTCTTTATTTTTATTTTTTTTTTCTCCTAAGAAACCATTTAAATATTTTTTGAAATTACTTCACATTCCTCTTAAAATGCTAAACATTTATGGCATAACACTAATCACGTTTGCCAGAAGAAGACCTTACCACCATAATTACGATTTACTTTGAGTCCCGGGAACAAAGAACAAAGTCTTCTTTTTGAGGCCTTAAAGAGCAGAAGAAAAATTAAAATTCTTAAGGCATAGAGCCATGAAAATAAAAGAAGAGTCATAAAGAAAAGAATAATAACATTTCATTTGGAATTTTTCTTTCATAGTTTAATATTCTGAAAGCAAAATAAATTCATAAATAATTAAACTCAAATTATTGCATAACATTAGAAAGTCATTAGATGAACAAATAAAAAAAAAAGAAAACAAGATGATGAAATGTTAAAAATTTCTAGACTATAGATCACGATATAGATAGGACTTAAGATCACCCTATAATCAAGACAATAGATCATACGATCGCCATAATTTTTATAGAAACTTTAGAAAATTAGGGCTCTCGTCCAAACTATAATGAACTCTAACTTTTTTACAGAAAATTATGGCGATCGCCAACTTTTCTATAGAAAATTATGGCGATCGCCAACTTTTCTATAGAAAATTATGGCGATCGCCAACATTTCTATAGAAAATTATGGCGATCGCCAACTTTTCTATAGAAAATTATGGCGATCGCCAACTTTTCTATAGAAAATTATGGCGATCGCCAACTTTTCTATAGAAAATTATGGCGATCGCCAACTTTTCTATAGAAAATTATGGCGATCGCCAACTTTTCTATAGAAAATTATGGCGATCGCCAACTTTTCTATAGAAAATTATGGCGATCGCCAACTTTTCTATAGAAAATCATGGCGATCGCCAACTTTTCTATAGAAAATTATGGCGATCGCCAACTTTTCTATAGAAAATTATGGCGATCGCCAACTTTTCTATAGAAAATTATGGCGATCGCCAACTTTTCTATAGAAAATTATGGCGATCGCCAACTTTTCTATAGAAAATTATGGCGATCGCCAACTTTTCTATAGAAAATTATGGCGATCGCCAACTTTTCTATAGAAAATTATGGCGATCGCCAACTTTTCTATAGAAAATTATGGCGATCGCCAACTTTTCTATAGAAAATTATGGCGATCGCCAACTTTTCTATAGAAAATTATGGCGATCGCCAACTTTTCTATAGAAAATTATGGCGATCGCCAACTTTTCTATAGAAAATTATGGCGATCGCCAACTTTTCTATAGAAAATTATGGCGATCGCCAACTTTTCTATAGAAAATTATGGCGATCGCCAACTTTTCTATAGAAAATTATGGCGATCGCCAACTTTTCTATAGAAAATTAGGCGATCGCCAACTTTTCTATAGAAAATTATGGCGATCGCCAACTTTTCTATAGAAAATTATGGCGATCGCCAACTTTTCTATAGAAAATTATGGCGATCGCCAACTTTTCTATAGAAAATTATGGCGATCGCCAACTTTTCTATAGAAAATTATGGCGATCGCCAACTTTTCTATAGAAAATTATGGCGATCGCCAACTTTTCTATAGAAAACTAAGGCGATCGCCAACTTTTCTATAGAAAACTAAGGCGATCGCCAACTTTTCTATAGAAAACTAAGGCGATCGCCAACTTTTCTATAGAAAATTATGGCGATCGCCAACTTTTCTATAGAAAATTATGGCGATCGCCAACTTTTCTATAGAAAATTATGGCGATCGCCAACTTTTCTATAGAAAATTATGGCGATCGCCAACTTTTCTATAGAAAATTAGGCGATCGCCAACTTTTCTATAGAAAATTATGGCGATCGCCAACTTTTCTATAGAAAATTATGGCGATCGCCAACTTTTCTATAGAAAATTATGGCGATCGCCAACTTTTCTATAGAAAATTATGGCGATCGCCAACTTTTCTATAGAAAATTATGGCGATCGCCAACTTTTCTATAGAAAATTATGGCGATCGCCAACTTTTCTATAGAAAATTATGGCGATCGCCAACTTTTCTATAGAAAATTATGGCGATCGCCAACTTTTCTATAGAAAATTATGGCGATCGCCAACTTTTCTATAGAAAACTAAGGCGATCGCCAACTTTTCTATAGAAAACTAAGGCGATCGCCAACTTTTCTATAGAAAATTATGGCGATCGCCAACTTTTCTATAGAAAATTATGGCGATCGCCAACTTTTCTATAGAAAATTATGGCGATCGCCAACTTTTCTATAGAAAAGTTGGCGATCGCCAACTTTTCTATAGAAAATTATGGCGATCGCCAACTTTTCTATAGAAAATTATGGCGATCGCCAACTTTTCTATAGAAAATTATGGCGATCGCCAACTTTTCTATAGAAAATTTTGGCGATCGCCAACTTTTCTATAGAAAATTATGGCGATCGCCAACTTTTCTATAAAAAATTATGGCGATCGCCAACTTTTCTATAGAAAATTATGGCGATCGCCAACTTTTCTATAGAAAATTATGGCGATCGCCAACTTTTCTATAGAAAATTATGGCGATCGCCAACTTTTCTATAGAAAATTATGGCGATCGCCAACTTTTTTATAGAAAATTATGGCGATCGCCAACTTTTCTATAGAAAATTATGGCGATCGCCAACTTTTCTATAGAAAATTATGGCGATCGCCAACTTTTCTATAGAAAATTATGGCGATCGCCAACTTTTCTCTAGAAAATTATGGCGATCGCCAACTTTTCTATAGAAAATTATGGCGATCGCCAACTTTTCTATAGAAAATTATGGCGATCGCCAACTTTTCTATAGAAAATTATGGCGATCGCCAACTTTTCTATAGAAAATTATGGCGATCGCCAACTTTTCTATAGAAAATTATGGCGATCGCCAACTTTTCTATAGAAAATTATGGCGACCGCCAACTTTTCTATAGAAAATTATGGCGACCGCCAACTTTTCTATAGAAAATTATGGCGATCGCCAACTTTTCTATAGAAAACTAAGGCGATCGCCAACTTTATGTAAATTCATGTTTATAAATCCATATTTATTTCGTTTTAAAATTTATTACATTTGCTGTCACTTCAACTTCCAAATCTTTTCAAAATCTAACGGCGTCATAACAATTTTGCATAAAAATAGTAACAAAAGAAATACGTGATGCGTATGTCTCGCAAGTGGAGTAGAGTTCAATGAACGTCTAAAAGTGTTAATATGATTTCACCCTTTAAAATTAATTATTTACATAGAAGGAAATATTTCTAGAAAAAGACAAAAAAATAAATCTAAAAAGTTAAAAGAATAATTTTGTTGATTTATTGAAAAATTTTTGCGTGTAAAAGTGAAATAACATAAACAATATTTCAAGTCAAACTCAGACATAATCCGGTTCGATGGACCAATTAAATAGTTTACTACTCCAATTTGTAAAAGTCTAAAGCTTAGAAACTTTTCTGCTGATCGGATTTAATTTATTTGAAATATTTGTCATATAGATCTTTTGATGTCACATTTTCGAAATCCGACTTCCAACCAAACCTTTTTTGGCTCACTTTTTTGATCATCTTAATCTTTAACCATCAGTTTTCAAAAAAGGCCTAATTTGTGCTATACCTTTTTTCAAATATTTACTTATCTAAAAGGCAGTTGACTTAATAATTTTTTTGATTGATTGTCTGATTTGTCTTGAAGAGAATTGGCCAACTTTGCTGAAAAAATCAATTTAATAACAACAATTGACGCAATTTAACCAATCTAAGGTGCGCTGTGATCTATTGGCAATAAAAACTTTAAATCATTATATTTGTAAAATACCAAAATAATAAAAATTTGTTAATTAATTTATGATTTATTTTTAATAAGGGATTTTACTAAAGCTCACACAGATATCTAAAGGAATTTAAAGTCCAGAAAGTACTGTAGGTCAGACTATTCTATAGTCCAGACCATAAATAAATTAAGAAGTTTTCTATCGAAAATTTTTCCTATCGAAAATTTTTCTTTAAAAAAATTTCGAAAATTTTTGTATAGAAAATTTTTTTTCTATCGAAAATTTTTCTACAGAAAATTTTTTTTCTACCGAAAATTTTTCTATAGAAAAATTTTTTTCTATCGAAAATTTTTTTCTATCGAAAATTTTTCTATAGAAAAATTTTTTTCTATCGAAAATTTTTCTATAGAAAAATTTTTTTCTATCGAAAATTTTTCTATAGAAAAATTTTTGCTATCGAAAATTTTTCTCTAGAAAAATTTTTGCTATCGAAAATTTTTCTCTAGAAAAATTTTTGCTATCGAAAATTTTTCTCTAGAAAAATTTTTGCTATCGAAAATTTTTCTATAGAAAAATTTTTGCTATCGAAAATTTTTCTAAAAAATAATTTTTTTCTATCGAAAATTTTTCTATAGAAAAATTTTTTTCTATCGAAAATTTTTCTAGAGAAAAATTTTTTTCTATCGAAAATTTTTCTCTAGAAAAATTTTTCTCTATCGAAAATTTTTCTCGAGAATGATTTTTCCTATCGAAAATTTATCTGTAGAAAAATTTTTCCTATCGACAATTTTTCTATAGAAAAATTTCTGCCATCGAAAATTTTTCTATAGAAAAATTTCTGGTATCGAAAATTTTTGCTATAGAAAAATTTCTGCTACCTTAAATTTTTCTATAGAAAAATTTCTGCTATCGAATATTTTTGCTATAGAAAAATTTCTGCTATCGAAAATTTTTCTGTAGAAAAATTTCTGCTTTCGAAAATTTTTCTATAGAAAAATTTCTGCTATCGAAAATTTTTCTATAGAAAAATTTCTGCTATCGAAAATTTTTCTATAGAAAAATTTCTGATATCGAAAATTTTTCTATGGAAAAATTTCCGCTATCGAAAATTTTTCTCTAGAATAATTTTTGCTATCGAAAATTTTTCTCTAGAAAAATTTTTGCTATCTAAAATTTTTCTCTAGTAAATTTTTTGCTATCGAAAATTTTTCTCTAGAAAAAAGTTTTCAAAAATTTTTCTATAGAAAAATTTATTTTTATAGAAAATTTTTCTAAAGAAAAATATTTCTATCGAAAAATATTTCTATCGAAAATTTGTCTATAGTAAAATTTTTTTCCGATCGAAACTTTTTCGATCGAAAATTTTTCTATAGAAAAATTTTTTTTAGATCAAAAATTTTTCTATAGAAAAATTTTTTTCTATCGAAAATTTTTCTATAGAAAAATTTTTTTCTATCGAAAATTTTTCTATAGAAAAATTTTTTTCTATCGAAAATTTTTCTATAGAAAAATTTCTGCTATCAAATATTTTTCTATGGAAAAATTTTTTTCTATCGAAAATTTTTCTATAGAAAAATTTTTCTTTATCGAAAATTTTTCTCTAGAAAAATTTTTTTCTGTCAAAAATTTTTTTTCGATTGAAAATTTTTCTATAGAAAATTTTTTTTTTCGATTTTTCTCTATCGAAAATTTTTCTTTTTTTTTTGGGATTCTTAGTGCAATACACTACAGTAAAACTTTTTAATTAAAAAATTTGTTTCTATCGAAAATTTTTCTATAGAAAAATTTTTTTCTATAGAAAAATTTTTTTCTATCGAAAATTTTTCTATAGAAATTTTTTTTTCTATCGAAAATTTTTCCATAGAAAAATTTTTCTCTATCGAAAATTTTTCTCTAGAAAAATTTTTTTTATCGAAAATTTTTGTATAGAAAAATTTTTTTCTATAGAAAAATTTTTTTCTATCGAAAATTTTTCTATAGAAAAATTTTTTTCTATCGAAAATTTTTCTATAGAAAAATTTTTTTCTATCGAAAATTTTTCTATAGAAAAATTTTTTTCTATCGAAAATTTTTCTATAGAAAAATTTTTTTCTATCGAAAATTTTTCTATAGAAAAATTTTTTTCTATCGAAAATTTTTCTATAGAAAAATTTTTTTCTATCGAAAATTTTTCTATAGAAAAATTTTTTTCTATCGAAAATTTTTCTATAGAAAAATTTTTTTCTATCGAAAATTTTTTTATGGAAAACTTTCTGCTATCAAAAATTTTTCTATAGAAAAATTTTTTTCTATCGAAAATTTTTCTATAGAAAAATTTTTCTTTATCGAAAATTTTTCTCTAGAAAAATTTTTTTCTATCGAAAATTTTTCTATAGAAAAATTTCTTTCTATCGAAAATTTTTCTATAGAAAAATTTTTTTCTATCGAAAATTTTTCTATAGAAAAATTTTTTTCTATCGAAAATTTTTCTATAAAAAATTTCTGCTATCAAAAATTTTTCTATAGAAAAATTTCTACTATCGAAAATTTTTGCTATCGAAAATTTTTCTCTAGAAAAATTTTCCTATCGAAAATTTTTCTCTAGAAAAATTTTTCCAATCGAAAATTTTTCTCTAGAAACATTTTTCCTATCGAAAATTTTTCTCTAGAAAAATTTTTCCTATCGAAAATTTTTCCTATCGAAAATTTTTCTCTAGAAAAATTTTTCCTATCGAAAATTTTTCTCTAGAAAAATTTTTCTATGGCAGCACAGGCTGCCTTTATTAAAACTAGAGTAGGACAAAGAACTGTGCCTTGTGTTTCCCCTAATTAAATGTATATTTTGTTTGATGACATCCTATGCACAATAATTCTTATAGACCTATGGCTAAGGGAGACTTAATTCTATTTGCATATTTTGTTGAATTCATTCTTTTCCTGATCTGCCCCTCCTTTCGTTGGCTCATTAATATTAAATAAAAATAATTTTTGATTCGTTAGTGACTGGGAAAAACAATGCAATGAAGGTGAATTTTAATCTCGATAATTATTAAAATTTATATAAATATAAATTGCAAAATAATTGCTAATAATTTCATAAATGTCGTTGGGGGAAATATATCGGACTTCTGTGATTTCTATGTTAATATTTTAGAACGTAAAGTAATAAAGTATAGATTTTGAAGTAAATATAATAGGATTTAAGGGATTCAAAATTCTGACATAAGTTAAAATTTTGGATAGGTAAAATCTCGGAAAAATTGTAAGACATTGTTAACATTTCTTATTATCAAACTTTCAAAATTTTTTTTCTAAAGTTTTCATCTCATCTTTAAAAATAGCCTTGACAAGGTCTTTTCTCGGTTTTATTAAAGACAACAAAAAAAAAAAACATAATCCCCAATCAACTGCCGTTCACACAGTAGCAAAAGTCAAAGTGTCGTCGTTGTCTTGTAACAACCTACACACAAGCAGCAAAAATGTGTTGCTGACGTTGTTTCGCTTATATATTTATTTATTTGATTTGATTCGACTAACAGGCAGATGCTAACAAATCTTAATTAAATGCATTTATTCCAACAACTTGTTGCCTTTGCGTCGCACTGCCCTTTCCCAAGTTATTTGAGTTCGAATGAAACAACATTCTCCCACCCTAAACTGTTAAAATCGAAAAGCTCCAAGACAAACCAATCGCAGCTAAAGCTGATAGCACCGAGACGACTGCCAACAACTTGTTTAGAAATGTTTAGGTTTTATTAATTTTTATAGCAGCGATTGTTTTTTATAGCCGCTGCTGTTTTATTGGTACTTGTATTATTTATTGTTTTATTCCCAGTCAAGTGGAAATGAAATTTTTGTTGCAATGAAAAAAAAACCCAAGAATTCTCAACAACCTTCCTTAAGTAGATGATAGCACTTTGGAAACACTCTTAACATAAACGACATTCTAAATGTAGAAAGATAGATAAATGCAACAGCCAGCAAGTGCCAGGCAGTGTTTAGATGTTGCATGCAACACAAGAAAACCCATCATTATATGAAGTAAGGGAAGTCCACACAGTTCAAACACTAAGTCCACAGATATCATACAAATCTTATATTTTTGAATAATCACGGAAGCCTCATATCTTCTATTAGGAACACCTTCCCTTTCTTTAATATTTGCTTTCAACTTGAAGGGAAATATTTTAGCGATCTTGTGTTTTTTTTTTCCTTTCAATTCAAACATTTCTTCTCGTACATCTGGAAAAACATTTAAAAACATGTATCAAGAATTTGTTAAAGTATTTTTTAAATATATCTAATCTTAGTCGTTGATATAGTCTGTAACATCTAGTAAAGAATTTCTGGCGTTGCTCCTAAACACACGCTCTTCCAAGGGTTAAGTCAGGGCATCCAAAGGGAGACTCTAAAAAATATTTCTAACAAAAATTTTTCTGTACAAAAATATTTCTAACAAAAATTTTTCTATAGAAAAATATTTCTAACGAAAATTTTTCCAAAGAAAAATATTTCTTACAAAAATTTTTCTATAGAAAAATATTTCTAACGAAAATTTTTCCAAAGAAAAATATTTCTAACGAAAATGTTTCCAAAGAAAAATATTTCTAACGAAAATTTTTCCAAAGAAAAATATTTCTAACGGAAATTTTTTCAAAGAAAAATATTTCTAACGATAATTTTTCCAAAGAAAAATATTTCTAACGAAAATTTTTCCAAAGAAAAATATTTCTAACCAAAATTTTTCCAAAGAAAAATATTTCTAACGAAAATTTTTCCAAAGAAAAATATTTCTAACGAAAATTTTTCCAAAGAAAAATATTTCTAACGAAAATTTTTCCAAAGAAAAATATTTCTAACGAAAATTTTTCCAAAGAAAAATATTTCTAACGAAAATTTTTCCAAAGAAAAATATTTCTAACGAAAATTTTTCCAAAAAAAATAATTCTAACAAAAATTTTTCCCAAGAAAAATATTTCTAACAAAAATTTTTCCCAAGAAAAATATTTCTAACGAAAATCTTTTCAAAGAAAAATATTTCTAACGAAAATTTTTCCAGAGAAAAATATTTCTAACGAAAATTTTTCCAAAGAAAAATATTTCTAACGAAAATTTTTCCAAAGAAAAATATTTCTAACGAAAATTTTTCCAAAGAAAAATATTTCTAACGAAAATTTTTCCAAAGAAAAATATTTCTAACGAAAATTTTTCCAAAGAAAAATATTTCTAACGAAAATTTTTCCAAGGAAAAATATTTCTAACGAAAATTTTTCCAAAGAAAAATATTTCTAACGAAAATTTTTCCAAAGAAAAATATTTCTAACGAAAATTTTTCCAAAAAAATATATTTCTAACGAAAATTTTTCCAAAGAAAAATATTTCTAACGAAAATTTTTCCAAAGAAAAATATTTCTAACGAAAATTTTTCCAAAGAAAAATATTTCTAACGAAAATTTTTCCAAAGAAAAATATTTCTAACGAAAATTTTTCCAAAGAAAAATATTTCTAACGAAAATCTTTCCAAAGAAAAATATTTCTAACGAAAATTTTTCCAAAGAAAAATATTTCTAACGAAAATTTTTCCAAAGAAAAATATTTCTAACGAAAATTTTTCCAAAGAAAAATATTTCTAACGAAAATTTTTCCAAAGAAAAATATTTCTAACGAAAATTTTTCCAAAGAAAAATATTTCTAACGAAAATTTTTCCAAAGAAAAATATTTCTAACGAAAATTTTTCCAAAGAAAAATATTTCTAACGAAAATTTTTCCAAAGAAAAATATTTCTAACGAAAATTTTTCCAAAGAAAAATATTTCTAACGAAAATTTTTCCAAAGAAAAATATTTCTAACGAAAATTTTTCCAAAGAAAAATATTTCTAACGAAAATTTTTCCAAAGAAAAATATTTCTAACGAAAATTTTTCCAAAGAGAAATATTTCTAACGAAAATCTTTCCAAAGAAAAATATTTCTAACAAAAATTTTTCCAAAGAAAAATATTTCTAACGAAAATTTTTCCAAAGAAAAATATTTCTAACGAAAATTTTTCCAAAGAAAAATATTTCTAACGAAAATTTTTCCAAAGAAAAATATTTCTAACGAAAATTTTTCCAAAGAAAAATATTTCTAACGAAAATTTTTCCAAAGAAAAATATTTCTAACGAAAACTTTTCCAAAGAAAAATATTTCTAACGAATATTTTTCCAAAGAAAAATATTTCTAACGAAAATTTTTCCAAAGAAAAATATTTCTAACGAAAATTTTTCCAAAAAAAAAATAATTCTAACAAAAATTTTTCCCAAGAAAAATATTTCTAACGAAAATCTTTCCAAAGAAAAATAATTCTAACGAAAATTTTTCCAGAGAAAAATATTTCTAACGAAAATTTTTCCAAAGAAAAATATTTCTAACGAAAATCTTTCCAAAGAAAAATATTTCTAACAAAAATTTTTCCAAAGAAAAATATTTCTAACGAAAATTTTTCCAAAGAAAAATATTTCTAACGAAAATTTTTCCAAAGAAAAATATTTCTAACGAAAATTTTTCCAAAGAAAAGTATTTCTAACGAAAATTTTTCCAAAGAAAAATATTTCTAACGAAAATTTTTCCAAAGAAAAATATTTCTAACGAAAATTTATCCAAAGAAAAATATTTCTAACGAAAATTTTTCCAAAGAAAAATATTTCTAACAAAAATTTATCCAAAGAAAAATATTTTTAACGAAAATTTTTCCAAAGAAAAATATTTCTAACGAAAATTTTTCCAAAGAAAAATATTTCTAACGAAAATTTTTCCAAAGAAAAATATTTCTAACGAAAATCTTTCCAAAGAAAAATATTTCTAACGAAAATTTTTCCAAAGAAAAATATTTCTAACGAAAATTTTTCCAAAGAAAAATATTTCTAACGAAAATTTTTCCAAAGAAAAATATTTCTAACGAAAATTTTTCCAAAGAAAAATATTTCTAACGAAAATTTTTCCAAAGAAAAATATTTCTAACGAAAATCTTTCCAAAGAAAAATATTTCTAACGAAAATTTTTCCAAAGAAAAATATTTCTAACGAAAATTTTTCCAAAGAAAAATATTTCTAACGAAAATTTTTCCAAAGAAAAATATTTCTAACGAAAATTTTTCCAAAGAAAAATATTTCTAACGAAAATTTTTCCAAAGAAAAATATTTCTAACGAAAATTTTTCCAAAGAAAAATATTTCTAACGAAAATTTTTCCAAAGAAAAATATTTCTAACGAAAATTTTTCCAAAGAAAAATATTTCTAACGAAAATTTTTCCAAAGAAAAATATTTCTAACGAAAATTTTTCCAAAGAAAAATATTTCTAACGAAAATTTTTCCAAAGAAAAATATTTCTAACGAAAATTTTTCCAAAGAAAAATATTTCTAACGAAAATTTTTCCAAAGAAAAATATTTCTAACGAAAATTTTTGCAAAGAAAAATATTTCTAACGAAAATCTTTCCAAAGAAAAATATTTCTAACAAAAATTTTTCCAAAGAAAAATATTTCTAACGAAAATTTTTCCAAAGAAAAATATTTCTAACGAAAATTTTTCCAAAGAAAAATATTTCTAACGAAAATTTTTCCAAAGAAAAATATTTCTAACGAAAATTTTTCCAAAGAAAAATATTTCTAACGAAAATTTTTCCAAAGAAAAATATTTCTAACGAAAATTTTTCCAAAGAAAAATATTTCTAACGAAAATTTTTCCAAAGAAAAATATTTCTAACGAAAATTTTTCCAAAGAAAAATATTTCTAACGAAAATTTTTCCAAAGAAAAATATTTCTAACGAAAATTTTTCCAAAGAAAAATATTTCTAACGAAAATTTTTCCAAAGAAAAATATTTCTAACGAAAATCTTTCCAAAGAAAAATATTTCTAACAAAAATTTTTCCAAAGAAAAATATTTCTAACGAAAATTTTTCCAAAGAAAAATATTTCTAACGAAAATTTTTCCAAAGAAAAATATTTCTAACGAAAATTTTTCCGAAGAAAAATATTTCCAAAGAAAATTTTTCCAAAAAAAAATATTTCTAACGAAAATTTTTCCAAAGAAAAATATTTCTAACGAAAATTTTTCCAAATAAAAATATTTCTAACGAAAATTTTTCCAAAGAAAAATATTTCTAACGAAAATTTTTCCAAAGAAAATTTTTCCAAAAAAAAATATTTCTAACGAAAATTTTTCCAAACAAAAATATTTCTAACGAAAATTTTTCCAAAGAAAAACATTTCTAACGAAAATTTTTCCAAAGAAAAATATTTCTAACGAAAATTTTTCCAAAGAAAAATATTTCTAACGAAAATTTTTCCAAAGAAAAATATTTCTAACGAAAATTTTTCCAAAGAAAAATATTTCTAACGAAAATTTTTCCAAAGAAAAATATTTCTAACGAAAATTTTTCCAAAGAAAAATATTTCTAACGAAAATTTTTCCAAAGAAATATATTTCTAGCGAAAATTTTTCCAAAGAAAAAAATTTCTAACGAAAATTTTTCCAAAGAAAAATATTTCTATCGAAAATTTTCCAAAGAAAAATATTTCTAACGAAAATTTTTCTATAGAAAAATATTTCTATCGAAAATTTTTCTATAGAAAAATATTTCTATCGAAAATTTTTCTATAGAATAATATTTCTATCGAAAATTTTTCTATAGAAAAATATTTCTATCGAAAATTTTTCTATAGAAAAATATTTCTATCGAAAATTTTTCTATAGAAAAATATTTCTATCGAAAATTTTTCTATAGAAAAATATTTCTATCGAAAATTTTTCTATAGAAAAATATTTCTATCGAAAATTTTTCTATAGAAAAATATTTCTATCGAAAATTTTTCTATAGAAAAATATTTCTATCGAAAATTTTTCTATAGAAAAATATTTCTATCGAAAATTTTTCTATAGAAAAATATTTCTATCGAAAATTTTTCTATAGAAAAATATTTCTATCGAAAATTTTTCTATAGAAAAATATTTCTATCGAAAATTTTTCTATAGAAAAATATTTCTATCGAAAATTTTTCTATAGAAAAATATTTCTATCGAAAATTTTTCTATAGAAAAATATTTCTATCGA
The DNA here is from genome assembly GCA_933228675.1 of Stomorhina lunata. Taxonomy (NCBI): domain Eukaryota; kingdom Metazoa; phylum Arthropoda; class Insecta; order Diptera; family Rhiniidae; genus Stomorhina; species Stomorhina lunata. The sequence goes on from OW121743.1 coordinate 14,511,436, forward strand.
AAATTTTTCTATAGAAAAATATTTCTATCGAAAATTTTTCTATAGAAAAATATTTCTATCGAAAATTTTTCTATAGAAAAATATTTCTATCGAAAATTTTTCTATAGAAAAATATTTCTATTGAAAATTTTTCTATAGAAAAATATTTCTATCGAAAATTTTTCTATAGAAAAATATTTCTATCGAAAATTTTTCTATAGAAAAATATTTCTATCGAAAATTTTTCTATAGAAAAATATTTCTATCGAAAATTTTTCTATAGAAAAATATTTCTATTGAAAATTTTTCTATAGAAAAATATTTCTATCGAAAATTTTTCTATAGAAAAATATTTCTATCGAAAATTTTTCTATAGAAAAATATTTCTATCGAAAATTTTGCTATAGAAAAATATTTCTATAGAAAAATATTTCTATCGAAAATTTTTCTATAGAAAAATATTTCTATCGAAAATTTTTCTATAGAAAAATATTTCTATCGAAAATTTTTCTATAGAAAAATATTTCTATCGAAAATTTTTCTATAGAAAAATATTTCTATCGAAAATTTTTCTATAGAAAAATATTTCTATCGAAAAATTTTCTATAGAAAAATATTTCTATCGAAAATTTTTCTATAGAAAAATATTTCTATCGAAAATTTTTCTATAGAAAAATATTTCTATCGAAAATTTTTCTATAGAAAAATATTTCTATCGAAAATTTTTCTATAGAAAAATATTTCTATCGAAAATTTTTCTATAGAAAAATATTTCTATCGAAAATTTTTCTATAGAAAAATATTTCTATCGAAAATTTTTCTATAGAAAAATATTTCTATCGAAAATTTTTCTATAGAAAAATATTTCTATCGAAAATTTTTCTATAGAAAAATATTTCTATCGAAAATTTTTCTATAGAAAAATATTTCTATCGAAAATTTTTCTATAGAAAAATATTTCTATCGAAAATTTTTCTATAGAAAAATATTTCTATCGAAAATTTTTCTATAGAAAAATATTTCTATCGAAAATTTTTCTATAGAAAAATATTTCTATCGAAAATTTTTCTATAGAAAAATTTTCTATAGAAAAATTTTCTGATTTATCATTCGATTCCCTGTCATATTTACTCCTGAAGTTATTGCAAAAAATGCAATATGTCATGTTATTTAAATTCAAGATATTTATATTTTGAAATATAATTTTTAAGCAAATCACACCAAAAAATTGATGTAATAATTTATAATTCACCTTGAAATTTCCGATTACTCTATTAATCTGTTATTAAGAAAAATTTTAACAAAAATATTTTACATTCAAATTTGTTCACTCTTTAAACTTTTTATTCAGTTGCGCTTTAAAAGCAAAGTTTGATATAACGAATTAATATTCAAAACAAGAAATTTCACATATTTTCAAAATCATTTGTACTTTTTTTGTTAAGTAAAAAAAAAAACAAAAATTAAATATTTTTATATAATTGTCAGCCGTAAAAATTGAACAACAAGTGTTTAAAATAAAACGCGTAATAAAGATTTTACATTATAAATCTTAAAGAAATTATTTGTACTTTATATTTCTAAAACGTAAAATATCCAGAGACCGGTTCAGAATTTTAATTTGAAAAGTCATAAGGATTTTATGAATTTTAACAAAATATTTATTTTGCATTTTTTTGTAAGATTTATTTTATTAAATAATTTTAATTTCGTTTTTATATTTTCAGCTTAAAAATTTAATGGGTGATCATTAAAACTGGCTTTAAATGGTAAGTCCGAGAGCAACTGGTATTAAAAATTAATACCAGAACAATTCGAATAAAAATTATTGAAAAACAAATAACAAAAAAAATAAATTTAAATTTATGAGAAATATTTTAGTAAATTTTGAAAACTATGAAGTAGGTATGTCCTAGTTTATGCTAAGACAGTCTTAGTATATGTCTTAGTATATGTCTTAGTCTATGTTTTAGTTTATATATTATTCTATGTCTATGTCTCATTTTTCACTTAATCTCGCCAAAAACAATTATTTTCAAGCTTTTTAATTAAAATTCGCTATCATTACTTGATATTTCGTAATCTCGCTATGACAATTTTATGGAAATCCAAATTTTGACATTTGACCCCGGTAATTAAAGGGTTAATCTAGTCCAATATTAAAAAACCTCTCAGCATAGATTTTCCATAAACTAGGCAATAACACTAATTATTTTTTGTTAAAATTTAATACAAGTAAAATTTACCGAGCATCTAATAGAATTTGCCAAAAAAAAATTATTTTCGCGAAATTCTTCAGTTTTAAATGGCAGGTACAGCGAAACTGGCCAAGATATCGAACTAAATTTTTTTGAGTTTTATTCTCCCATTTATCTGTTTTAACAAACTGATGAGCAATTTCTAAAATTTTAAGATTTGTTGAACAAAATTTTCGAAAAATTAAAAAATGATTTTTGAAATCGACCTGAGAAAAATGTACCATATTCCAATATCGAAAAAAACTAAATAAATTCGATTATAATTAAACAAAACTGAACTATTTAATACAAAAGAGTCATTTAATGATAAATCATGTCTAACTTTGGAATTCCTTTATTTACAACATAAAATTTGTATTGCATATCCTTAGGCGCGTTTTCAAAAAACTGAATTTTCAGGGGAAAAATGGAATAACTCCAAAACTACTTCATGGATTTTTGTTTTTGACTTTTTGAAATAAAGCTGTGTTAGTTTTCTTTAATATGCCATTATTTTTTCTTGTAAAAATTGTTTATTTTTGGTTGAAATTTTGCAGAAATAAAAAAATAACCCATTTTTTACCATACAAATGGGCTCTTAAAGTTTGAATCCGATGCGCGCCCATAGAACGTTATCCGATTTGGCTCAAATTTTCAGAACTACACTTTTAGACTTATTGTTACAATATTCTGTTGAAAAAGTTATAAAATTCAAACAAAACATTTTCTTTCATACCAAAAATTGTTAGTCCATGTCTCTCCATGTCTTAGTCTATGTCTTAGTCTAAGTCTATGTCTATGTCTTAGTCTATGTTTCAGTCTATGTTTTAGTATATAAATTAGTCTATGTCTTAGTCTATGTCTCAGTCCATGTCTCAGTCTATGTCTTAGTCTATGTTTTAGTCTATGTCTTAGTCTATGTCTTAGTCTATGTCTTAGTCTATGTCTTAGTCTATGTCTTAGTCTATGTCTTAGTCTATGTCTTAGTCTATGTCTTAGTCTATGTCTTAGTCTATGTCTTAGTCTATGTCTTAGTCTATGACTTAGTCTATGTCTTAGTCTATGTCTTAGTCTATATCTTAGTCTATGTCTTAGTCTTTGTCTTATTCTATGTCTTAGTCTATGTCTTAGTCTATGTCTATGTCTTAGTCTATGTCTTAGTCTATGTCTTAGTCTATGTCTTAGTCTATGTCTTAGTCTATGTCTTAGTCTATGTCTTAGTCTATGTCTTAGTCTATGTCTTAGTCTATGTCTTAGTCTATGTCTTAGTCTATGTCTTAGTCTATGTCTTAGTCTATGTCTTAGTCTTTGCCTTATTCTATGTCTTAGTCTATGTCTTAGTCTATGTCTTAGTCTATGTCTTAGTCTATGTCTTAGTCTATGTCTTAGTCTATGTCTTAGTCTATGTCTTAGTCTATGTCTTAGTCTATGTCTTAGTCTATGTCTTAGTCTATGTCTATGTCTTAGTCTATGTCTATGTCTTAGTCTATGTCTATGTCTTAGTCTATGTCTATGTCTATGTCTATGTCTATGTCTATGTCTATGTCTATGTCTATGTCTATGTCTATGTCTATGTCTTAGTCTATGTCTATGTCTTAGTCTATGTCTTAGTGTATGTCTTAGTCTATGCCTTAGTCTATGTCTTAGTCTATTTCTCAGTTTATGTCTTAGTCTATGTCTTATTCTATGACTTAGTCTATGTCTTAGTCTATGTCTTAGTCTATGTCTTAGTCTATGTCTTAGTCTATGTCTTAGTCTATGTCTTAGTCTATGTCTTAGTCTATGTCTTAGTCTATGTCTTAGTCTATGTCTTAGTCTATGTCTTAGTCTATGTCTTAGTCTATGTCTTAGTCTATGTCTTAGTCTATGTCTTAGTCTATGTCTTAGTCTATGTCTTAGTCTATGTCTTAGTCTATGTCTTAGTCTATGTCTTAGTCTATGTCTTAGTCTATGTCTTAGTCTATGTCTTAGTCTATGTCTTAGTCTATGTTTTAGTCTATGTCTTAGTCTATGTCTTAGTCTATGTCTTAGTCTATGTCTTAGTCTATGTCTTAATCTATGCTTAGGCTCTACTATGGTAAAGGAAAGTTATCGATAACTTTACTATTGTAAAGGAAAGTTATCGATAACTTTACTATTGTAAAGGAAAGTTATCGATAACTTTACTATTGCAAAGGAAAGTTATCGATAACTTTACTATAGTAAAGGGAATTTATCGATAACTTTACTGTATTTAAGGAAAGTTATCGAAAACTTTACTATAGTAAAGTAAAGTTATCGATAATTTTACTATAGTAAAGGAAAGTTATCGAAAACTTTACTATAGCAAAGGAAAATTATCGATAAATTTACTATAGTAAAGGAAAGTTATCGGTAACGTTACTATAGCAAAGAAAGTTATTGATGACTTTACTATTGTAAAGGAAAGTTATCGATAACTTTACTATAGAAAAGGGAACTTATCGAAAACTTTTCTATAGTATAAGTAAAGAAAGTAAAATAAAGTTATCGATAAATTTACTATAGTAAAGGAAATTTATCGATACCTTTACTATAGTAAAGGATTGTTATCGATAACATTACTATAGCAAAGAAAGTTATGGATAACTTTACTATAGTAAAGGAAAGTTATCGATAACATTACTATAGTAAAGGCAAGTTATCGATAACTTTACTAAAGTAAAGGAAAGTTATCGATGACGTTACTATAGCAAAGGAAGTTATCGATAACTTTACTATAGTAAAGGGAAGTTATCGATAACTTTACTATAGTAAAGGAAAGTTATCGATAACTTTACCGTAGTATAGGAAAATTATCGATAACTTTATTATAGTAAAGGAATGTTATCGATAGCTTTACTATAGTAAAGGAATGCTATCGATAACTTTACTATAGTAAAGGAAGGTATTAGATAACTTTCCTTTACTTAAACGATATCTATATCTTAGTCTATTTCTTATTCTATATCTGAATCTTTGTTTTTGTCAATTTCCTAGCCTAAGTCTTAGTCTTTATCTTAGTCTTTATCTTAGTCTTTATCTTAGTCTTTATCTTAGTATATTCCTTAGTCTATGTCTATGTCTTAGTCTATGTCTTATGATGTCTTCTTCCATTAATTTGAAAATTTTTAATATTTCTTTAATCGCATCTTAATCATTTATATTACTTTTCATTTTCTTTTGTTATTCAATAAATTATATCATAAAAGTTTTCCTGTTTTGTGTAATCATCTGCTTTTAAAATCTCTTAGTTTTTTTTTTTTTTTTTGTTACTAAAATTTTAAGCACAAAAAAATTGCCTACACTCAGCCAATAATAATGAGAAATTATTAACAAAAAAATAAAGAAGAAAAGCTAAAAAAACTCAAAGAGTTTTCCTTGTTAAAACAAGTGTTAAAGAGGAAAAATGATTGTCATCATCTTCATTTACTTCAGCTGAGGCATTAGCCGCATGCCTCAGCTGCAGCCCCAGTCCCAGCTCCAGCTCCAGCTTTAAAGATGATGTCGTACGATCAGGAAGTATTTGGAAAATGCAATAAAAACATGTTTTTCTCATATTAAATGATTTTTTAAATAAAGTTAATAATGATCAAAAGAAAATTGTTATAGAAAAATACATAAAAGAAAAAGAAAATTTCCCAACCGGTTTTGGGAAAGAAAATGGAAAATTAAAGTTTGTCGGTATATTAGATTTCTGATGACCTTAAGTCAGTTTCAGCTGAAGAGGAAGCTTGGAAAGAAAGAAGCCTTAAACATTTGAAAGCAACAGGTTTTTATTTATATGTTTTTAATTTTATTTCTTGATCTCTTTTCTTTAATAACTTTAATAAATTTGTAAATTTAAAAGAAAATATTTTGCCATTTTTGTGTATTTGGCCAAAGTAAAAGTAAAGTAAAGAAAAATATAAATTTTTTTCATAAGGAAGTGAAAATTTTTATGCATAAATGGGTGAAAACTGAAAAACTGGCTGAGTTAATGAAAATTTTATTTCATTAAAAACGAATTTGAAAAACAAAACACAACTTTTTTGGAAACAAAAAATTTGTGTCATTTACTTTTAAATTAGGTACAACAATTTTCCATTACTTTTATGAATTTTAAAGCAAAAAGCTTTTCCTGAAACCTAATTTTCATTTCATTTTCTTGTTTATAAAAAACCATAAATTTAGCTTTTATTATTTCTTTCTTTTTCATAACCATAAACCTGCAACATTTATGTTATTTTACCAATTTGGATTTGATCTAACCAAAATCTTAGAGAAACAAGGAAAACAAGTTAAAGACATTCATTCATTTGACCAAATTAAGCAAGAAATCATTTGGACATCGACAACGACATCAAAAGACCAGGAAACGAACATCAATGGCAATATTTTATTAAAGATTTCAAATCGATTTTGAAAGAAAGTGTTTTTTACTTAATGAGAGTTTTGATAAGGGGAATTGTTAATCCAAAATAAAACACCTTGAGGCAATTTGAAATGTATATAAGCTCCGCCCTTCAAATGATCTAAAACTTTAAAATTTTTCTTCATTTCAGAACTAATGAATCTTCAAATTTGGGTCATCATCGTAAAATTAATAGCTATTTATTACAAATCGTAAAAAAACTAAAAATTATTTTAAAAATTTTTATAAACAGACTAAAACAAAACATATACTAAGACATACACTTAAACAAAGACTAAGACATATACTAAGACATAGACTTAGTATAAAAAATTCCTATAAAAATAGGAATTTTTTGAAAAATTTCCTATAAAAATAGGAAATTTTTGGAAATTTTCCTATAAAAACAGAAAATTTTTGGAAAATTTCCTATAAAAAATAAAAAAATTTTGGAAAATTTCCTATTTTTATAGGAAATTTTTGAAAAACTTCCTATAAAAATAGGAAATTTTTGAAAAACTTCCTATAAAAATAGGAAATTTTTGAAAAATTTCCTATAAAAATAGGAAATTTTTGAAAAATTTCCTATAAAAATAGGAAATTTTTGAAAAATTTCCTATAAAAATAGGAAATTTTTGAAAAATTTCCTATAAAAATAGGAAATTTTTGAAAAATTTCCTATAAAAATAGGAAATTTTTGAAAAATTTCCTATAAAAATAGGAAATTTTTGAAAAATTTCCTATAAAAATAGGAAATTTTTGAAAAATTTCCTATAAAAATAGGAAATTTTTGAAAAATTTCCTATAAAAATAGGAAATTTTTGAAAAATTTCCTATAAAAATAGGAAATTTTTGAAAAATTTCCTATAAAAATAGGAAATTTTTGAAAAATTTCCTATAAAAATAGAAAATTTTTGAAAATTTTCCTATAAAAATAGGAAATTTTTGAAAAATTTCCTATAAAAATAGGAAATTTTTGAAAAATTTCCTATAAAAATAGGAAATTTTTGAAAAAGTTCCTATAAAAATAGGAAATTTTTGAAAAATTTCCTATAAAAATAGGAAATTTTTGAAAAATTTCCTATAAAATAGGAAATTTTTGAAAAATTTCCTATAAAAATAGGAAATTTTTGAAAAATTTCCTATAAAAATAGGAAATTTTTGAAAAATTTCCTATAAAAATAGGAAATTTTTGAAAAATTTCCTATAAAAATAGGAAATTTTTGAAAAATCCTTTAAAGTGCTAAATTTTTGAAAAATTTCCTATAAAAATAGGAAATTTTTGAAAAATTTCCTATAAAAATAGGAAATTTTTGAAAATTTTCCTATAAAAATAGGAATTTTTTGAAAAATTTCCTATAAAAATAGGAAATTTTTGAATTTTTTGAGACTAAGACATAGACTAAGACATAGACTAAGACATAGACTAAGACATAGACTAAGACATAGACTAAGACATAGACTAAGACATAGACTAAGACTTTTCTATAGTAAAGAAAATTAAAGATAACTTTCCTATAGTAAAGTTGTCGATAACTCTCCTTTACTATAATAAAGTTATCAATAACTTTTCTTTACTATAGTTAAGTTACCGATAACTTTCCTTTACTTTTGTATATTTAACGATAACTTTTCTTTACTTTAGTAAAGTTATCGATAACGTTCCTTTACAATAGTAAAGTTATCGATAACTTTTTTTTGCTATAGTAAAGTTATCGATAACTTTCCTTTACATTAGAAAAGTTATCGATAACTTTCCTTCACTACAGTAAAGTTATCGATAAGCTTACAATAGCAAAGTTATAAATAACTTTACTTTACTATAGTAAAATTGTCTATAATTTTACATTACTAAAGTAAAGTTATCGATAACTTTACTTTACTTCAGTTAAGTTATCGATAACTTTCATTTACTTTTGTAAATTTATCGATATATTTTCTTTACTTTAGTAAATTTATTGATAACTTTCCTTTACTCTAGTAAAGTTATCGATTGCATTCCTTTACTTTTATAAAGTTATCGATAACTTTTCATTACTATGATGAAGTTATCGATACCTTTCCTTTACTATTTTACTACTAAAGTTGTCGATAACTTTGCTTTAGTATAGTTAAGTTATCGATAACTTTACTATAGCAAAGTTATCTGTAACTTTACTTTACTATAGTTAAGTTATCGATAACTTTTATTTACCATAATAAAGATATCGATAACTTTTCTTAACTATAGTAAAGTTGTTCGTAGTTTTCCTTTACTATCGATAACTTTCCTCTACTATAGTAAAGTTATCGATAGCTTCCTTTACTATAGTATAGATATCGATAACTTTTCAATACTAAAGTAAAGTTGTCGATAACTTTCCTTTACAATAGTAAAGTTACCGATGATTTTCCTTTACTAGAGTAAAGTTATCGATTATTTTCCTTTACTAGAGTAAAGTTATCGATAATTTACCTTAACTAGAGTAAAGTTATCGATAACTTTCCTTTGCTAGAGTAAAGTTATCGATAACTTTCCTTTGCTAGAGTAAAGTTATCGATAACTTTCCTTTACTATAGTAAAGTTATCGATAACTTTCTTTTACTATTGTAAAGCTTTCGATGATTTTCCTTTACTAAAGTAAAGTTATCGATAACTTTCCTTTACTATAGTAAGGTTATCGAAAACTTTTATCTACTATAATAAAGCTATCGATATTTTTTCCTTGCTATACTTTTATCTTTAAGTTTACTTTACTATAGCAAAGTTATAATTTACTTAATGATCTCTATATTTTGGCTTTGACTATGTCAATTTGTGATTTATTTTGTCTATTTATCTTGCCTGATCTTCGTGAGAATTAGACTAAAACTATAATTTGTCATCTCTATTGTTTTAACACTTATTTTAAAAATTTGTTTTTCTGTTTTTTTTTTTTAATTTGTTGTTTTCTCTAAATTTGCGAAATTTTGACCTTGATCTGCCGTTGCTAAAATTTCTGTACGTGTTGATTCTAATTTATGTTTTTCTAACACTTTTTACTTGTTTTTCTAACGTTTTAGCTTTTTTTTGTGTGTTTTTGTGAAGCCGGTTATAAAGTTTGCATTTAATTATTTTTTGAAAATATTTTATCATTTAAATGAATGAAATTGATTTTTAATTAACGAAAACATTAAAGTAAACTCACAATTAGCAAAAAGTTAACTGGTTTTGAAATAAATTTCGATTTGTTGGGATTAGGATAGATCAATATATTTCCTATTCTAACTGTTTTTACGATAAGATCGAAGATATCGATAACTTTGGGTATAAGTCAACAACGTTATGATTTGAAAGCTGGTATCGTTAAGATGATTAGATGACGAAAGCTGTAAGCTTTTGTCTTATTTTGTTTAAAACTTTAAAGACTTTATTTTATCGATTTCCCTTTGTCGAAAAGTTTTATGGAAAAACAAGTTTTTTAGCATGACATCGATCACTCTGCATAGTTATCGTTTAAAAGCTTGATTTGAGCTTAATTTTCTATCATTTATTGATTAAAATTAAAAGCTTTTTGAATAGACTTCTTTTTAAAAAAATGTTTTATGGCAAAAAGGTTCTTAAACTAAAAATCTTTTATTTGTTAACTCAAAGCCTAAAATTTTAAGCTGTATAAAAACATAAATTTAAATAAAAATCTTTTCAAATCAAGTATTTAATTTAAGCTTTTAATTTGAATTCAAAGCTTGTATAAAGAAGCTTTTTATTAAGTATTCAATATAAATAGCTTTTGTTGAATATTAAGTTTTCCCAATTTCGCATTAAACTTAAACTTTATCCTAATCTTAAAGCTTAGATAAAAAAGCTTTTTAATAAGTATTAAATATTATTAAACTAAAAGCTTTTAGAAAAAAAAAACTTTTTATTAAGTATTTAATTTAAGCTTTTAACCTGAGCTTAAAGCTTATATAAAGAAACTTTTTATTAGGTATTCAATACAAAGAGCTTTTGTTGCATATAAAGCTTTTCCAATCAAGTATTAAACAAAAGCTTTATCCTAAGCTTAAAGCTTAGATTAAAAAGGTTTTTATTAAGTATTAAATATTAGTCAACTTAAAGCCTTTAGAAAAAAGCTCTTTATTATGTATTCGATAATAAAAGCTTTTGTTGAATATAAAACTTTAACAATCAAGTATTAAAGTGAAACTTTATTTTAAACTCAAAGCTTAGATAAAAAAGTTTTTATTAAATATTTAATATTATTAAATTTAAAGCTTTTATAAAAAAGCTCTTTACTAAGTATTCAATATTAAAAGCTTTAATTGAATATAAACTTTTTTAATCAAGTATTAAACTTAAGCTTTATATTAAGCTCAAGTCTCAGATAAAAAAGCTTTAGGTATTTAATATTATTAAATTTAAAGGTTTTATAAAAAAGCTCTTTATTATTATGTATTCAATATTAAAAGCTTTAATTAAATACAAAGCTTTTCAAATCAAGTATTAAACTAAAACTTTATTCTGAGCTCAAAATTTAGATAAAATAGCTTTTTATTAAGTATCAAATATGAAAGGCTTTTATTTTAATCTAGCTATTAGCTTTGAAAAGTTAACGTTTAAAAAATGGTATGATTCTTGGTACTTGTTTAAAATGAAAAACTTTTTTGAATTGACATCGAAAGCTTTATAAGTAAACCGTCCCTTAACTTGAAAGCTTTTATTAATTAAAGCTTAAGCTTCGAAATAGTTTAATAATAAATTAGACTTAATAACTTTTACTAACAAGTATTTAACTTAAGCTTTAAACTAAGTTAAAGCTTAGCTTTAAGAAACTTTGTATTAATAAATATTAAAAGCTATTGTTTAACTCAGCAAAGCTTATGTTTTAAAGCTCGTATCATTAAGAGTAGTAGGTGATTAGAGCTTAAAGCTTTTATCCTGTTATGTTTAGAATTAAAAGCTTTGTTAAAACGATTTCTTTTGGTCTGAATTTTAATGGGAAAACATGTTATATATGTAAGCTTTTATTTATTTGCTCAAGGCTTAAGTATCGAAACTGTATAAAAATAAATAGAATTTAATGTTTATTTGAATTAAGCTCTTACTTAGCTTCAACTGTTGCTCAAAGCTTAGATATAAAAGTCGTAGATCAAAAGCTTTTGCGGTAACTTTGCTCTTAAAAAAGTATCCTTTAACAGCTGGTATTGTTTGGATGATTAAAACTTAAAAGCTTTCTTGTAAAGACTTCTTTTGGACACAAGTATCATATGCAAAAATTCCTAAACATTAAAGCTTTTATTAATTTAACTTTAAGCTTAAGTTTCGATAAAGTACAAAAAACAATTTTGAATTCAAAACTTTTCAATTAAATATTTTACTTAAGCTTTTAACTGAGTTAAAGCTAACTATTGTATGAAAGCTGGTCATTTAGAGGAGTTAGATAATTGAAGCTTTAAGCTTTTATTAGTATATATGTAGTGTTTGATGTGAATACCTTTCTTGAATCGACTTCTTTTCATCAGAAGTTTCAATGAAAACGAGTTTAAATGTTTGAAAGCTTTTATCTGTTAACTGTAAACTTGAGTGCCAAAACAGTATAAAAAAGCTTAAAGCTCGAGCTTTTACTTTAACGTTTTCTGAAAGCTTAGATAAAAATACCTGATTAAAAGCTTTTGTGATAAATATGTTCCTAAAAAAGTATCGTTTGAAAGTTGGTATTTTTTGGTGATTACAAATTAAAAGCTTTCATAAAAAGACTTTTGTTGGGCAGAAGTTTCTTTTGTAAAAAGTTCCTTAAGTTTAAAACTTTTATTTATTAGCTTTTAGCTTAAGTTTCGACACAGTATAAAAACATATTCGAATTAAAAACTTTTACAATTTACATTTTTTTTAAAGCTTTTAACTAAATTATAGCTTAGCCTAAAGATTACTTAATATAATTTAAGATTAAAAGCTTATGCTGTAATTTTCATACAAACTCGGCAAAACTATTGTTTGAAAGCTGATCATTTTGAAAAACAGATAATGGAAGCTTTAAGCTTTTATTAGGTAGTCTTTAATATGAAAAGCTTTCTTGGATCGATTGCTTTTCTTTAGAAGTTTTAATGAAAACAAGTTTAAATATTTGAAAGCTCTTAACTTAAGTGCCAAAGTATTATAAAAAAAAGCTTAAAGCTTTTTTGAAAGCTTTCATGTGTTTACTCTGAACTTAAATCTAAAATATCTTAAAGCTTTTTTTGATAATTTCAAAATGTTATTCAATCGCTTTTATCTTCCCCATTTAGTTACATAATATTTTACAACTTTTGATAACTTTTCAATTTGTTTTATTTTTATTTCCATTAATTTTTTTTTATTGCAATTTAAAACTAATTAACTAATTATTTATAAATTAACAACTAAAATCAATGTAAATTAAAAACTAAAAGCTTTTTATTCACTTAAAAGGTGTAAACTTATTTTTTTTTTTGACTTACATCATCAAACAACTTTAGCGATATGCGATTGTTATCTCAATTATTTAGTTAACAACAAATAAAATCATTAATTAACAAAAAAACATAATTATAATGTTTATAATTACAGATAATAATTAGTTAACAGATAATAATCATTTGAACTCTTTTTCTTATCTTCCATTTCTTGTGGTCTTTATCATAAAATCAATTAATCGTTAAAGTCCTATTAATATTTTAAGACCGCAAAAACCACATTTATATAATAAAATCAAATTTACCAAAGACAATTCTCTTTTTCTATAAACCAAATATCCAATGACTTACAAGTCATAGAAAGATCTACTTAGATCGTTATGCAGTCAGTCAGTAGTAAGTCGTATGTGGAGTACTCTGATGACCCTGGGGCCAGAAACTGCTACCAACCAACCAACCAATAACATTTACTTCTATTTACCAACATTTTAATATTTTAACTGCTTCATTTGTTTTAATTCTGAGTCTTAATATGAAAAGCTCTAAAAGTAGCTGCTAGTTAGATCTTATTAAACTTTTGCTGCCACAGCCAAGTGACTGACTGACTTCTACGAGCTAGAGTTAGACAACCTCAACTCTTGAGTTTGAATCTTGGTGCAGTGCTACTTTATGAAGTAACACAGATAAAGAACCGTAAAGTATATATTTGCTATGAACAAAACCGCAAAGTTTTAGACAGACAAACTGTTATATTTTGAGATAAATTTGAATAGAAGCTATCAAGACAACAGAAACACAATGAAAGCGACAAGCGATTATCTTCTTAATATATACTCAAGAACGGGATCACATATCCAAGCCAAATGTTTGGGCTTTGTTTTAAATGTTTAGAACATAGTTTATGTGAAGTTTGGTAAAAATCGGTAGAGCGGTTTTTGATTTATCACATTTTTTGTCACAAATTAATTAGTATTTTTTAGAGTTTATAAAATCCATGGAAATTTTTTATATAGAACATCTTAATATATAAAAATTAATGCCACTTTTCGTCGTAATTTTATAACTCAAGAACGGGATCACCTATAAAAACAAAATGGTTGGGCTTTGATTGGAATCTTTAGTAGATGATTTATGTGAAGTTTGGTAAAAATCGGTAGAGCGGTTTTTGATTTATCACATTTTTTGTCACAAATTAATTAGTATTTTTTAGAGTTTATAAAATCCATGGAAATTTTTTATATAGAACATCTTAATATATAAAAATGAATGCCTCTTTCGTTGTAATTTTATAACTCAAGAACGGGATCACCTATCCAAATGTAGTTTGTAGTATTTAGTAGATGGTTTATGTGAAGTTTGCTCAAAATCGATCACAGTTTTTGTAACAAATTAATCAGTATTTTTTTAGAGTTTATAAAATCCATGGAAATTTTTTATATTTAAACATTTTCTTAATATATAAAAATTTTCTTACTCAAGCACGGGATCACCTATCCAAGCCAAATGTTTGGGCTTTGTTTTGAATATTTAGTAGATAGTTTATGTGAAGTTTGGTAAAAATCGGTAGAACGGTATTTGATTTATCACATTTTTTGTCACAAATTAATTAGTATTTTTTAGAGTTTATAAAATCCATGGAAATTTTTTATATAGAACATCTTAATATATAAAAATGGATGCCTCTTTTCGTTGTAATTTTATAACTCAAGAACGGGATCACCTATCCAAATGTAGTTTGTAGTATTTAGTTATTGGTTTATGTGAAGTTTACTCAAAATCGGTCACAGTTTTTGTAACAAATTAATCAGTATTTTTTAGAGTTTATAAAATCTATGGAAATTTTTTATATTTAAACATTTTCTTAATATATAAAAAATTTCTTACTCAAGCACGGGATCACCTATCCAAGCCAAATGTTTGGAATATTTAGTAGATAGTTCATGTGAAGCTTGGTAAAAATCACTAGAGCGGTTTTTGATTTATCACATTTTTTGTCACAAATAAATTAGTATTTTCTAAAGTTTATAAAATCCATGGAAATTTTTTATATAGAACATCTTAATATATACAAATGAATGCCTCTTTTCGTGATAATTTTATAACTCAAGAACGGGATCTCCTATCCAAATGTAGTTTCTAGTATTTAGTAGATGGTTTATGTGAAGTTTGCTCAAAATCGGTCACAGTTTTTGTAACAAATTAATCATAATTTTTTTAGAGTTTATGAAATCCATGGAAATTTTTTATATTTAAACATTTTTATATATACAAATTAATGCCTCTTTTCTTGGTAATTTTATAACTCAAGAATGGGATTACCTATCCAAGCCAAATGTTTGGGCTTTGTTTGGAATATTTAGTAGATAGTTTATGTGAAGTTTGGTAAAAATCGGTAGAGCGGTTTTTGATTTATCACATTTTTTGTCACAAATTAATTAGTATTTTTTAGAGTTTATAAAATCCATGGAAATTTTTTATATAGAACATCTTTTTAATATATAAAAATGAATGCCACTTCGTTGTAATTTTATAACTCAAGAACGGGATCACCTATCCAAGCCAAATGTTTGGGCTTTGTTTGGAATATTAAGTAGAAATAATTAGTATTTTTTTAGAGTTTATGAAATCTATGGAAATTTTTTTCTGTTTTGCTCTATACGCCTAATTTATGGTGTAAAAATCACAAAATTAAGAAAAATAAAGTTTAAACTTTAATATCGATTATCTCAAAATGCATTTTTGGCACGTTTAGAGCACATAAACTTCCGCACGATGAAATATCTTATGCATTTTGAAACATTTTATTGATTTTGTCCGATCAACTCATGATCAAATGCATAGTTAACGATTTAATTCATTTTTTTGATTAGTTTTCAGTGACGCCATCTGTGAAAAATTAGTCTCAGCCTTCTTCGATTCATGCACAACAACATTATATATTCCAATGGATATGCATAGTTTAGATTCAATTTATTTTTAATAAATTTCAGTGGCGCCATCTATCGGAAATTAAATTTGGGGATAAATATGAAACCTTCATCGACTAATGCGCAACAACTTTTCTAAAGACCATCGCATGATCAAACGCTATCAATTAAATTGTAAATGCAAATGCAGTTTACAATTTAATTTGTTTTGAGTACTTTTCAGTGGCGCCACCTGTCGGAAATTTGTCATAACAACTTCGAAACCTTCGTCGGCTCAAGCACATTTACTTTGCTAAATGATCAAACGCTATCAATTAAATCGTAAATGCAAATGCAGTTTACAATTTAATTTGTTTTGAGTACTTTTCAGTGGCACCACCTGTCGGAAATTGGTCATAACAACTTCGTAATCTTCTTCGGCTCAGGCACATTTACTTTGCTAAATGATCAAATGCAAAGTTTACTATCCTATAAAGGACATAAAGACAAATTTTCATTTCTATATACATATATAGAAGATGAGAGACAAAGTTCCCCTTGCTCCTATCCATTAATTTTGTTTTTTGCGTTTAAGACGCAATTTAAATTTTGCTTCTATACCTATTACTTTAAAAGTTACAACGTTACCAAATTTTTCCCCCTTTTATCACCTAATTTCCAAAAAGTTCCATATGCATATTTGCTACTTCTTTGGTACTAATTGTCAACCGAAATCAAAAAAGTACCAATAATTTATGATTTTTTTCACATCAATTGATTGCTCTATTTTAATATCATATGATCTTGCATCGGATTATGCCAAACAGGTATTCCGAAAAGAATTATGACCAAAAATACTCAATGTTGCTTATAAGCAACATCTCATAATGCTAAAACTAGAAGTGGTTGAGACCTGAAATTGATATCGTTTTATATTTGAGGCTCATACTATGACATAATATAAGTAAAATATTTTTAACAAGGCTCACTTTAATGTCGATATGAAAGGGTTAAAATAGTTATTGATAACTTTTCGATAGAACTAAGTAAAAAAATATTAAAAACTCTTAGAAAATGAGTTTTTATTTTAAGTGACAAATAAATTTAGTTTACAATAATTAACAAAGTTCCGTTAATTGATACAAATGTTTCAATTTCCTCTTAAAAAAAATTAAAAACTACTCACGTCATTTTAAAGTTTTTAGCAAAAAATTACAAAAATATTAAACTTTAGTTTTTTTTTTTTAATTTGTTTGTAATATTAACTATAATTTATTACAGTGAACCAATTTTAAGGCAGCTTAAGCTGCGACAAGATCAGAAAAAATAATAATAATAGAAAATTGCTTTAAAAAAAAACAAAATACTTAAATAACGTGCAATAGCTTCTACTACTCTTAGATACGAGTATAAAGTGTTTATTGTCACATGTCACGTTAGATATTTTGTCATTGTTTCATGGTACTCGTATTCGTAAAACATGAATTATAACAAAAGCAAAAACAAAACGTTAGATACATACATTGTTGTAGCTCATATCTCTTTCTACAGTTAAGTACTTGAAATGTTGCGCAGGCGCACATTTACTATAACAAGCTTCGAGTCGCAACCACCGACGCCAGCTTCGAGTTACTGAAGTAGTAGTGGCTTCGCTCTACAAAACTTTATCTAATAAATTCAATCGATCATTGAACTTAAAGAATTCGACTGCATTTGAACGAAATAGAGTCTGTTCGCTGTTGTTTGTGGATTTTAGCGGTTAAATGTTGTTTACCTTGAATGAAGGTGCAAATCGAATCTTAAGAATGAAAAATAAATTTACAAGCGACTTAAAAACTAGACAATAACAAACAAACAGACAGACAAACATTTTGTAATTATTATTGCAATTGAATGAAAAACATTTCAATTCAATTTGGAAACAATTAAACCAAAGTTTTTAAACATTCTTTACTTTAAGTTTGGCCATAAAGAATGCAGAGTTTTACAATAAAACCCAAATAAAAAGCAATAAATTCAAATCAACAAAAAACATGGAAAATAAAACAAGATTTTCCAAAATAGCAAAAAAAAAATTGAAAAATTTTAATCGATTTTTTTAATCGAATGTTGAAATGAAATTGACAAATAAGACAAACGTTTAAAATAAATTTATGAAGAAACTAGATGTTAAGACCCGGTTTTGCTGGTGATAACTTCATTTTACTAAAGTAAAGTTATCGTTGACTTGACTTTACTAAAGTAAAGTTATCGATAACTTTACTTTACTATAGTAAAGTTATCGATAACTTGACTTTACTATTGTAAAAATATCGATAACTTGACATTACTATAGTAAATAACTTGACTTTATTGTAGTAAAGTTATCGACAACTTGACTTTACTATAGTAAAGTTATCGATAACTTGACTTTACAATAGTAAAGTTATCGATAACTTGACTTTTCTATAGTAAAGTTATCGATAACTTTAATTTACTACAGTAAAGTTATCGATAACTTTAATTTACTATAGTAAAGTTATCGATAACTTTACTTTACTTTAGTAAAGTTATCGATAACTTTACTTTACTTTAGTAAAGTTGTCGATAACTTTACTTTACTTTAGTAAAGTTGTCGATAACTTTACTTTACTTTAGTAAAGTTATCGATAACTTCACTTTACTAGAGTAAAGTAATGGATAACTTTAGTTTGCTATAGTAAAGTTATCGATAACTTGACTTTACTATTGTAAAGTTATCGATAACTTTATTTTACTATAGTAAAGTTATCGATAACTTTCTTTTACTATAGTAAAGTTATCGATTACTTTTCTTTACTTTAGTAAAGTTATCGATAACTTTACTTTACTATAGTAAAGTTATCGTTAACTTTCCTTTACTTTGGTAAAGTTATCGATTACTTTCCTTTACATCAGTAAAGTTAGCGATAACTTTTCTTTAATATAGTAAAGTCATCGATTACTTTTCTTTACCGTAGTAAAATTATCGATAACTTTACTTTGCTATAGTAAAGTTATCGATAACTTTCCTTTACTTTAGTAAAGTTATCGATTACTTTTCTTTACATTAGTAAAGTTATCGATAACTTTTCTTTACCGTAGTAGAGTTATCGATAACTTTTCTTTACTATAGCAAAGTTATCGATATCTTTCGTTTACTATAGTAAAGTTATCAATAACTTTTCTTTACCTTAGTAAAGTTATTGATAACTTTTCTTTACTATAGTAAAATTATCGATTACTTTTCTTTACTTTAGTAAAGTTATCGATGACTTTACTATAGTAAAGTTATCGATTACTTTAATTTACTATAGTAAAGTTATTGATAACTTTCCTTTACTTTAATATAGTTATCGATAACTTTCCTTTACCTTGGTAAAGTTATCGATAACTTTTCTTCACCGTAGCAAAATTATCGACAACTTTCAATTACTATAGTAAACTTATCGATTACTTTTCTTTACTTTAATAAAGTTATCTATAACTTTACTTTACTATAGTAAAGTTATCGTTAACTTTCCTTTACTTTGGTAAAGTTATCGATCACTTTTCTTTACATTAGTAAAGTTATCGATAACTTTTCTTCGCCTTAGCAAAGTTATTGATAACTTTTCTTTACTATAGTAAAAATATCGATTACTTTTCTTTACTTTAGTAAAGTTATCGATGACTTTACTTTACTTTACTATAGTAAAGTTATCGATTACTTTCCTTTACTTTAGTAAAGTTACCGATAATTTTCCATTACTTTAGTAAAGTTATCGATAACTTTCCTTCAAGTTAGCGACAACTTTCCTTTACTATAGTAAAGTTATCGATTACTTTTCATTATATTAGTTAAGTTATCGATAACTTTACTTTACTATAGTAAAGTTATCGTTAACTTTCCTTTACTTTAGTAAAGTTATCGATAAATTTTCTTTAATATAGTAAAGTTATCGATAACTTTTCTTTAATATAGTAAAGTTATCGATAACTTTTCTTTACTATAGTAAAGTTATCGATGACTTCCCTTCACTATAGTAAAGTTATCGATAACTTTCTTTGCTATAGTAACATTATCGACAACTTTCCTTTACTATAACTTTCTTTGATATAGTAAAGTTATCGATAACTTTCCTTTATAATAGCAAAGTTATCGATAAATTTCCTTAACTATAGTAAAGTTATCGATAACTTTGCTTTACCATAGTAATGTTATCGATAACTTCCCTTTACTATAGTAATGTTATCGATAACTTTTCTTTGCTATAGTAAAGTTATCGATAACTTTCCTTTACTATAGTAAAGTTATCGATAACTTTCCTTTGCTATAGTAAAGTTATCGATAACTTTAACGATAATTTTCCTTCACTATAGTAAAGTTATCGATAACTTTTCTTTGCTATAGTGAAGTTATCGATAACTTTCCTTAACTTTAGATAAGTTTTCTTTATTCTAGTATAAGTAATCGGTAAATTTTCTTTATTATTGGATATTTGTTAAAACTTTTAACTTAAGTTTTCTTATTTGCGTTTCTTTCTCTTCCAGTTCTTTGACTTTAATCTGCATTAACGGTTTTTAAGTCAAATTTTTTTTTCCTAACACCTTAAACGCCCACCTCTATCTAAGAGTTTTACATAAAAGAAGACCTGTTGCATTTTTTGTTATCATCAACATTTTCACGTTTCCCATTACAATTTTCAGTTGCTATTGTCTTTCTTAGCTTCTTCGAAGACATTTCTACGTTGACAAGTTTATCAGGTTGCAAATGATCTTTGTTTGTGGCAACAAAAAGATCTAGTTTGGGAGGAAAAGTCTCTCGGTCTGTCAGTCGGTCTGTCTTTCGAGCTGCAAAAAAAGTCATTAAAATGAAAATAATAATAAATACGAGCAGCTTATGTGGAATTTAAGGCCTGTGAAAGTTATCATCTAACTAAATTTTATTAAAATTTTTTAGGTTTTTTTTTGCAAGTTTTTTATTTTGTTGTTTAAGACCAAGTGTTGGGGCACTAAAAACAAGTTACATTTAGAAAAACTTCGGATTCCTTGAGAAAAATGTGTGGCCGTTTAGTAACTAACGGTAGATTAAGTGCAAAAACTTTACGATACTAATAGCATCATCATCGTCATACTCGTATAAAGCCAAAGAAGAAACTTAAGACTGAGACTAAACTGAAAACCTTCATATCATGCAGGTTAAATCTTTAAACATGAAAACCAAAAAAATATACATTTTTAAACTCACACACATTAAGATGAACAAATGGATTTTGTGAAAAAAAAAAGATCATGGAATGAATTGGTGCAATTTAAGACACAAACTTCATACAGTTTTTTTTTAGAAAATTTCCAACAAAAAAAGCAATATTTATAAAAAACTAAGTTACCGATAACTTGACTAAAGTAAAGAAAAGTTAACGATAAGTCGACTAAAGTAAAGAAAAGTTAACGATAACTTTGCTATAGTAAAGAAAAATCGTCGACGACGTTTGCCTTAGCCAGTAATACTTGCAACACATTCCAAAAGTAGACGTAGCTTAAGTCTTAAGTCTTGTATTTTCGCATCTTTTGCCAATAAATACCTCAAATTGTTAAATATTTTCAATTTTTTATATCTTGAAAATAGTGTCTCTGCACATGTTCAAACAGACACCAACACCTTTGGAAACCAATAAAAATTATTGAAAAAATTTTCAACAATTGCAAAATTCACTTGATTGCCAAATCAAAAAAAAAAAAAAAAACTTCAACAAAAATATTTAATTTGGAAAGACTTAAACCTGCTCCACGACTTCTCAAGGAAGCTCTAAGTTTAGATGTAAAGATATACGAAAAAAACTAAAATAAAATATTTATTTGTTAAGTTATTTTTTTATTGGTTTTTTATTTATATTTGAAAAATTTTTTTTTGACGATTTTGAATGCAATTTTATCAAATTAGTAGCAAATTTTGAATGCAATTTTATCAAATTAGTAGCAAAAAATAAGGATATAAAATGCATTTTTGTAAAGGAATTCAGTTTTTATGCAGATGGAAGAGATGAAGAAAAGTGAAACTTTATTTTATTAACATAACTGGACTTAGTCTATATCACAAACTATGTCTTAGTCTATGTCTAAGTTTAAGTCTAAGTTTAAGTCTAAGTCTTAGTCTAAGTCTTAGTCAATGTCTTACTCTAAGTGTTAGTCTATGTCTTAGTCTATGTCTTACTCTATATTGTTACGTTTTTCCGTTAAAAACGTAGAAGGAATTCTTTTTGCAAACAACCCTAAACAAATTAAAACACTTTACGTAGTTTTACAAAGTTATACTTTTATTAACTTTAGACTTAATCACTTAAAACACACTTTCACAAAAACTGTAAAACAAACTTCACAAAACTGCTTTACAAATATTCTTAGTCTTACTGTTCTCTTATACGCGTTTCAATTAAAACTGTTCCCACAATACTCGTCCATCGGCCTTATATAGTAGAGATAAGAGTTTCAAGCAATTTCTGCAGACGTTAAGGAAGAGCTGCTGTCGGCTTACGAAAGTTCATGCAGGTTCCAATACATTCTCACATGATCAAGAACACACTCACACATACGTTGTACAAACAGATATTCTGAAGTTAACAGTAACAGAGAGAGAGAGAGAGAATATAGAGAAAAAAAGAGAAAAATGTTGCTATACTCTTTACAGCACATAAGAGAAACATGTTGCTCTGCTTATAGACACAAACAGAACAACATCAACAGAAACATTCTAGAAAACTAGAGGAAGAATTAAAAGTAGTGAACTTAAAAATTCGTGACAATAAATTAGTCTATGTCTTAGTCAATGTCTTAGTCTATGACTTAGTCTATGACTTAGTCTATGTCTTAGTCTATGTCTTAGTGTATGTCTTAGTCTATGCCTTAGTCTATATCTTAGTCTATGTCTTAGTCTATGAATAAGTCTATATCTTAGTCTTAGTCTGGGATGTAAATGTCTAATAGTCTATGTCTTTGTCTTTGTTTTAGTCTATATCTTAGTCTATGTCTTAGTCTAAGTCTTAGTCCATGTCTTAGTCTATGTCTTAGTCTATGTCTTAGTCTATATCTTAGTCTATGTTTTAGTCTATGTCTTAGTCTATGTCTTAGTCTATGTCTTAGTCTATGTCTTAGTCTATGTCTTAGTCTATGTCTTAGTCTATGTCTTAGTCTATGTCTTAGTCGATGTCTTAGTCTATGTCTTAGTCTATGTCTTAGTCTATGTCTTAGCCTATGTCTTAGTCTATGTCTTAGTCTATGTCTTAGTCTATGTCTTAGTCTATGTCTTAGTCTATATCTTAGTCTATACCTTAGTCTATATCTTAGTCTATGTCTTAGTCTTAGTCTATGTCTTAGTCTATGCCTTAGTCTATGTCTTAGTCTATGTCTTAGTCTATGTCTTAGTCTATGTCTTAGTCTATGTCTTAGTCTATGTCTTAGTCTATGTCTTAGTCTATGTCTTAGTCTATGTCTTAGTCTATGTCTTAGTCTATGTCTTAGTCTATGTCTTAGTCTATGTCTTAGCCTATGTCTTAGTCTATGTCTTAGTCTATGTCTTAGTCTATGTCTTAGTCTATGTCTTAGTCTATATCTTAGTCTATGTCTTAGTCTTAGTCTATGTCTTAATCTATGTCTTAGTCTATGTCTTAGTCTATGTCTTAGTCTATGTCTTAGTCTATGTCTTAGTCTTAGTCTTAGTCTATGTCTTAATCTATGTCTTAGTCTATGTCTTAGTCTATGTCTTAGTCTATGTCTTAGTCTATGTCTTAGTCTATGTCTTAGTCTATGTCTTAGTCTATGTCTTAGTCTATGTCTTAGTCTATGTCTTAGTCTATGTCTTAGTCTATGTCTTAGTCTATGTCTTAGTCTATGTCTTAGTCTATGTCTTAGTCTATGTCTTAGTCTATGTCTTAGTCTATGTCTTAGTCTATGTCTTAGTCTATGTCTTAATCTATGTCTTAGTCTATGTCTTAGTCTATGTCTATGTCTTAGTCTATGTCTTAGTCTTAGTCTATGTCTTAGTCTTAGTCTTAGTCTTAGTCTTAGTCTTAGTCTTAGTCTTAGTCTTAGTCTTAGTCTTAGTCTTAGTCTTAGTCTTAGTCTATGTCTCAGTCTATGTCTTAGTCTATGTCTTAGTCTATGTCTTAGTCTATGTCTTAGCCCATGTCTTAGTCTATGTCTTAGTCTATGTCTTAGTCTATATCTTAGTCTATGTTTTAGTCTATGTCTTAGTCTATGTCTTAGTCTATGTCTTAGTCTATGTCTTAGTCTATGTCTTAGTCTATGTCTTAGTCTATGTCTTAGTCTATGTCTTAATCTATGTCTTAGTCTATGTCTTAGTCTATGTCTTAGTCTATGTCTTAGTCTTAGTCTATGTCTTAGTCTATGTCTTAGTCTATGTCTTAGTCTATGTCTTAGTCTATGTCTTAGTCTATGTCTTAGTCTATGTCTTACTCTTAGTCTATGTCTTAGTCTATGTCTTAGTCTATATCTTAGTCTATATCTTAGTCTATGTCTTAGTCCATGTCTTAGTCTATGTCTTAGTCTATGTCTTAGTCTATGTCTTAGTCTATGTCTTAGTCTATATCTTAGTCTATGTCTTAGTCTATGTCTTAGTCTATGTCTTAGTCTATATCTTAGTCTATGTCTTAGTCTATGTCTTAGTCTATGTCTTAGTCTATATCTTAGTCTATGTCTTAGTCTATGTCTTAGTCTATGTCTTAGTCTATGTCTTAGTCTATGTCTTACTCTTAGTCTATGCCTTAGTCTATGTCTTAGTCTATATCTTAGTCTATATCTTAGTCTATGTCTTAGTCCATGTCTTAGTCTATGTCTTAGTCTATGTCTTAGTCTATGTCTTAGTCTATGTCTTAGTCTATATCTTAGTCTATGTCTTAGTCTATGTCTTAGTCTATGTCTTAGTCTATGTCTTAGTCTATGTCTTAGTCTATGTCTTAGTCTATGTCTTAGTCTATGTCTTAGTCTATGTCTTAGTCTATGTCTAAGTCTGTGTCTTAGTCTATGTCTTAGTCTATGTCTTAGTCTATGTCTTAGTCTATGTCTTAGTCTATGTCTTAGTCTATGTCTTAGTCTATGTCTTAGTCTATGTCTTAGTCTATGTCTTAGGGTATGTCTTAGTCTATGTCTTAGTCTATGCCTTAGTCTATGTCTTAGTCTATGTCTTAGTCTATGTCTTAGTCTATGTCTTAGTCCATGTCTTAGTCTATGTCTTAGTCAATGTCTTAGTCTATATCTTAGTCTATATCTTAGTCTATATCTTAGTCTATATCTTAGTCTATATCTTAGTCTATGTCTTAGTCTATGTCTTAGTCTATGTCTTAGTCTATGTCTTTGTCTATATCTTAGTCCATGTCTTAGTCTATGTCTTAGTCTATGTCTTAGTCTATGTCTTAGTCTATGTCTTAGTCTATGTCTTAGTCTATGTCTAAGTTTATGTCTTAGTCTATGTCTTAGTCTATGTCTTAGTCTATGTCTTAGTCTATGTCTTAGTCTATGTCTTAGTCTATGTCTTAGTCTATGTCTTAGTCTACGTCTTAGTCTATGTCTAAGTCTATGTCTTAGTCTATTTCTTAGTCTACGTATATGTCTTAGTCTACGTCTATGTCTTAGTATATATCCATCTACCTGTCCGTCTGTCTGCTGTCGGCACGATAGGGCCTTAACGAAAGGAGGTAGGCCACTGAAATTTACCAAAAATATTCTTCATTTCTTGGAAAATTTTGGTTTTGAAATTGTGAGAAATCAGCTCGCACAGGCCAATCGCTTATTTGCTAATAAAGGACAAATTAAAACAGATGTGATGATAAAATATAGAGTAGAGAGGTCTTATACGACCATTATGCCGAGTATAAAAATTCAGCGAAATCGGTTCACATTTTGTCATAGCTCCCATACAAAACCTTTACGAATGCAGCCCGAATTCCATCTTAAATGCACTTAAATGCCAATAATTGATAAACTGTAATAGCTATGGCCACTAAATTTAGTAGAATAAAGTCTCATATCAATGCTAGCCAGTGTGTAAAATTTTGTCTCAAACGGTCACCATTTGACCATAGCTCCCATATAAACACTTACGGAAACGCAAAAATACCAAAAAGATAGGGGTCCGTCTGTCCGTCAGATAAAAGCGCGATAGCGCCTTAACGAAAAGAGCTAGAGCGACAAAATTTTACACAAGTATTTTCGATATCTTGAAAAAGTTGTGTATTGAAAATGAGTGAAGTCAGTTTAATTTGGACAGTGGGTACCTTTTTTGCCCTTTAGATCTAATAAGAAGGGACTTTTGGAAATTTTGCCGCAATGGGGGAAAAAGGGAACAAATCTAAAACGTTGTATTTGCAAAAGTAATAGTTACAGAAAAAAATTGAAATTACATTTTGAACAGCTATAAAAATAAACGGATAGGGGTTTGGTACTTTTTTGAAACTATGCCCTAGAAGGGGTAAAAAAGGGTGAATATAGATTTTTTGGTACATTTTTGAAAACACTCTTATCTTTTAAACCAAGAAAGGAACTTTGTACTACAATCAATAGATGTGACAAAAATATTGTTCACGTATTTGGTACTTTTTTGATTTCGGGGGCCAAAATGGATAAAAAGGTATAAAATGATAACTTATTGCCACATGAGGTTATATGAATAGGAACAATAGGTTAACTGCTTTTTTGATAAATTGTACCGTCCTCAATTGTTCCAAAGAAGTACCAAATATGCATATGGAACTTTTTTGAAATTAGGGGATAAAAAAGGGGAAAAATAAGAAATGTTATAACATTTAAACAAATTAATGTTTGTCTATATGTTCTTTATAGAAGAGTAAATTATGCATTTGATCATAATAAGCTCTTAAGCGAAGTTGTTGTGCATGAGCCGACGAAGGTTTTTAAGTTGGTAAGATATAGCTCCGACAGGTGGCGCCACTGAAAATTACTCAAAGTGAATTAAATCGTAAACTGTGCATTTGATCATGCTATGATCTTTATCAAAGTTGTTGCCCAGACGAAGGCTTCTTAGTCGGTGTTACGACCAGCGGAACAATTTTTTTTTCGAATTTGGTCCACATTTTGAATTAGCTACACCCTCGTGGATATATGAGATATATATTCCATATTTAGTGGGTATATAAGATTCGGCATTGCCGTATAAAACACTCTTACTTGTTTCACTACAAGTCACCCAAATGTTGCATCTGCATTACCCAGACAACAACTCGAGGCAAGTGTTTGCATATTTTGCCCATATCTTAAGTATGTTACTGGATTTTTTTCATTCAAACTTTTGTTTGTTTAAATTTGAAATTTTTTTCTCTAAATTTTTGTTGTTTATGAAATAAATAATTTACGTTTGTCTAGCCATTTGCCAAATTGCTCAACAACTGAGCTCACCTGACGCTT
Organism: Stomorhina lunata; assembly: GCA_933228675.1. Classification (NCBI taxonomy): domain Eukaryota; kingdom Metazoa; phylum Arthropoda; class Insecta; order Diptera; family Rhiniidae; genus Stomorhina; species Stomorhina lunata. The sequence goes on from OW121743.1 coordinate 14,538,753, forward strand.
ATTTTGAAAAAAAAAAACTAAAATTTTTTCTCTACGATTGTCGTATGACGGGTTGTTTAAAATTGGTTGTTTTGACTCGATCTCTGAATGTTTAAGCTGTCAGTTGGGCTCCCATTCAAGCCTAAGAAAACACCAAAAAAACGCAACTTGTTTGAAAAGCTTTTCATATGTTTAGCAACTGCCAGACAACAAAAACATTAAGAAAAAAAAAGATGCTGTTGTAAAAAAAATTTTAAACAATTTATTTATTTATTTTAATGTTTTTTAACATTTTTAATGGAAACTTGTTTTTTAGGTTTTTTCTTTTTTGAGTTTTTAAAGAAAAAGTAATTTTAAATTTTTTTTGTCTTATCAAAAAAATTTTTTATATCAAAAAAAAAAACGAAATCTTTTTTTTATAACAAACAAAAACTAATAATTATTTTTTTTTATTGTTGACCATATGTTTAGTCCATAGTTGGTCTCAAATGTTGTTTGAAGAGTGAGAAAATGTATGAGGTTGCAACAGAAAGCATCATCATACATAGATTACCATGAAGAACCAATAATTGTCTTGCAACGCAGGAAAAATATTAACTCAAATGCAAGAAAATACAAGTGAAACTGCTTTTTTTGTTTTAAGATTTTTTCTTTTCCTAATAAAAGAAAGTGAAATTTGTATATTAAGAAAATAAGGAAAACTGTGAAATTATGACCTTTTGATAAAGAAGTTCAATCTAACCTAGATTTTCACATCAATAATACGTTTCGTTAAGAGAACTACAAAGATTGAGTTATAAACTCAGATATACAGTCATTTAAATTAAAATCCCAAATGTTTTTAAGTTCTTTACGAATATGAGTAGAAAAACAAAGCTGTTGGCTCAATCTCTTTGATATTTGGTAGTATTGTATATTGGACTCATGTTGACAACTATCATTAAAATCATCATTGTCATACTTACCGTTTTCTTTTGGGACAGTTTTTTGACTTTACATATTTTTTTAATTTAATATTTTGTATGCGACTTGGGCGGCCAGTCAAAGACATTGTATCTCTCTGATATTTGGTATTATTGTATATTGGATTCGTGTTGACAACTGTAATTAAAAACATCATTGTGATACTTACCGTTTTCCTATAGGACAGTTTTTATACCCTTCACCACCATAGGTGGAAAGGGTATTATAAGTTTGTGCTGATGTTTGTAACGCATAGAAATATTTGTCTTAAACCCACCTTTTAGTATACCAATAGACTTAGAATCACTTTCTGAGTCGATTTAGCGATGTCCGTCCGTCCGTCCGTCTGGCTGGCTGGACGGCTGGCTGGCTGGCTGGACCCCCATGTAAACCTTGTAATCAAACTACAGGTCGCAATTCTAAAGGTAATTTGATGAAATTTGGCACAGATAATTTTTTTTATAATGGGACTATGGCTATTGAAATTGGTCCAAATCGGTCCATTATTTATGGTACCTCCCATAGGTCCCACTTCCCGGAATTGCTATATTGGCCACAAATATCAATATTTTTTCATGAAATTTGAAACAAATACTGCTTTTGTAAACTTAAATCACTGTACTAAATTTCGTTGAAGTCGGTCCACATTTGACCATAGCTCCCATACAAACTCTTCTTCAAAAACGCACTAAATGAGACAAAAAATCACTAAAACGCTCTTAAATCTAAAGATAATGAAAATTTTGAGTTTATTTTTTACATACATAATTTTTGTAACAACTGTAATCAATTTGCCAAATTTCGAGATAATCGGTCCACATTTGACCCTAGTTCTCATATAAGTCCAAATGACGGAAACAGGTTGAATATATACGTTTTGAGAAAATGTTTGTATGATGGCAAAATTTAGCAAATATTTGTCTTTATACAGGAAAAATAACACCTTTGACCTTAGTGGTGAAGGGTATCGTATGGTCGGCTTGACCGACTATAGCGCTTTCTTACTTTACATATTACATATTTTCTTAATTTAATATTTTGTATAGCCTTTATTCGCAATAAAAACGGCATACTCTCTACTAAATGTTTACAATCACTTGGAGCAATGCCGTTCTAAGCTTCCACCACATCTAACCTCAGCTCATCTACAGAGCTCAGACAACAGTTCTTTAAAGAACGCCACAGAGATGCGCGATGGGTTTAAGATAATGTGACTGGGGCGGCCAGTCGAGGACTTTGTACCCGTTGGCTCAATCTCTCTGATATTTGGTATTATTGTATATTGGACTCGTGTTGACAACTATAATTAAAAACATAATTGTGATACTTACCGTTTTTCTATGCGACAGTTTTTTGTCTTTAGATTTATTTTAAGATTTTTTTTAATTTAAAATTTTGTATAGCCTTTATTCGCAGTAATAACGGCATAATATCTACTAAAAGTTTACAATCACTTGGAGCAATGCCGTTCTAAGTTTCCACCACATCTAACCTCAGTTCATCTAAATTACTAGGGGTTCCGATAACACTACTCCTAAGAACGCCACAAAGATGCGCGATGGGTTTAAGATAATGTGACTGGGGCGGCCAGTCGAGGACTTTGTATCCGTTGGCGCAATCTCTCTGATATTTGGTATAAATGTAGATTGGACTCGTGTTGACAACTATTATTAAAAACATCATTGTGATACTTACCGTTTTCTATTGGGACAGTTTTTTGACTTTAGATTTATTTAAATATTTTTTTAATTTAATATTTTGTATAGTCCTTATTCGCAGTTATAACGACATACTCACTACTAAATGTTTACAATCACTTGGAGCAATGCCGTTCTAAGCTTCCACCACATCTAACCTCAGCTCATCTACAGAGCTCAGACAACAGTTCTTTAAAGAACGCCACAGAGATGCGCGATGGGTTTAAGATAATGTGACTGGGGCGGCCAGTCGAGGACTTTGTATCCGTTGGCTCAATCTCTCTGATATTTGGTATTATTGTATATTGGACTCGTGTTGACAACTATAATTAAAAGCATCATTGTTATACTTACCGTTTTTCTATGGGACAGTTTTTTGTCTTTAGATTTATTTAAAGATTTTTTTAATTTAATATTTTGTATAGCCTTTATTCGCAATAAAAACGGTATACTCTCTACTAAAAGTTTACAATCACTTGGATCAAAATCCGTTCTAAGTTTCCACCACATCTAATCTCAGTTCATCTAAATTACCAGGGGTTAAGACAACACCACTCTTAAGAACGCCACAGAGATGCGCGATGGGTTTAAGATAATGTGAATGGGGCGGCCAGTCTAGGAATTTTTATCCGTTGACTCAATCTCTCTGATATTTGGTATTATTGTATATTGGACTCGGTTGATAACTATAATTAAAAACATCATTGTGATACTTACCGTTTTCCTATGGGACAGTTTTTTGTCTTTAGATTTATTTACATATTTTTTGAAGTTAATATTTTGTATAGCCCTTATTCGTAGTTATAACGGCATAATATTTACTAAAAGTTTACAATCACTTGGAGCAATGCCGTTCTAAGCTTCTATCACATCTGCCCTCAGTTCATCTAAATTACCAGGGGTTCAGACAACACTTCGTTTAAGAACGCCACAGAGATGCGCGATGGGTTTAAGATAATGTGACTGGGGCGGCCAGTCGAGGACTTTGTATACGTTGGCTCAATCTCTCTGATATTTGGCATTATTGTTTATTGGACTTGTGATGATAACTATAATTAAAAACATCATTGTGATACTTACCGTTTTCTATTGGGACAGTTTTTTAGATTTATTTTATTAGATTTATTTATTTATTAGATTTATTTAAAGATTTATTAGATTTATTTAAAGATTTTTTGAATCTAAAATTTTGTATAGCCTTCATTCGCAGTAAAAACGGCATACTCTCTACTAAATTTTTACAATCACTTGGAGCAATGCCGTTCTAAGCTTCCACTACTTTTGCCCTCCACGGCAGGGATTCCGACAACACTTTTCTTAAGAACGCCACAGAGATGCGCGATGGGGTTAAGATAATGTGACTGGCGCGGCCAGTCAAGGACTTTGTATCCGTTGCCATTGAACCACCTTTGTGTTAGTTTGGCGGTGTTTTTGAGGTTATTGTCCTGTTGGAAGATGACCTCTTCCTTCAAGAATCCAAATTTTTCGCAGAAAACGACTTTTCAAAAAAAAAAATAGTTTTAATTAAATTTAAAATGATACCACAATTTTCGATTGTTTACATAAATTCATATTTTTTATAGCCTTAGGAAGAAACTGAGACTTGGACTGAGTTATTGACTAGGACATTGACTTATTATACTGACAAATTTATCCTGGGAAAATCAAATAAGAAAGTTTGTTGTCAAAATTACTAAAAAAAGACAATTAATTTATACAGTTTTTTTTTCAACAATTTACTATTTTTTTATGATTCGTGCATTTAAAACAATCACGCATTTTTCTTCATTTCATAACCTAACTTTTTGTCCATCTCTCCGTCCGTCTGTCGTTTACATTTTTTTTTTTTTTTTTTGTCAAGATGAGAAAAAAAACCTGCAAAAAACGAAAGTCCAAAATGTCAATGACAATTTAAAAATGATAAAAAAAAGTAACGTTTGTTTGGTTTAACACCTCAATCCTCTATTAAGACATTGGCTCTTATTTTCTGAACGTTTAAATTGTTGGATCATTTTTTGTTGTGGCTGTTGGGTAAATGTTTTAATTTATGGGATTATTTTTGTGTGTTTAAACACTTTTTTCGTTATTTTGTAAAACTAACCGAGTTTAAAGTTGAATAAACTTTGAAATGATTTGTTTTGAAACGAAATGAAACAAGTTTATGAATGAAAAGGAAAATGAATTTTAAATTAAAACTCATTTAAAAATGGTTTCCTATTTTCTATAGAATCGCCACTATTTTCTATAAAAGTTTTCTATAGAAAAAATTGGCGATCGCCACAATTTTCTAAAGAAAAATTGAAGATCTCCACAATTTTCTAAAGAAAAATTGGCGATCGCCACAATTTTCTAAAGAACAATTGAAGATCCCCACAATTTTCTAAAGAAAAATTGGCGATCGCCACAATTTTCTAAAGGAAAATTGAAGATCTCCACAATTTTCTAAAGAACAATTGAAGATCTCCACAATTTTCTAAAGAAAAATTGGCGATCGCCACAGTTTTCTATAGAAAAATTGGCGATCGCCATAGTTTTCTATAGAAAAATTGGCGATCGCCATAGTTTTCTATAGAAAAATTGGCGATCGCCATAGTTTTCTATAGAAAAATTGGCGATCGCCATAGTTTTCTATAGAAAAATTAGCGATCGCCATAGTTTTCTATAGAAAAATTGGCGATCGCCATAGTTTTCTATAGAAAAATTGGCGATCGCCATAGTTTTCTATAGAAAAATTGGCGATCGCCATAGTTTTCTATAGAAAAATAGGCGATCGCCACAGTTTTCTATAGAAAAATTGACGATCGCCACAGTTTTCTATAGAAAAATTGGCGATCGCCATAGTTTTCTATAGAAAAATTAACGATCGCCATAGTTTTCTATAGAAAAATTGGCGATCGCCATAGTTTTCTATAGAAAAATTGGCGATCGCCATAGTTTTCTATAGAAAAATTGGCGATCGCCACAGTTTTCTATAAAAAAATTGGCGATCGCCATAGTTTTCTATAGAAAAATTGGCGATCGCCATAGTTTTCTATAGAAAAATTGGCGATCGCGATAGTTTTCTATACAAAAATTGGCGATCGCCACAGTTTTCTATAGAAAAAATTGGCGATCGCCATAGTTTTCTATAGAAAAATTGGCGATCGCCATAGTTTTCTATAGAAAAATTAGCGATCGGCATAGTTTTCTATAGAAAAATTGGCGATCGCCATAGTGTTCTACAGAAAAATTGGCGATCGCCATAGTGTTCTACAGAAAAATTGGCGATCGCCACAGTTTTCTATAGAAAAATTGGCGATCGCCACAGTTTTCTATAGAAAAATTGGCGATCGCCATAGTTTTCTATAGAAAAATTGGCGATCGCCATAGTTTTCTATAGAAAAATTGGCGATCGCCATAGTTTTCTATAGAAAAATTGGCGATCGCCACAGTTTTCTATAGAAAAATTGGCGATCGCCACAGTTTTCTATAGAAAAATTGGCGATCGCCATAGTTTTCTATAGAAAAATTGGCGATCGCCATAGTTTTCTATAGAAAAATTGGCGATCGCCATAGTTTTCTATAGAAAAATTGGCGATCGCCATAGTTTTCTATAGAAAAATTGGCGATCGCCATAGTTTTCTATAGAAAAATTGGCGATCGCCATAGTTTTCTATAGAAAAATTGGCGATCGCCATAGTTTTCTATAGAAAAATTGGCGATCGCGATAGTTTTCTATACAAAAATTGGCGATCGCCACAGTTTTCTATAGAAAAATTGGCGATCGCCACAGTTTTCTATAGAAAAATTGGCGATCGCCACAGTTTTCTATAGAAAAATTGGCGATCGCCACAGTTTTCTATAGAAAAATTGGCGATCGCCACAGTTTTCTATAGAAAAATTGGCGATCGCCACAGTTTTCTATAGAAAAATTGGCGATCGCCACAGTTTTCTATAGAAAAATTGGCGATCGCCACAGTTTTCTATAGAAAAATTGGCGATCGCCACAGTTTTCTATAGAAAAATTGGCGATCGCCACAGTTTTCTATAGAAAAATTGGCGATCGCCATAGTTTTCTATAGAAAAATTGGCGATCGCCATAGTTTTCTATAGAAAAATTGGCGATCGCCATAGTTTTCTATAGAAAAATTGGCGATCGCCACAGTTTTCTATAGAAAAATTGGCGATAGCCATAGTGTTCTATAGAAAAATTGGCGATCGCCATAGTTTTCTATAGAAAAATTGGCGATCGCGATAGTTTTCTATAGAAAAATTGGCGATCGCCACAGTTTTCTATAGAAAAATTGGCGATCGCCACAGTTTTCTATAGAAAAATTGGCGATCGCCACAGTTTTCTATAGAAAAATTGGCGATCGCCACAGTTTTCTATAGAAAAATTGGCGATCGCCACAGTTTTCTATAGAAAAATTGGCGATCGCCATAGTTTTCTATAGAAAAATTGGCGATCGCGAAGTTTTCTATAGAAAAATTGGCGATCGCCACAGTTTTCTATAGAAAAATTGGCGATCGCCACAGTTTTCTATAGAAAAATTGGCGATCGCCACAGTTTTCTATAGAAAAATTTTTGGTTGCTGTTTGCTAGATCTTTTTATGGATTTCAAAGTTATAAATTATTATTTATTTAATTTAATTTTGTTATCTTGAACATATAATTTTTGTTCATTTTTCTATCAGGGAATAGTTTTTGGTTTGCAATTTTTATTAATTCATATAATCTTCGATCAAGTCAACTGGTTAGCGATTTACACAACCTCAAGTTTTCATTTTAAATTCAAAAGTGCCTCCGGTTGATTCAACATTTTTCTTGCTTAAGAGTCTCTCCATTAATTCAAGTGATAAATCTTTTGTCTTTGGCTTTTATTTGTTCCTTATAAAAAATCTTCCTCTTGAAATTTATTGAATTGTTCAAAACTTTAAAGACATGATCGTTTGTTGTTTTTGTTTTTTGCCTACAGAAGAATCTTTTTAAAATATTTTCGAAAGAATTTTTTAACCTCAGGCTTTTTCTATTATTTTCTTGGTTTCTTGTTTTTTATTGCAGCAGCAGAAAATCCAATAATTTAACCAAATAACGGTAATTTGTTGTAGTTTTGAATTTATCTATTTCTTTGGCTCATATTTTTTTCTTAACAATTTGCCATCATCTTAGCAATTTTTATGATTTCTATTATTTTCAGTGGAAGAAAAAAATGTTTTTTTGAGGGAACAAAAAAATTTGTTTTCCTAAAAACGGAAATTAAACCACATTCAATTATAGCAGCCAAGAGATGATAATTTTAGAAAAAATAAAAGAAAAACTATAAAGAAATTAGGTTAAGGTAAAATTTACATCTCATTGAAATATTTAAGATAGAAATCTTAGTTAAAATGTATGATTTTTATAGCAAACATAGATTTTAAGACCCGGCTTTGCTCGTGTTTTCAATCGATTAAAGTTGGGACATAGGGTAACTAATACTATCTCTTTCTAAATGTCGATTCAACTGAAAAAGTTCTTAGTACTCAACTTTTGATAATAAAGACAGATCAAAAATATTCTAAACAGATTTGTCGTTTTTTATACTTTTAACTAAAATTTGTATTTATTTTCAATCTGTAGTTTTGATGTTTTAAAAAGAAAAAGTTTTCTACTACATTTTTAAAAATATCAAAAAATTTTCTATAAAAAAATTTTTTTCGATAAAAAATTTTATTATTATTTCTTTATGAAAAATTTTTCTACAAACAACTTTTTTTTATCAAAAATTTTTCTATAAACAATTTTTTTATCAAAAATTTTTCTATAGAAATTTTTATCAAAAATTTTTCTATAGAAATTTTTATCAAAAATTTTTCTATAGAAATTTTTATAAAAAATTTTTCTATAGAAATTTTTATCGAAAATTTTTCTATAGAAATTTTAATCGAAAATTTTTCTATAGAAATTTTTATCAAAAATTTTTCCATAGAAATTTTTATCAAACATTTTTCTATAGAAATTTTTACCAAAAATTTTTCTATAGAAATTTTTATAAAAAATGTTTCTATAGAAATTTTTATCAAAAATTTTTCTTATAAATTTTTATCAAAAATTTTTCTATAGAAATTTTTATCGAAAATTTTTCTATAGAAATTTTTATAAAAAATGTTTCTATAGAAATTTTTATCAAAAATTTTTCTATAGAAATTTTTATCAAAAATTTTTCTATAGAAATTTTTATCAAAAATTTTTCTATAAAAATTTTTATCGAAAATTTTTTTATAGAAATTTTTATCAAAAATTTTTCTATAGAAATTTTTATCAAAAAATTTTCCATAGAAATTTTTATCAAAAATTTTTCGATAAAAAATTTTTGTCAAAAATTTTTCTATAGAAATTTTTATCAAAAATTTTTCTATAGAAATTTTTATCAAAAATTTTTCTATAGAAATTTTTATCAAAAATTTTTCTATAGAAATTTTTATCGAAAATTTTTCTATAAAAATTTTTATCAAAAATTTTTCTATAGAAATTTTTATCAAAAATTTTTCTATAGAAATTTTTATCAAAAATTTTTCTATAGAAATTTTTATCAAAAATTTTTCTATATCTTAGTATATATCTTAGTCTATGTCTTAGTCTATGTCTTAGTCTATGTCTTAGTCTATGTCTTAGTCTATGTCTTAGTCTATGTCTTAGTCTATGTCTTAGTCTATGTCTTAGTCTATGTCTTAGTCTATGTCTTAGTCTATGTCTTAGTCTATGTCTTAGTCTATGTCTTAGTCTATGTCTTAGTCTACGTCTTAGTCTATTTCTTAGTCTATGTCTTATTCTATATCTTAGCCTATGTCTTAGTCTATATCTTAGTCTATGTCTTAGTCTATGTCTTAGTCTATGTCTTAGTCTATGTCTTAGTCTATGTCTTAGTCTATGTCTTAGTCTATGTCTTAGTCTACGTCTTAGTCTATTTCTTAGTCTATGTCTTATTCTATATCTTAGCCTATGTCTTAGTCTATATCTTAGTCTATGTCTTAGTCTATGTCTTAGTCTATATCTTAGTTTAGTCTATTTCTATCTCTTATTGTATTTTATAGCCTATGTCCGAGTCATTGTCTTAATCGGTCTATAGTCAATTGTTTTTGGAGTTTTTGCCTTTCGCTTCTTGTTTAATATTTAAAATTTAAAATATTTCTCGTTTTCTGTTGCAAATTGCATTTAAGTATTTAATTTGATTAATGTCTTTTGCAATTAATCTTGTCACAATGAAATTGCAACATTTTTGTTTTTTCATTTGTTTGAGTTATTATTAATTGTGGTATTTGGTGTTAAGTAAGAGTTTATTTTACAATTAAATTCACAAGTATTTAGTAGTAAAACAAAATGTTTGATTTATGAGCTACTTGGCTAAATGACAGACCGACTGACTGACGGACAGGCAGCTTTAAGAGGCTTTAAACGATCTTTTTAAAAGTTTAGTAAAAATTTTAAAATATTCAGAGAAATTCATTGAAGTAATTTCGGGTTAAAAATACAAAAAATTGTTGAACCTATTATTGATCTTTTATTTGTAAAGACACCTGTAGGTTTAATAATAATTTGTAGCTCTTCGTAATTATACAATATTTTTTTATGGAAACCTTTTAATTGTTTAATTAAAAGCTTTATCTTCATACGATTTTGCATATTTCTCTTATGATTTAGTAACTTTTTTCTTTGGAAGTCTGTTTTCTTGCCACCAGCTGTGACCTTGACCTAAAGAGTAGCTCAACGTCCGACTATTGTTAAGCAAGAAAAATTGACTCATCGACTAAAGCAGATTTTTAAAAAATCAATAACTCTAGAGAAGTTATCATGTACTTTAAAAGTGTGAAATTTTTTTACTTCTGTTTAATAAGAAAAACGTTTTGCAAATGAAACTGCATCATGATTTCTAGACAAATAAAATGAGCTACACTCAAATGGGAGGTCATATAAAAACTTGAAAGGGGTTGGGAACAAGTGTATGTATATAATTATGGCGATCACCAAATTTTGTATAGAAAATTAAGGCGATCACCAAATTTTGTATAGAAAATTAAGGCGATCACCAAATTTTCTATAGAAAATTAAGGCGATCACCAAATTTTCTATAGAAAATTATGGCGATCACCAAATTTTCTATAGAAAATTATGGCGATCACCAAATTTTCTATAGAAAATTATGGCGATCACCAAATTTTCTATAGAAAATTATGGCGATCACCAAATTATCTATAGAAAATTAAGGCGATCATTAAATTTTCTATAGAAAATTATGAAGATCATAAAATTTTCTATGGAAAACTTTGGCGATCACCAAATTTTCTATAGAAAATTATGGCGATCTCCAAATTTTCTATAGAAAATTATGGCGATCACCAAATTTTCTATAGAAAATTAAAGCGATCACCAAATTTTCTATAGAAAATTAAGGCGATCACCAAATTTTCTATAGAAAATTAAGGCGTTCACCGAAATTTCTATAGAAAATTAAGGCGTTCACCGAAATTTCTATAGAAAATTAGGGCGATCACCAAATTTTCTAAAGAAAATTAAGGCGATCACCAAATTTTCTATAGAAAATTAAGGCGATCACCAAATTTTCTATAGAAAATTAAGGCCATCACCAAATTTTCTATAGAAAATTAAGGCCATCACCAAATTTTCTATAGAAAATTAAGGCGATCATCAAATTTTCTATAGAAAATTAAGGCGATCACCAAATTTTCTATAGAAAATTATGGCGATTACCAAATTTTCTTTAGAAAATGATGGCGATCATTAAATTTTCTATAGAAAATTATGGCGATCATAAAATTTTCTATGGAAAACTTTGGCGATCGCCAAAATTTCTATAGAAAACTTTGGCGATCGCCAAATTTTCTATAGAAAACTTTGGCGATCGCCAAATTTTCTATAGAAAACTTTGGCGATCGCCAAATTTTCTATAGAAAATTATGGCGATCACCAAATTTTCTATAGAAAATTATAGTGATCACCAAATTTTCTATAAAAAATTATGGTGATCACCAAATTATCTATAGAAAATTATTGCGATCACCAAATTTTTTATAGAAAATTATGGCGATCACCAAATTTTCTATAGAAAATTAAGGCGATTACCAAAATTTTCCATAGAAAATTATGGCGATCACCAAATTTTCTATAGAAAATTATGGCGATCACCAAATTTTCTATAGAAAATTATGGCGATCACCAAAATTTCTATAGAAAATTATGGCGATCACCAAATTTTCTATAGAAAATTATGGCGATCGCCAAATTTTCTATAGAAAATTATGGCGATCACCAAATATTCTATAGAAAATTATGGCGATCACCAAATTTCTATAGAAAATTATGGCGATCACCAAATATTCTATAGAAAATTATGGCGATCACCAAATTTTCTATAGAAAATTATAGCGATCACCAAATTTTCTATAGAAAATTGTAGCGATCAACAAATTTTCTATAGAAAATTATGGCAATCACCAAATTTTCTATAGAAAATTATGGCGATCACCCAATTTTCTATAGAAATTTCCATAAGTCTCCTATAATCAACCTTCCCTCTTTATTTAAGCATCAAATCAAAGATGAACTTTTCTTTAAACAAAAACTTTGAAAACTCTAGTAAATTTAAATCCAAAGTCTTTAGGATCTAAAAATCATTGTTAGAGATTTTTAAGACATTTGAGGGATTTTCTGTTTAATTGTCTGTATCTCCTTATCTCGAATAGTTAAACACAACTAAACACATTCAATGTAATAATAAATATTTAAGCTTTACAAAAAAAAAACAGCTTCAATTAATTTTGAGCTTTAACGAACGAACAAAATATTTATAATAAAAATTAAACAATTTCAAGGGGTTTTCAAAATAAACAATTTTAAACAAATAAATCTTGATAAACAATTTTTTTGTTGTTGTTGGTTATTGTTTATGTAAGTTCATTATTATTTAAAGTTTTTTTGTAAAGGAGTTTAATTTTGTTGTGCCGCTTAAAAGCTTCCAAAGTGGCTGTTGATTAGTGCTTTCAAATATAAAAATTTGCATAATTTACTATCATGATCATTTGAGATGTTTTACAACATGTAACATCTATTACATCAATTCAATTAAAGTGAATTATTTTTTTCATTTTCAAAACTTTTAAAATCTTAAAAATGGTGTTGAAGATTTCATTTGTAATTTTTATTAGAGTCTTGCACTTAAACTGCAAGTGAATTCTTCTTAGTGGAGCTTCAATCATGGGGTTGATGGTGATTTTGTCGTTAATTTCTGTGTGGGTTAAAATTATGAAATCACTTAAGAAAGACAACCCACTGTGAGGGGAATAGATTTAACAGATTTTTTAATGAGCAGCAAAATTTTTGTTTATGACGATCGCCATAACTTTCTATAGAAAAGTTGGCGATCGCCATAATTTTCTATGGAAATTTAAGAGATCGCCATAATTTTCTATGGAAATTTTGGCGACCGGCATAATTTTCTATGGAAATTTTGGCTATCGCCATAATTTTCTATAGAAAAATTGGCGATCGCCATAATTTTTTATAGAAAAGTTGGCGATCGCCATAATTTTCTAGAGAAAAGTTGATATTCGCCATAATTTTCTAGAGAAAAGTTGGCGATTGCCATAATTTTCTATAGAAAAGTTGGCGATCGCCGTAATTTTCTATAGAAAAGTTGGCGATCGCCATAATTTTCTATAGAAAAGTTGGCGATCGCCATAATTTTCTATAGAAAAGTTGGCGATCGCCATAATTTTCTATAGAAAAGTTGGCGATCGCCATAATTTTCTATAGAAAAGTTGGCGATCGCCATAATTTTCTATAGAAAAGTTGGCGATCGCCATCATTTTCTATAGAAAAGTTGGCGATCGCCATAATTTTCTATAGAAAAGTTGGCGATCGCCATAATTTTCTATAGAAAAGTTGGCGATCGCCATACATATAGACTAAGACATAGACTAAGACATAGACTAAGACATGGACTAAGACATGGCCTAAGACATAGACTAAGACATAGACTAAGACATAGACTAAGACATAGACTAAGACATAGACTAAGACATAGACTAAGACATAGACTAAGACATAGACTAAAACATAGACTAAGACATAGACTAAGACATAGACTAAGACATAGACTAAGACATAGACTAAGATATAGACTAAGACATAGACTAAGACATAGACTAAGACATAGACTAAGACATAGACTAAGACATAGACTAAGACATAGACTAAGGCATAGACTAAGACATAGACTAAGATATAGACTAAGACATAGAATAAGACATAGACTAAGACATTGACTAAGACATTGACTAAGACATAGACTAAGACATAGACTAAGACATAGACTAAGACATAGACTAAGACATAGGCTAAGACATAGACTAAGACATAGACTAAGACATAGACTAAGACATAGACTAAGACATAGACTAAGACATAGACTAAGGCATAGACTAAGACATAGACTAAGATATAGACTAAGACATAGAATAAGACATAGACTAAGACATTGACTAAGACATTGACTAAGACATAGACTAAGACATAGACTAATACATAGACTAAGACATAGACTAAGACATAGGCTAAGACATAGACTAAGACATAGACTAAGACATTGACTAAGACATTGACTAAGACATTGACTAAAACATAGACTAAGACATAGACTAAGACATAGACTAAGACATAGACTAAGACATAAACTAAGACATAGACTAAGACATAGACTAAGACATAAACTAAGACATAGACTAAGACATAGACTAAGACATAGACTTAGACATTAACTAAGACATTAACTAAGTCATAGACTAAGCCATAGACTAAGACATAGACTAAGACATTGACTAAGACTGAGACTAAGAAATATACTAACATTAAGACATTGACTAATTCAGGGATAAAAATATTGATTTTTTAGACTTGGAATATCACAAAAACACATTGAAACAACTTCACTATAAAGCCTCTGTCTTTATCTGTAGATTTTCGATTTTGGCTTTTAAATCATAAAATTGCATTAACAATTTTACAAACAACATTCCTTACAACATTTTGTGGCACATTTCACTTTCTTTTTTCAATTTTTTTAGTTTTTTATTTTACTTTTTGGTTTCTTTTATTGTAAACATTTTGCTTGGGCCAACAACAATTTTGCAGCCAGTCTCAACATTCATATTCCCATAAACAAAAGATGAGGTTGAGGATCGTGTTTAAATTGAAAACGAAAGATTTCAAAACAATTGTAGAGATTTCATTGATGTTTGGAACGGGGCAAGAGGAAGGTAAAAGGCAGCCAAAGGCAGATATAAATTTCAGTGAATGAAAAACTGATATTTCTTTGTTATTTTAAACATTTATATGGCAGTATCTCTTTTATAGCAGCTGCTGTAGATTGCAAAGAAACACTTGCACTTGTTGGCAAGTTTTTAAAATTGTATCAATCACAATTTTTGTCTACAATTTACAATTTTATTACAAAGTTTTTGTGTAATTTACTAATAACTGGTAACGCAGGGAGGCTGAGAAATAAAGACAGTGGGAGCTTTTAAAATGAAGTCGGTAACTTTTATTTATAACGTAGGGGCGATCGGCAACTTTTCTATAGAAAACTAGGGCGATCGGCAACTTTTCTATAGAAAACTAGGGCGATCGCCAACTTTTCTATAGAAAACTAGGGCGATCGCCAACTTTTCTATAGAAAACTAGGGCGATCGCCAACTTTTCTATAGAAAACTAGGGCGATCGCCAACTTTTCTATAGAAAACTAGGGCGATCGCCAACTTTTCTATAGAAAACTAGGGCGATCGCCAACTTTTCTATAGAAAACTAGGGCGATCGCCAACTTTTCTATAGAAAACTAGGGCGATCGCCATCTTTTCTATAGAAAACTAGGGCGATCGCCAACTTTTCTATAGAAAACTAGGGCGATCGCCAACTTTTCTATAGAAAACTAGGGCGATCGCCAACTTTTCTATAGAAAACTAGGGCGATCGCCAACTTTTCTATAGAAAACTAGGGCGATCGCCAACTTTTCTATAGAAAACTAGGGCGATCGCCAACTTTTCTATAGAAAACTAGGGCGATCGCCAACTTTTCTATAGAAAACTAGGGCGATCGCCAACTTTTCTATAGAAAACTAGGGCGATCGCCAACTTTTCTATAGAAAACTAGGGCGATCGCCAACTTTTCTATAGAAAACTAGGGCGATCGGCAACTTTTCTATAGAAAACTGGGGCGATCGGCAACTTTTCTATAGAAAACTAGGGCGATCGCCAACTTTTCTATAGAAAACTAGGGCGATCGGCAACTTTTCTATAGAAAACTAGGGCGATCGCCAACTTTTCTATAGAAAACTAGGGCGATCGCCAACTTTTCTATAGAAAACTAGGGCGATCGCCAACTTTTCTATAGAAAACTAGGGCGATCGCCAACTTTTCTATAGAAAACTAGGGCGATCGCCAACTTTTCTATAGAAAACTAGGGCGATCGCCAACTTTTCTATAGAAAACTAGGGCGATCGCCAACTTTTCTATAGAAAACTAGGGCGATCGCCAACTTTTCTATAGAAAACTAGGGCGATCGCCAATTTTCTATAGAAAATTATGGCGATCGCTAATTTTCTATAGAAAATTATGGCGATCGCCAACTTTTCTATAGAAAATTATGGCGATCGCCAACTTTTCTATAGAAAATTATGGTGATCGCCAACTTTTCTATAGAAAATTATGGCGACCGCCAACTTTTCTATAGAAAATTATGGCGACCGCCAACTTTTCTATAGAAAATTATGGCGATCGCCAACTTTTCTATAGAAAATTATGGCGATCGCTAACTTTTCTATAGAAAATTATGGCGATCACCAACTTTTCTACAGAAAATTATTGCGATCGCCAACTTATCTATAGAAAATTATTTCGATCGCCAACTATTCTATAGAAAATTATGGCGATCGCCAACTTTTCTGTAGAAAATTATGGCGATCGCCAACTTTTCTATAGAAAATTATGGCGATCGCCAACTTTTCTATAGAAAATTATGGCGATCGCTAACTTTTCTATAGAAAATTATGGCGATCACCAACTTTTCTACAGAAAATTATGGCGATCGCCAACTTATCTATAGAAAATTATGGCGATCGACAACTTTTCTATAGAAAACTAAGGCGATCGCCAACTTTTCTATAGAAAACTAAGCGATCGCCAACTTTTCTATAGAAAACTAAGGCGATCGCCAACTTTTCTATAGAAAATTATGGCGATCGCCAACTTTTCTATAGAAAATTATGGCGATCGCCAACTTTTCTATAGAAAATTATGGCGATCGCCAACTTTTCTATAGAAAATTATGGCGATCGCCAACTTTTCTATAGAAAATTATGGCGATCGCCAACTTTTCTATAGAAAATTATGGCGATCGCCAACTTTTCTATAGAAAATTATGGCGATCGCCAACTTTACTATAGAAAATTATGGCGATCGCCAACTTTTCTATAGAAAATTATGGCGATCGCCAACTTTTCTATAGAAAACTAAGCGATCGCCAACTTTTCTATAGAAAACTAAGGCGATCGCCAACTTTTCTATAGAAAATTATGGCGATCGCCAACTTTTCTACAGAAAATTATGGCGATCGCCAACTTTTCTATAGAAAATTATGGCGATCGCCAACTTTTCTATAGAAAATTATGGCGATCGCCAACTTTTCTATAGAAAATTATGGCGATCGACAACTTTTCTATAGAAAACTAAGCGATCGCCAACTTTTCTATAGAAAACTAAGGCGATCGCCAACTTTTCTATAGAAAATTATGGCGATCGCCAACTTTTCTATAGAAAATTATGGCGATCGCCAACTTTTCTATAGAAAATTATGGCGATCGCCAACTTTTCTATAGAAAATTATGGCGATCGCCAACTTTTCTATAAAAAATTATGGCGATCGACAACTTTTCTATAGAAAATTATGGCGATGGCCAACTTTTCTATAGAAAATTATGGCGATCGCTTAGTTTTCTATAGAAAAGTTGGCGATCGCCAACTTTTCTATAGAAAACTAAGCGATCGCCAACTTTTCTATAGAAAACTAATGCGATGGCCAACTTTTCTATAGAAAACTAAGGCGATCGCCAACTTTTCTATAGAAAACTAAGCGATCGCCAACTTTTCTATAAAAAACTAAGGCGATGGCCAACTTTTCTATAGAAAACTAAGGCGATCGCCAACTTTTCTATAGAAAACTAAGCGATCGCCAACTTTTCTATAGAAAACTAAGGCGATCGCCAACTTTTCTATAAAAAACTAAGGCGATCGCCAACTTTTCTATTGAAAACTAAGCGATCGCTAACTTTTCTATAGAGAATTATGGCGATCGCTGACTTTTCCGGAGATAATTATGGCGATCGCCAACTTTTCTATAGAAAACTTAAGCAGTTCATTAGTTTTTATATAGAAAACTGAAGGCTTTCGACAGCTTTTGCCCCACTGTTAATAATTATATGCCTTTATTTGCTTAACACTCCAGTTCACTGGTTATTTCTAGTTGCTTTACTTTTTTGTATATTTTTGCAGTTTTTCCATTTTTATAATTAATATTTGCAATTTTAATTATTTTTTTATTTTTTATTTCACTCTCATTTTTTTGTATATTAATGCACATGCATTTAAACTCGTATATCTTTAAGGAAATTCGATATGTGGGGAATGTCTTATAATAGATTTTGACTGAAACTAGTCCATAGAAGAAAAAAAACTTAGAGGCTGTTTGTGAGTTTAAGTCATAAATTTAAAACAAATATTTTAACTTGGAAAAAAAAATAAATTTGGTTCATTAGGTAAGAAAAATCTTTGAAATTTTTCAAAAGCGAAAAAAGCCTATGAAAAGGCATTCAACTCGTGGGTAGAGGGGTGGCGAAATTTAACATATTTGTGGAAAAAAAGTGAAATGTGTTATAAATCAAATGATAATTATAGATTTGTTGGGAAAAACAAATAAGGAGTGAAAGAGACATAGCCAAAATGGCCTGGATTTTTAATAATTGCAAAATATTTTTTAATAACATAAACGATCACCAAGTTTTCTATAGAAAACTATCGCGATCACCTACTTTTCTATAGATAATTATCACGATAGCCTACTTTTGTATAGAAAACTATTGAGATCGTCTACTTTTCTGTAGCAAACTATAGTGATCGCCTACTTTTCTATAGAAAACTAAAGCGATCGCCTTTTTTCCTATAGAAAACTATAGAGGTAGCCTGCTTTTCTAAATAAAATTATAGCGATCGCTTGCTTTTTTAAAGAAAACTATTGCAATCGCCTTCTTTTTTAAAGAAAACTATCACGATCGCCTTTGTTATAGAATACTGAGGCGATCACCTACTTTTCTATAGAAAACTATTGCGATCACCTACTTTTCTATAGAAAGCTATTGCGATCGCCTACTTTTCTATAGAAAACTATCGCTATCGCCTGCTTTTCTACAGAAAACTATCGCTCTCGCCTTCTTTTCAGTAGAAAACTATTGCTATCGCCTACTTTTCTATAGAAAACTACCGCGATCGCCTTCTTTTCAATAGAAAACTATTGCCATCGCCTACTTTTCTGTAGAAAACTATAGCGATCACCCACTTTTCTATAGAAAACTATAGCGGTCGCATACTTTTCTATAGGAAACTATTGCGATCGCCTACTTTTCTATAAAAAATTATAGCGATCGCCTACTTTTCTATAAAAAACGATCGCGATCGCCTTCTTTTCTTTAGGAAAATATCGCGATCGCTTACTTTTCTATAGAAAAATATCGCGATCGCATACTTTTCTCTAGAAAACTACAGCGATCGCCTACTTTTTTATAGAAAACGATCGCGATCTCCTTTTTTTCTTAAGAAAAATAAAGCGATCGCTTTCTTTTTTATAGAAAAATATCGCAATCGCCTACTTTTCTATAGATCACGTACTTGGAATTAAAAAACCTACTTTTCTACTAAAAACTTGGGCGATCGCCATTTTTTAAATAAAAACTCTAACTAATCTATAATTTTTTATATTTTTCGTTTTAGATACATCTTCAAAATTTCTCAATTATGTAAAATAGTTTTAAAGGTAAGTAGATAAGTCAATGACAATTAACAAATTTGTTCTTAAAGAATTCGAAATTAGCCTCCATAATTTATAGCTCAATACCAATTTTAAAAATTCAATGACATCTTATGTTAATTAAGTTTTTAATATTTTTTCTTTTGGCTCCCATAATTAATTGGAAAACCAATTTTTTTAAAAAACCTAAACAAAATAATATTTGAATAAAAATATTTAAACACTAACACCTTCAGAAACTCCAAGAAGAAAAAAACAAAGAAAATTTTTCAAAAATTTACAATGAAAAACAATTTTGAAAACGTTTTGTAACGATTTTTTTTTTTATTAAAAACAAACTGCTCCCAAAATTGTAAAGACACCCATGACATGAGCCAACAAAAACTACGAGTACGATCGCGGGAGTTGGGTTTAATGAACGTACGTACGCGTACGTGAGTTTCTAAATACCTCAATGATTTGGATGTATTGCGTTGATAATGATGATCCGGCACGATCGTCATTATTAACAATATAAAAGTGTTTATTATGCAGGCGGACAAAGTCTAGTAAATTTACATAGACCTAAAGATCATAACATGGGAAGGGAAAGAGTGAATTCTTTAAAATTTAGGCGATTGCTCTAGTTTTCTATAAAAAAGCGATCGCCCTAGTTTTCTTTATAAAATTAAGAGATCGCATTAATTCTCTATAGAAATGAAGGCGATCGCACTAGTTTTTTATAGAAAGTTTTCTATAAAAAAGTAGGCGACAGCCCTAGTTTCCTATAGAAAAGTATGCCATATCCCTAGTTTTCTAAAGAAAAGTAGGCGACAGCCCTAGTTTTCTATAGAAAAGTAGGCGACAGCCCTAGTTTTCTATAGGAAAGTAGGCGACAGCCCTAGTTTTCTATAGAAAAGTAGGCGACAGCCCTAGTTTTCTATAGAAAAGTAGGCTACAGCCCTAGTTTTCTATAGAAAAGTAGGCGACAGCCCTAGTTTTCTATAGAAAAGTAGGCGACAGCCCTAGTTTTCTATAGAAAAGTAGGCGACAGCCCTAGTTTTCTATAGAAAAGTAGGTGACAGCCCTAGTTTTCTATAGAAAAGTAGGCGACAGCCCTAGTTTTCTATAGAAAAGTAGGCGACAGCCCTAGGCGAAATTTCCTAGTAGGCGAAATTTCCTATAAAAATAAGAATTTTTTTAAAAATTTCCTATCAAAATAAGAAATTTTTGAAAATTTTCCTATAAAAATAAGAAATTTTTGAAAAATTTCCTATAAAAATAAAAAATTTTGAAAAATTTCCTATAAAAATAAGAAATTTTTGAAAAATTTCTAATAAAAATAAGAAATTTTTAAAAAAAATTTCCTATAAAAATAAGAAATTTTTAAAAAATTTGCTATAAAAATAAGAAATTTTTGAAAAATTTCCTATAAAAAAAGAAATTTTTTAAAAATTTCCTATAAAAGTAAGAAATTTTTAATAAATTTCCTATAAAAATAAAAAATTTTGGAAAAATTTCTATAAAAATAAGAAATTTTTGGAAAATTTCCTATAAAAATAATAAATTTTTGAAAAATTTCCTATAAAATAAGAAATTTTTGAAAAACTTCCTATAAAAATAAGAAATTTTTGAAAAATTTCCTATAAAAATAAGAAATTTTTGAAAAATTTCCTACAAAAATAAGAAATTTTTGAAAAATTTCTTATAAAAATAAGAAATTTTTGAAAAATTTCTTATAAAAATAAGAAATTTTTGAAAAATTTCTTAAAAAAATAAGAAATTTTTGAAAAATTTCCTATAAAAATAAGGAATTTTTGAAAAATTTCCTATAAAAATAAGAAATTTTTGAAAAATTTCCTATAAAAATAAGAAATTTTTGAAAAATTTCCTATAAAAATAAGAAATTTTTTAAAAATTTCCTATAAAAATAAGAAATTTTTTAAAAATTTCCTATAAAAATAAGAAATTTTTAAAAAAAAATTCTATAAAAATAAGAAACTTTTGAAAAATTTCCTATAAAAATAAGAAATTTTTGAAAAATTTGCTATAAAAATATGAATTTTTTGAAAAATTTTCTAAAAAAAAGAAACTTTTGAAAATTTTCTTTTAAAAATAAGAAATTTTTTAAAAATTTCCTATAAAAATAAGATTTTTTTTTAATTTTTCCTATAAAAATAAGAAATTTTTGAAAAATAGGCGTTTCCCCTAGTTTTCTATAGAAAAGTTGGCGTTAGGCATATGTTTTTTTTTTTGTAGAAAAATGTTAATGATTTCATTCCTTTAAGTCACTTGCTAACACATAATTATTCGTGATCATTTGTCAAATTGCTGAAGTGTTTCTATTGTTGTTGTTTCTGCTGTGTCTCTGTTATTTATTTTTTTCATTATTTCTTCTCCAAATATTGGCTCGTGAGTTCCCATTGTATAATTTTCTTCAACACTTTTTTTTTGTCTGTCAGCGCCTCCAATTTAGGCGACAACCGCCAATTCACATTTTGAAAAAACAATAAACCGTTTTTTTCTGTTTATTCAAAAATTTTATTTTAAAATTCATGCGTGTCAGTTACATTTCATGAATGAATTTTTTTTATTTGAGTTAAACGAAAGAAAAAGATGTCAACTCTGTTTATATTTAAATAAATTTTGTGTCTATTACAATTGAAAATTTTGTAAAACTTGGACTAATTTATAATAAATTGCTGCAATTATGAGGCAATCTTTTTATTGGGGGGCATGTTATAATATATCGATAATGTTACAATTTTGGAATATGTTTCATTATTCCAAAATTGTAAAGATTGTGTTATAAAATCGATTTGTTTTTGAATTAGGTTTGAAATTTCTGAACAAAATATTGAGCAAGTTTGAGGTACATTCAAAAATGTTGTAATTCATCACAAATTAAATAGAAAAATATCTATAGAAAACTATAGCAAAGAAAATTATGGCGATCGCCAACTTTTCTATAGAAAATTATGGCGATCGCCAACTTTTCTATAGAAAATTATGGCGATCGCCAACTTTTCTATAGAAAATTATGGCGATCGCTAACTTTTCTATAGAAAATTATGGCGATCGCCAACTTTTCTATAGAAAATTATGGCGATCGCCAACTTTTCTATAGAAAATTATGGCGATCGCCAACTTTTCTATAGAAAATTATGGCGATCGCCAACTTTTCTATAGAAAATTATGGCGATCGGCAACTTTTCTATAGAAAACTAAGGCGACCGCCAACTTTTCTATAGAAAATTATGGCGATCGCCAACTTTTCTATAGAAAATTATGGCGATCGCCAACTTTTCTATAGAAAATTATGGCGATTGCCAACTTTTCTATAGAAAATTATGGCGATTGCTAACTTTTCTCTATAAAATTATGGCGATCGCCAACTTTTCTATAGAAAATGATGGCGATCGCCAACTTTTCTATAGAAAGTTATGGCGATCGCCAACTTTTCTATAGAAAATTATGGCGATCGCTAACTTTTCTATAGAAAATTATGGCGATCGCCAACTTTTCTATAGAAAATTATGGCGATCGCCAACTTTTCTATAGAAAATTATGGCGATCGCTAACTTTTCTATAGAAAATTATGGCGATCACCAACTTTTCTATAGAAAATTATGGCGATCGCCAACTTTTCTATAGAAAATTATGGCGATCGCCAACTTTTCTATAGAAAATTATGGCGATCGCCAACTTTTCTATAGAAAATTATGGCGATCGGCAACTTTTCTATAGAAAACTAAGGCGACCGCCAACTTTTCTATAGAAAATTATGGCGATCGCCAACTTTTCTATAGAAAATTATGGCGATCGCCAACTTTTCTATAGAAAATTATGGCGATTGCCAACTTTTCTATAGAAAATTATGGCGATTGCTAACTTTTCTCTATAAAATTATGGCGATCGCCAACTCTTCTATAGAAAATGATGGCGATCGCCAACTTTTCTATAGAAAATTATGGCGATCGCTAACTTTTCTATAGAAAATTATGGCGATCGCCAACTTTTCTATAGAAAATTATGGCGATCGCCAACTTTTCTATAGAAAATTATGGCGATCGCCAACTTTTCTATAGAAAATTATGGCGATCGCCAACTTTTCTATAGAAAATTATGGCGATCGCCAACTTTTCTATAGAAAATTATGGCGATCGCCAACTTTTCTATAGAAAATTATGGCGATCGCCAACTTTTCTATAGAAAATTATGGCGATCGCCAACTTTTCTATAGAAAATTATGGCGATCGCCAACTTTTCTATAGAAAATTATGGCGATCGCCAACTTTTCTATAGAAAATTATGGCGATCGGCAACTTTTCTATAGAAAACTAAGGCGACCGCCAACTTTTCTATAGAAAATTATGGCGATCGCCAACTTTTCTATAGAAAATTATGGCGATCGCCAACTTTTCTATAGAAAATTATGGCGATTGCCAACTTTTCTATAGAAAATTATGGCGATTGCTAACTTTTCTATAGAAAATTAAGGCGATCGCCAACTTTTCTATAGAAAATTATGGCGATCGCCAACTTTTCTATAGAAAATTATGGCGATCGCCAACTTTTCTATAGAAAGTTATGGCGATCGCCAACTTTTCTATAGAAAATTATGGCGATCGCCAACTTTTCTACAGAAAATTATGGCGATCGCCAACTTTTCTACAGAAAATTATGGCGATCGCCAACTTTTCTATAGAAAATTATGGCGATCGCCAACTTTTCTATAGAAAATTATGGCGATCGCCAACTTTTCTATAGAAAATTATGGCGATCGCCAACTTTTCTATAGAAAATTATGGCGATCGCCAACTTTTCTATAGAAAATTATGGCGATCGCCAACTTTTCTATAGAAAATTATGGCGATCGCCAACTTTTCTATAGAAAATTATGGCGATCGCCAACTTTTCTATAGAAAATTATGGCGATCGCCAACTTTTCTATAGAAAATTATGGCGATCGCCAACTTTTCTATAGAAAATTATGGCGATCGCCAACTTTTCTATAGAAAATTATGGCGATTGCTAACTTTTCTATAGAAAATTAAGGCGATCGCCAACTTTTCTATAGAAAATTATGGCGATCGCCAACTTTTCTATAGAAAATTATGGCGATCGCCAACTTTTCTATAGAAAGTTATGGCGATCGCCAACTTTTCTATAGAAAATTATGGCGATCGCCAACTTTTCTACAGAAAATTATGGCGATCGCCAACTTTTCTACAGAAAATTATGGCGATCGCCAACTTTTCTACAGAAAATTATGGCGATCGCCAACTTTTCTATAGAAAATTATGGCGATCGCCAACTTTTCTATAGAAAATTATGGCGATCGCCAACTTTTCTATAGAAAATTATGGCGATCGCCAACTTTTCTATAGAAAATTATGGCGATCGCCAACTTTTCTATAGAAAATTATGGCGATCGCCAACTTTTCTATAGAAAATTATGGCGATCGCCAACTTTTCTATAGAAAATTATGGCGATCGCCAACTTTTCTATAGAAAATTATGGAGATCGCCAACTTTTCTATAGAAAATTATGGCGATCGCCAACTTTTCTATAGAAAATTATGGCGATCGCCAACTTTTCTATAGAAAATTATGGCGATCGCCAACTTTTCTATAGAAAATTATGGCGATCGCCAACTTTTCTATAGAAAATTATGGCGATCGCTAACTTTTCTATAGAAAATTATAATTTTCTATAGAAAAGTTGGCGTTCGCCACAAAGTTGGCGATTGCCATAATTTTCTATAGGCCATCGTGTTCACAGATTGTGTCTGTCATGACTTCAAAATCTTAAAAAGCTCGCAGTATGTGATGACAATGAGGAGGAGTCTATTGTCCTCTGCCATATGTTTTTGTTTTCTTTTGAGACCTATAAAATCAGTTTGACCCAGAAAAGTCTTCCACTCCTATTTTCTTTTATCAAAATTTATATTATTATTATAAAATAATACATCTATTTTCATAACCTAGAAATGACATTAAACTTCGTGCTTCCAACATAATTTCAACCTGATTTTGAGTATAAAAATGACTTTTACCTTTCATTCTAGTTTCGAGAAATGTCAGTCAATCACTAGTAAAGTTTTGCATTATTGTCCCCCATTTAAAAGACTTCTTTCTTATAGTTCTTTACTTCTTCTTCGGCAACGGCTAAGGTTTTTATGAAAAGAATTGGTTTTCTTAATAATTCTAATAAGAAAAATCACAAGAAAAACATCATAAGAACAGTTTTCTGCCCCGGCAACAACAAAAACTTTAAGGTAATAACAATCAAGGTGAAGGTAAAAATTTAAGTTTAGAAAAAAAACTAGAAAACCATAAAAATATTTAAAGAAAAATACACAATATCAGCATAAATGAGTTAACCGAACAATAACAACAACAGCTATGAGCAACAACAATAAAAAAGCACTGGCAACAACAATAACAACAGTACTAACAGCAGAATGATAACATCACAAACACATTAACAGTTAAATGTTAAAATGTAAAAGAAGAAAACATTAAAATGTAATTCTTACATTTGTACAAGAGACCTAATTTCGAGCATAACCGAACGAACGATCAATTGATGATGATGATCGACTGCAATAATAGCGATACCTCGAGACAATAGCAACTCACAGCTTTACTCCCAATGAAGGCAAAATAGACAAAAACATCAGTTTCCACTAGAGATGAGCAGGTGTCTCACTTTCTTGCCAATAACATGTAGGAAATTTTTGAAAAATTTCCAATAAAAATAAGAAATTTTTGAAAAATTTCCAATAAAAATAAGAAAATTTTATAAAAATTCCCTATAAAAACAAGAAATTTTTGAAAAATTCCCTATAAAAACAAGAAATTTCTGAAAAATTTTGAAAGAATTCCAATAAAATTAGGAAATTTTTTTTAAATTTCCTAAAAATGGAAATTTTTGAATGATTTCCTAAAAAAATAAGAAATTTTTGAATAATTTCCTAAAAAAAATTTTTAAAAAATTTCCTAAAAAATACAAGAAATTTTTCAAAAATTTCCTAAAAAAATAAGAAATTTTTTAAAATTTCATATAAAATTAGAAATTTGTAAATTTTCTATTTTTATAAGGAATGTTTTTAACAGTTGGTTATTTTATAGGAAATTTTTAAAAAGCTTCTTAGTTTTATGGGAAATTTTTAAAAAATTGCATATTTTTATAGGAAATTCTTCAAACATCTTATTTTTGTAGGAAATTTTTTAAAAATTTCTTAATTTTATAGGAAATTTTTCAAAAATTTCTTATTTTTATAGGAGATTTTTCAAAAATTTCTTATTTTTATAGGAAATTTTTCAAACATTTCTTATTTTTATAGGAAATTTTTCAAAAATTTCTTATTTTTATAGGAAATTTTTCAAAAATTTCTTATTTTTATAGGAAATTTTTCAAAAATTTCTTATTTTTATAGGAAATTTTTCAAAAATTTCTTATTTTTATAGGAAACTTTTCAAAAATTTCTTATTTTTATAGGAAATTTTTCAAAAATTTCTTATTTTTATAGGAAATTTTTCAAAAATTTCTTATTTTTATAGGAAATTTTTCAAACATTTCTTATATTTATAGGAAATTTTTTAAAAATTTCTCTTTTTCATAGGAAATTTTTAAAAAAAATTCTCATTTTTATAGGAAAGTTTTCTTATTTTTATAGGAAATTTTTCAAAAATTTCTTATTTTTATAGGAAATTTTTCAAAAATTTCTTATTTTTATAGGAAATTTTTCAAAAATTTCTTATTTTTATAGGAAATTTTTCAAAAATTCCTTATTTTTATAGGAAATTTTTCAAAAATTTCTTATTTTTATAGGAAATGTTTCAAAAATTTCTTATTTTGATAGGAAACTTTATAAAAACTTCTTATTTTTATAGGAAAATTTTCAAAAATTTCTAATTTTTATAGGAAATTTTTCAAAAATTTCTTATTTTTATAGGAAATTTTTCAAAAATTTCTTATTTTTATAGGAAATTTTTCAAAAATTTCTTATTTTTATAGGAAATTTTACAAAAATTTCTTATTTTTATAGGAAATTTTTCAAAAATTTCTTATTTTTATAGGAAATTTTTCAAAAATTTCTTATTTTTATAGGAAATTTTTCAAAAATTTCTTATTTTTATAGGAAATTTTTCAAAAATTTCTTATTTTTATAGGAAATTTTTCAAAAATTTCTTATTTTTATAGGAAATTTTTCAAAAATTTCTTATTTTTATAGGAAATTTTTCAAAAATTTCTTATTTTTATAGGAAATTTTTCAAAAATTTCTTATTTTTATAGGAAATTTTTCAAAAATTTCTTATTTTTATAGGAAATTTTTCAAAAATTTCTTATTTTTATAGGAAATTTTTCAAACATTTCTTATTTTTGTAGGAAATTTTTTAAAAATTTCTTATTTTTATAGGAAATGTTTCAAAAATTTCTTATTTTTATAGGAAATTTTTAAAAGATTTCTCATTTTTATGGGAAAATTTACAAAAATTTCTTATTTTTATAGGAAATTTTTCAAACATTTCTTATTTTTATAGGAAATTTTTCAAAAATTTCTTATTTTTATAGGAAATTTCTCAAAAATTTCTTATTTTTATAGGAAAATTTTCAAAAATTTCCTATCTTTATAGGAAATTTTTCAAAAATTTCTTATTTTTATAGGAAATTTTTCAAAAATTTCTTATTTTTATAGGAAATTTTTCAAAAATTTCTTATTTTTATAGGAAATTTTTCAAACATTTCTTATATTTATAGGAAATTTTTCAAAAATTTCTCTTTTTCATAGGAAATTTAAAAAAAAAATTTCTCATTTTTATAGGAAAGTTTTCTTATTTTTATAGGAAAATTTTCAAAATTTCCTATTTTTATAGAAAGTTTTTCAAAAACTCCTCATTTTTATAGGAAATTTTTCAAAAATTTCCTATTTTTATAGGAAATTTTTCAAAAATTTATTATTTTTATAGAAAATTTTTCAAAAGTTTTTTATTTTATAGGAAATTTTTAAAATTTTTTTTTATATATATATATAGTAATTTTTTTTAATAATTTCTTATTTTTATAGAAAACTTTTCTTATTTTTATAGGAAATTTAAATTTCTTATTTTTATAGGAAATTTTTCGAAAATTTCTTTTTTTTTGAAAATTTTTGAAAAATCTCTTATTTCTATAAGAAATTTTTCAAAAATTTCCTATTTTTATAGGAAATTTTTTAAAAATTTCGTATTTTTACAGGAAATTTTATAAAAATTTGTTATTTTTATAGGAAATTTTTCAAAAATTTCTCATTTCCATAGGAAATTTTTCAAAAATTTCTTATATTAATAAATTTTTTTTTTCAAAAATGTCATAATTTTATAGGATATTTTTTAAAAATTTCTTATTTTTATATGAAATTTTTCAAAATTTTTTTATTTTAGTAGAAAGTTTTTCAAAAATTTCAAAATTAGAGTCACTAGTTCATCTCTACTTTTCACTTTATATTCTCATAGGAAGTTTTTAAACAATTTCTTATTTTTATAGGAAACTTTTCAAATATTTCTTATTTTTATAGAAAATTTTTCAAAAATTTCTTATTTTTATAGGAATTTTTTAAAAACTTAGTTTTGTAGAAAATTTTTCGAAAATTTCTTATTTTTATAAGAAATTTTTCAAAAATTTCTTTTTTTATAGGAAATTTTTCAAAAATTTCATTTTTTTATAGGAAATTTATCAAAAATTTCTCATTTCCATAGGAAATTTTTTAAAAATTTCTTATTTTATAGGAAAAATTTCTTAATATATAGGCCCATTTTCTTATTTTATTGGAAAATTTTCGTATTTTTTTTTTTTATATGAAATTTTTCAAAAATTTTTTATTTTAGTAGAAAATTTTTTTAAAATTTCAAAATTGGGTAATAAGTCACGCGTGACTTAACAATTAGAGTCACTAGTTCATCTCTACTTTTTACTTTGTATGCGAGGGTTACTTTTGTTATTACTATTTTCTTCTATAATTTTTAAGTTATTTACTTGCTATTATTATTTTTTGATAATAATGATGTTGAGTTATGGTTTTTTGTTATTTTGATTAAAAAAAACATGACTCACGATTCTTGGGTGAAATTTAAAAAAAAAAAAACTGATAAAGCAAAAATCAAAACAAGTAAATGAAATTATTTACCTCAAGAAAAATAAGAAGAAGAAATTACACTGAAAGAAATAAGAACACAAATATTAGAGAAATTTCAAATGTATGGGATGGGACACACCAATTTCTTTAGCCTCTACTTTTCAGCCGACAGTTTATATTTCTTATCTTTTCTGTGATATCTTATTAAATTTATTTGAAGAAAAAAATCTTAATTGCCCATTTGACGTCCAAACTTGTTAACACCTTTTTGACTCGTTATGGGTTGGACTTATACATATTTTTTTTTAATTTTTAACTCTATTGTCTTAATAAATTTTAACAAAAATTAGTTTTTTCACAGCTCATTTATCTTTGATGAATCTTGAAATTTCGTCTTTAAAATTTACATACTAATTTGAAGGTGGGTGCTTTTGACAATTTTTTTAAGTCAAAAAGGAAACTGATAACAATTTATTGAAGATTTAATCAATCTTGAGTTAATTTGGAATTAGTAATGTCGTAAATCCCGAAATTAAAAAAATAATTTTTCAAAAATTTTTATAGGAAATTTTTTTCCATTTTTACAGGAAATTTTTCAAAAATTTCCTATTTTTATAGGAAATTTTTCAAAAATTTCCTATTTTTATAGGAAATTTTTCAAAAATTTCCTATTTTTATAGGAAATTTTTCAAAAATTTCCAATTTTTATAGGAAATTTTTCAAAAATTTCCTATTTTTATAGGAAATTTTTCAAAAATTTCCTATTTTTATAGGAAATTTTTCAAAAATTTCCTATTTTTATAGAAAATTTTTCAAAAATTTCCTATTTTTATAGGAAATTTTTCAAAAATTTCCTATTTTTATAAGAAATTTTTCAAAAATTTTCTATTTTTATAAGAAATTTTTCAAAAATTTTCTATTTTTATAAACAAATTTTCAAAAATTTCCTATTTTTATAGGAAATTTTTCAAAAATTTCCTATTTTTATAGGAAATTTTTCAAAAATTTCCTATTTTTATAGGAAATTTTTCAAAAACTTCCTATTTTTATAGGAAAATTTTCAAAAATTTCCTATTTTAATAGGAAATTTTTCAAAAATTTCCTATTTTTATAGGAAATTTTTCAAAAATTTCCTATTTTTATAGGAAATTTTTCAAAAATTTCCTATTTTTATAGGAAATTTTTCAAAAATTTCCTATTTTTATAGGAAATTTTTCAAAAATTTCCTATTTTTATAGGAAATTTTTCAAAAATTTCCTATTTTTATAGGAAATTTTTCAAAAATTTCCTATTTTTATAGGAAATTTTTCAAAAATTTCCCATTTTTATAGGAAATTTTTCAAAAATTTCCCATTTTTATAGGAAATTTTTCAAAAATTTCCTATTTTTATAGGAAATTTTTCAAAAATTTCCTATTTTTATAGGAAAAAAAATTCCTATTTTTATAGGAAATTTTTCAAAAATTTCCTATTTTTATAGGAAATTTTTCAAAAATTTCCTATTTTTATAGGAAATTTTTCAAAAATTTCCTATTTTTATAGGAAATTTTTCAAAAATTTCCTATTTTTATAGGAAATTTTTCAAAAATTTCCTATTTTTATAGGAAATTTTTCAAAAATTTCCTATTTTTATAGGAAATTTTTCAAAAATTTCCTATTTTTATAGGAAATTTTTCAAAAATTTCCTATTTTTATAGGAAATTTTTCAAAAATTTCCTATTTTTATAGGAAATTTTTCAAAAATTTCCTATTTTTATAGGAAATTTTTCAAAAATTTCCTATTTTTATAGGAAATTTTTCAAAAATTTCCTATTTTTATAGGAAATTTTTCAAAAATTTCCTATTTTTATAGGAAATTTTTCAAAAATTTCCTATTTTTATAGGAAATTTTTCAAAAATTTTCTATTTTTATAGGAAATTTTTCAAAAATTTCCTATTTTTATAGGAAATTTTTCAAAAATTTCCTATTTTTATAGGAAATTTTTCAAAAATTTCCTATTTTTATAGGAATTTTTTCAAAAATTTCCTATTTTTATAGGAAATTTTTCAAAAATTTCCTATTTTTATAGGAAATTTTTCAAAAATTTCCTATTTTTATAGGAAATTTTTCAAAAATTTCCTATTTTTATAGGAAATTTTTCAAAAATTTCCTATTTTTATAGGAAATTTTTCAAAAATTTCCTATTTTTATAGGAAATTTTTCAAAAATTTCCTATTTTTATAGGAAATTTTTTTATAGGAATTTTTTCAAAAATTTCCTATTTTTATAGGAAATTTTTCAAAAATTTCCTATTTTTATAGGAAATTTTTCAAAAATTTCCTATTTTTATAGGAAATTTTTCAAAAATTTCCTATTTTTATAGGAAATTTTTCAAAAATTTCCTATTTTTATAGGAAATTTTTCAAAAATTTCCTATTTTTATAGGAAATTTTTTAAAAATTTTCTATTTTTATAAAAAAATTTTCAAAAATTTCTTATTTTTATAGGAAATTTTTAAAAAATTTCCTATTTTTAAAGGAAATTTTTCAACAATTTCCTATTTTTAAAGGAAGTTTTTCAACAATTTCCTATTTTTATAGGAAATATTTCAAAAATTTCCTATTTTTATAGGAAATTTTTCAAAAATTTCCTATTTTTATAGGAAATTTTTCTAAAAATTTTCTATTTTTATGGGAACTTTTTCAAAAATTTCCTATTTTTATAGGAAGTTTTCAAAAATTTCCTATTTTTGTAGGAAATTTTTCAAAAACTTCCTATTTTTATATGAAATTTTTCAAAAATTTCCTATTTTTATGGGAAATTTTTCAAAAATTTCCTATTTTTATAGGAAATTTTTCAAAAATTTCCTATTTTTATAGGAAATTTTTCAAAAATTTCCTATTTTTATAGGAAATTTTTCAAAAATTTCCTATTTTTATAGGAAATTTTTCAAAAATTTCCTATTTTTATAGGAAATTTTTCAAAAATTTCCTATTTTTATAGGAAATTTTTCAAAAATTTCCTATTTTAATAGGAAATTTTTCAAAAATTTCCTATTTTTATAGGAAATTTTTCAAAAATTTCCTATTTTTATAGGAAATTTTTCAAAAATTTCCTATTTTTATAGGAAATTTTTCAAAAATTTCCTATTTTTATAGGAAATTTTTCAAAAATTTCCTATTTTTATAGGAAATTTTTCAAAAATTTCCTATTTTTATAGGAAATTTTTCAAAAATTTCCTATTTTTATAGGAAATTTTTCACAAATTTCCTATTTTTATAGGAAATTTTTCAAAAATTTCCTATTTTTATAGGAAATTTTTCAAAAATTTCCTATTTTTATAGGACATTTTTCATTTTTTTTATAGAAATTTTTCAAAGATTTCCTATTTTTATAGGAAATTTTTCAAAGATTTCCTATTTTTATAGGAAATTTTTTAAAAATTTGCTATTTTTATAGGAAATTTTTCAAAAATGTCCTATTTTTATAAGAAATTTTTCAAAAATTTCCTATTTTTATAGGAAATTTTCAAAAATTTCCTATTTTTATAGGAAATTTTTCAAAAATTCTATATTTTCATAGGAAATTTTTCAAAAATGTCCTATTTTTGTAAGAAATTTTTCAAAAATTTCCTAGATTTTTGGAAATTTTATAAAAAATTTTAAAATTATTTTAGGGAAATTTTGAAACTTCATGAATTTCTTGAGGTCAAAATTTATAATATTTCCAAAAAATATTGATATCATTGAAACCACTGGAATATCTACTTTTATCTAATTTTATTAAACTTTTCAAGAGATAACCTTTTTGTAAAAATTTCACCCAGTCCTTATAAGTACAAGAGTTAATGACTTCATAACTATTTAATGATTAACAGTTACAAGTAAATATTATCTTTCAAATAGTAATGTTGAAGTTTTACAACAACTGAAAACAATAGTCAATAATAAAAAGTTTAAACAATAAATAAAAAACTGAAAACATTTATGATAAAGAGAAAGACAAAAGGCGCCTAAGACCTGCACTAAGACTGAGGTACAGAAAAACGGCCACAAATTATGAAAAGAATAGCAAATTTAACAATTATTTAAATAGGCAAATAAATGGCATTTTAAAAGCAATTTCACACTATTCTAGCAAACTTTAATATAAATTTAAAAATTTAAACTTAAGCCATTTAATAAAAATTATACAGTAGCCTTTGCTTAAATACCCCTTAACTATTTGCTCTACCTCGTAAATCATTCAAATTTGTCATAAAAATCTTCTTAGGAACCTAAAAATTGTTTACTTTATTTTACTTAACTCTATAACTCTGAAAGCTTTTAACCAGAAACTACTGTACTTTAACAACTTAAGCACTTCCTCAACACCTGTAAATTAGCTCTCTACTTACCATAACCCATATACGGCCTTAATTTCTTGCCATAATGTCTCTTCTTTTTTCAAAATTTATTACTGCCACTAATTGATTCCATTTTAGCTTTATTGCAAAAAAAAACTAAATAAACAAAATAATTGTTTAATAATAAATTCTTAACATAATTGTGGTATTAACAAATTGTTTAGCTTTGAATTGTGTTGGCTTCTTTGACTTCTTTTGATAAATTATTATATAGGTTAGGTTTCCGGCCATAATTATAGCAAGTGCTATAAAAACAAAGATGATGAGTTAATAAATTTCTTAAAATATTTAACAAATTGTTAAAATCAAAAAGAAGAAGGTGAAGCTTAAGAATATAAACAAAAAACTATTAACGAATTAACACACCCTTAAAAGCTATTAGAAATAATAAAAAACTTTATAGAAAACAATTAGAAAAAATTAGAAATCTTAAAAGATAAACGAATTAGAAATTTGCTACTTATGTCTATATTTTAAGACATAGACTAAGGCATAAACTAAGATACAGACAAAGAATTAGACCTAGATCTAGACTAAGACCTAGACTCAGATATAGACTAAGACATAGGCTAAGACATAGACAAAGACATAGACTAAGACATAGACTAAGACATAGACTAAGACATAGACTAA
This sequence comes from Stomorhina lunata, assembly GCA_933228675.1. Taxonomy (NCBI): domain Eukaryota; kingdom Metazoa; phylum Arthropoda; class Insecta; order Diptera; family Rhiniidae; genus Stomorhina; species Stomorhina lunata. The sequence goes on from OW121743.1 coordinate 14,573,616, forward strand.
GACATAGACTAAGACATAGACTAAGACATAGACTAAGACATAGACTAAGACATAGACTAAGACATAGACTAAGACATAGACTAAGACATAGACTAAGACATAGACCAAGACATTGACATTGACTAAGACATAGACTAAGACATAGACTAAGACATAGACTAAGACATAGACTAAGACATAGACTAAGACATAGACTAAGTCATAGACTAAGACATATACTAAGACATAGACTAAGACATAGACTAAGACATAGACTAAGACATAGACTAAGACATAGACTAAGACATAGACTAAGACATAGACTAAGACATAGACTAAGACATAGACTAAGACATAGACTAAGACATAGACTAAGATATAGACTAAGACATAGACTAAGACATAGACTAAGACATAGACTAAGACATAGACTAAGACATAGACTAAGACATAGACATAGACAAAGACATAGACTAAGACATAGACTAAGACATAGAATAAGACATAGACTAAGACATAGACTAAGACATAAACTAAGATATAGACTAAGACATAGACTAAGACATAGACTAAGACATAGACTAAGACATAGACTAAGACATAGACTAAGACATAGACTAAGACATAGACTAAGATATAGACTAAGATATAGACTAAGACATAGACTAAGACATAGACAAAGACATAGACTAAGACATAGACTAAGACATAGACTAAGACATAGACTAAGACATAGACTAAGACATACACTAAGACATAGACTAAGACATAGACTAAGATATAGAGTAAGATACAGACTAAGACATAGACTAAGACATAGACTTAGACATAGACTAATACATAGACTAAGACATAGACTGAGACATAGAGTAACACATAGACTAAGACATAGACTAAGACATAGACTAAGACATAGTCAAAGACATAGATTAAGATATAGACTTAGATATAGACTAAGACATAGACTAAGACATAGAATAAGACATAGACTAAGACATAGACTAAGATATAGACTAAGACATAGACTAAGGGATAGACTAAGACATAGACTAAGATATAGACTAAGATATAGACTAAGACATAGACTAAGACATAGACTAAGACATAGACTAAGACATAGACTAAGACATAGACTAAGATATAAACTAAGATATAGACTAAGACATAGACTAAGACATAGACTAAGACATAGACTAAGACATAGACTAAGACATAGACTAATACATAGACTAAGACATAGACTAAGACATAGACTAAGACATAGACTAAGACATAGACTAAGACATAGACTAAGACATAGACTAAGACATAGACTAAGACATAGACTAAGACATAGACTAAGACATAGACTAAGACATAGACTAAGACATAGACTAAGACATAGACTAAGACATAGACTAAGACATAGACTAAGACATAGACTAAGACATAGACTAAGACATAGACTAAGACATAGACTAAAACATAGACTAAGACATAGACTAAGACAGAGACTAAGACATAGACTAAGACATAGACTAAGACATGGACTAAGACATAGACTAAGACATAGACTAAGACATAGACTAAGACATAGACTAAGACATAGACTAAGACATAGACTAAGACATAGACTAAGACATAGGCTTAGACATATAAGACATAGACTAAGACATAGACTAAGACATAGACTAAGACATAGACTAAGACATAGACTAAGACATAGACTAAGACATAGACTAAGAAATAGACTAAGACATAGACTAAGACATAGACTAAGACATAGACTAAGACATAGACTAAGACATAGACTAAGATATAAACTAAGATATAGACTAAGACATAGACTAAGACATAGACTAAGACATAGACTAAGACATAGACTAAGACATAGACTAAGACATAGACTAAGACATAGACTAAGACATAGACTAAGACATAGACTAAGACATAGACTAAGACATAGACTAAGACATAGACTAAGACATAGACTAAGACATAGACTAAGACATAGACTAAGACATAGACTAAGACATAGACTAAGACATAGACTAAGACATAGACTAAGACATAGACTAAGACATAGACTAAGACATAGACTAAGACATAGACTAAGACATAGACTAAGACATAGACTAAAACATAGACTAAGACATAGACTAAGACATAGACTAAGACATAGACTAAGACATAGACTAAGACATAGACTAAGACATAGACTAAGACATAGACTAAGACATAGACTAAGACATAGACTAAGACATAGACTAAGACATAGACTAAGACATAGACTAAGACATAGACTAAGACATAGACTAAGACATAGACTAAGACATAGGCTTAGACATATAAGACATAGACTAAGACATAGACTAAGACATAGACTAAGACATAGACTAAGACATAGACTAAGACATAGACTAAGACATAGACTAAGAAATAGACTAAGACATAGACTAAGACATAGACTAAGACATAGACTAAGACATAGACTAAGACATAGACTAAGATATAGACTAAGATATAGACTAAGACATAGACTAAGACATAGACTAAGACATAGACTAAGACATAGACTAAGACATAGACTAAGACATAGAATAAGACATATACTAAGACATGGACTAAGACATAGACTAAGACATAGAATAAGACATAGACTAAGACATAGACATAGACTAAGACATAGAATAAGACATAGACTAAGACATAGACTAAGACATAGACTCAGACATAGACTAAGACATAGACTAAGACATAGACTAAGACATAGACTAAGACATAGACTAAGACATAGACTAAGACATAGACTAAGACATAGACTAAGACATAGACTAAGACATAGACTAAGACATAGACTAAGACATAGACTAAGACATAGACTTAGACATATAAGACATAGACTAAGACATAGACTAAGACATAGACTAAGACATAGACTAAGACATAGACTAAGACATAGACTAAGACATAGACTAAGACATAGACTAAGACATAGACTAAGACATAGACTAAGACATAGACTAAGACATAGACTAAGACATAGACTAAGACATAGACTAAGACATAGACTAAGACATAGACTAAGACATAGACTAAGACATAGACTAAGACATAGACAAAGACATAGACTAAGACATAGACTAAGACATAGACTAAGACATAGACTAAGACATAGACTAAGACATAGACTAAGACATAGACTAAGACATAGACTAAGACATAGACTAAGTCATAGACTAAGACATAGACTAAGACATAGACTAAGATATAGTCTAAGATATAAACGAAAACATATTTTAAGGCATCGACAAAGATATTAACTTAGACATGGCTTAATATGAAAACCTGCTAAGTCTACTTTTCAAGTAAATTTAGATTTTGGTGATGGGGTAGAGAAAGACCAACATGTATATATGTTTTCTATAATTTAAGTCTTGATGTCTGTGAAAAGGTTTGATAAGAAAAACTGCTAAATCCAATAGTAGAAAATGGTTGCAAGCAAAACTGCTAAATCCAGTACAAAGTAACATATTTTTGGTTTTGAAATATACAAAATAGAAAATATGATTTTGAAATATAATCACTACCTTATTCATAATCGAAAAATACGTTCGGTTATAACAAACTTATAATTCGTTTATGAACTAGGGGGTAAGATTTTGTCTCTCCTGTGAAATTTAATGAAAGTAGCTTAATGAGTCATTAGATCAGAGAATCTGCCATAATTTTGAGTTCACCCGGTGATTTTAAAGGCAAAAAGCTCCTAATAGCCCATGCGATTTGGGTAAAAATGTATCTTTCCTTTGGTCTCATATTACAATTGTTTACCAAGAAGTTCATGGATATTCAGGAGAGACCATAGTAATTTTGACTAGGTGCTGTTGCCGAATCCCCTTGGGATTTCCTGATATAACCTACTTTTCACTGTGTGAAATACACATTTTTCTTAAGTTAAAGATGTCTTTAATATTTCATTATTTATTAATACTAATACTAATACTACCAATTGTAGGGTATCTAAAAACATATTTTTATGAAGATGTTGATTTGTTCGTTACTAATGTTTACCCACAAATTAGCATTTAATTATTCTTCTACTACAACCCACAATTTAAATAATTTTCAGAGTTACCAACCCCCATAAGATCAAGTGTTGGCAGAGAAAATATTGAAATAGAAATTATTATTATTGCCTTTTTTTGCTACTAAATATTTAAAAACACCCTCTATGAAATAAACTAAACATTAAATAAAGATTAAATTATAAATTAAAAATTTTAAATCAAAATTAAAATTAGTTATTAATAAGACATCAAATAAAACACAACGTGTTTGTGAAAATATAGAGATTTGTAACATAAAATGTTTAGGATTTTAAATTAAAAATTATAAGTTTTGAAATAAAAGTGAGTCTAAAAATTATAAGTTTTATTTAAAAACATGATGTTTTCTTTATTGAAAATCATGGCAAATATTTAGTTAATGATTTTTAAGATAAGTGACGAGTAATTGTAGTCATATCTTACTATATATGACTTTTTTTATAAATATCAGTCACTATCTCTAGAATGATTCAAGTTTTGAAAGTATTTGACGCCAAGATAAGATACTCACTCGTAACTTGACTAAATGTTAGCAAAAGAAAAAAAATTGTGATAAAATTTAAAACAATAAAATTTACACGCAATAAATAATTTTAACATGATTTTTAAATTTTAAAGATAACAGAAACATCTCATTTAAATTTAAATTTTATAAATTTATTCCTAAACTTGTGAAATTAAATAAAAACTAGTTCAGTAAATGTAAGTAAATTCTGTTAAATTAACATTTATCTTAGTTAATATTTAAAACTATGACTTAATTTATATCTAAGTCTATGATATAGTCTATGTCTTAATCGTATCCTTATCTATGTTTCAGTCTATGTATTAGTATATTTCTTAATCTATGTCTTAGTCTATGTCTTAGTCTATGTCTTAGTCTATGTCTTAGTCTATGTCTTAGTCTATGTCTTAGTCTATGTCTTAGTCTATGTCTTAGTCTATGTCTTAGTCTATGTCTTAGTCTATGTCTTAGTCTATGTCTTAGTCTATGTCTTAGTCTATGTCTTAGTCTATGTCTTAGTCTATGTCTTAGTCTATGTCTTAGTCTATGTCTTAGTCTATGTCTTAGTCTATGTCTTGGTCTATGTCTTAGTCTATGTCTTAGTCTATGTCTTAGTCTATGTCTTAGTCTATGTCTTAGTCTATGTCTTAGTCTATGTCTTAGTCTATGTCTTAGTCTATGTCTTAGTCTATGTCTTAGTCTATGTCTTAGTCTATGTCTTAGTCTATGTCTTAGTCTATGTCTTAGTCTATGTCTTAGTCTATGTCTTAGTCTATGTCTTAGTCTATGTCTTAGTCTATGTCTTAGTCTATGTCTTAGTCTATGTCTTAGTCTATGTCTTAGTCTATGTCTTAGTCTATGTCTTAGTCTATGTCTTAGTCTATGTCTTAGTCTATGTCTTAGTCTATGTCTTAGTCTATGTCTTAGTCTATGTCTTAGTCTATGTCTTAGTCTATGTCTTAGTCTATGTCTATGTCTTAGTCTATGTCTTAGTCTATGTCTTAGTCTATGTCTTAGTCTATGTCTTAGTCTATGTCTTAGTCTATGTCTTAGTCTATGTCTTAGTCTATGTCTTAGTCTATGTCTGAGTCTATGTCTGAGTCTATGTCTTAGTCTATGTCTTAGTCTATGTCTTAGTCTATGTCTTAGTCTATGTCTTAGTCTATGTCTTAGTCTATGTCTTAGTCTATGTCTTAGTCTATGTCTTAGTCTATGTCTTAGTCTATGTCTTAGTCTACGTCTTAGTCTATGTCTTAGTCTATGTCTTAGTCTACGTATTAGTCTATGTTTCTACACAAAACTTAGGCTTAGTGTATGTCTTATAGAAAACTGAGGCTCTCGCCTACTTTTGTATAGAAAACTGAGGCTCTCGCCTACTTTTCTATAGAAAACTGAGGCTCTCGCCTACTTTTTAATAGAAAATTAAAGCTCTCGCCTACTTTTCTATAGAAAATTAATCCTCTCGCCTACTTTTTTTATAGATAGCTAGGGTTCTCGCCTATTTTTCTATAGAAAACTAAGGCTCTCGCCTACTTTTCTATAGAAAACTAGGGCTCTCGCCTACTTTTCTATAGAAAACTAAGGCTCTCGCCTACTTTTCTATAGAAAACTAAGGCTCTCGTCTACTTTTCTATAGAAAACTAAGGCTCTCGCCTACTTTTCTATAGAAAACTAAGGCTCTCGCCTACTTTTCTATAGAAAACTAAGGCTCTCGCCTACTTTTCTATAGAAAACTAAGGCTCTCGCCTACTTTTCTATAGAACACTAAGGCTCTCGCCTACTTTTCTATAGAAAACTAAGGCTCTCGCCCACTTTTCTATAGAAAACTAAGGCTCTCGCCTACTTTTCTATAGAAAACTAAGGCTCTCGCCTACTTTTCTATAGAAAACTAAGGCTCTCGCCTACTTTTCTATAGAAAACTAAGGCTCTCGCCTACTTTTCTATATAAAACTAAGGCTCTCGCCTACTTTTCTATAGAAAACTAAGGCTCTCGCCTACTTTTCTATAGAAAACTAAGGCTCTCGCCTACTTTTCTATAGAAAACTAAGGCTCTCGCCTACTTTTCTATAGAAAACTAAAGCTCTCGCCTACTTTTCTATAGAAAACTAAGGCTCTCGCCTACTTTTCTATAGAAAACTAAGGCTCTCGCCTACTTTTCTATAGAAAACTAAGGCTCTCGCCTACTTTTCTATAGAAAACTAAGGCTCTCGCCTACTTTTCTATAGAAAACTAAGGCTCTCGCCTACTTTTCTATAGAAAACTAAGGCTCTCGCCTACTTTTCTATAGAAAACTAAGGCTCTCGCCTACTTTTCTATAGAAAACTAAGGCTCTCGCCTACTTTTCTATAGAAAACTAAGGCTCTCGCCTACTTTTCTATAGAAAACTAAGGCTCTCGCCTACTTTTCTATAGAAAACTAAGGCTCTCGCGTACTTTTCTATAGAAAACTAAGGCTCTCGCCTACTTTTCTATAGAAAACTAAGGCTCTCGCCTACTTTTCTATAGAAAACTGTGGCTCTCGCCTACTTTTCTATAGAAAACTGTGGCTCTCGCCTACTTTTCTATAGAAAACTGTGGCTCTCGCCTACTTTTCTATAGAAAACTGTGGCTCTCGCCTACTTTTCTATAGAAAACTGTGGCTCTCGCCTACTTTTCTATAGAAAACTGTGGCTCTCGCCTACTTTTCTATAGAAAACTGTGGCTCTCGCCTACTTTTCTATAGAAAACTGTGGCTCTCGCCTACTTTTCTATAGAAAACTGTGGCTCTCGCCTACTTTTCTATAGAAAACTAAGGCTCTCGCCTACTTTTCTATAGAAAACGAAGGCTCTTGCCTACTTTTCTATAGAAAACTAAGGCTCTCGCCTACTTTTCTATAGAAAACTTAGGCTCTCGCCTACTTTTCTATAGAAAACTAAGGCTCTCGCCTACTTTTCTATAGAAAACTAAGGCTTTCGCCTACAGAAAAAATAAGGCTCCCGCCTACTTTTCTATAGAACGCTAAAGCTCTTGCTATTTTCAATAAAACTAAGGCTGTCGGCTTCTTTAGAAATTTGTGACTGTCGCATAGTCTTATGTGGTATTAGTGTTTGTATTGGTATTAGTTTTGTTATTCTTTGCCCTACCCTGGTTTCTGTCTCTGATTTTGACTGACCATTTTCTTTTTAATTCCCTAATTGATTTGACCCTGATTGAAATGTCTAGAAATCATGATTTTCTATCTTTGGCTGGTGTTGATTAGTTTACAATTAATTTCTTGGGGTAGTTTCTCGTAAAAATTTATGAAGAAAATTGTCTTTACTTCACGCACGCACTTGACAAACTCTCACACCCAGAAATCTGAGGAAAGAAACGATTTTTCTAAAAATTTTTAGCTTTTTCGAAATTTTGTTTATTTGGTTTGAAACCCACCCATACATGTCAGAAGCCTATAAAGAATTGCGCTAGTGTTCTTATCAGTTTCGAATATAGTCTAGCAATTAAGTGAAGTACCTAATTACGAGTAAACGTTGAAATGGTATAGAAAAGCAGTTAAAAGCGACTGAATGCTAGAGTGATAAAGTGTGTTGCTATTTTTTTTATTATGGCTGTAGTATCTATTAGAGCCATGTGCTGGTATGCGACGGTTGTGCCAATGTTTCATTTTGCAAATATTTTCAGTTGTAACGTGTCATTTGGCCAAGTTTCACTTTATTTAAGTTCTTGGTAGCAAAAAAATAAAAACAAAAAACGATTGTGTTCTAAAAAATTTAATTTATTTAAATTTTTAACATTATTTTTTGTTTAAGTCAAGAGATAAGAGATTATTTACGAATTTATATGCGAAAAAAATATTTACTTTAAGAGACGAGATAAAAGTTGAGAATTTTTTTTTAATTAAAATATGAAAAAACTAAAAACTTTAAAGTGATAAACAAAAAAATTACGTAAAAAAGTGGAAAATAATTAAAATTTGAGATAAAGTTTTGAAATAAAGAAAAATATTAAACAGAAGTGAAGAAAACTGATTAATAAAAAAGATTAAAAAAAAAATTAAAATTCTAAAAATTTTGAATTTAACAAAATTTAAATTGGAGATAAATTTCGCAACTGCAAACATTGGAAAATAGGTATTTTATTTATTTTTCTTTATATTTTTAAAAAACTTATGAAACAAACTGCTATAGTCCGCAAATAAAGAGTAAGCGATAGCCTCAAATTTCTATAGAAAAGTAGGCGACAGACCAAACTTTCTATATAAAAGTAGGAGACAGTCTCAAAATTATATTGAAACCCATGCTCTAGTCTACTTTTCTACAAAAAACAAAAACTCTTGCTTACTTTTCAAAAACTTTCAATATAAAATTTCTATATAAAATATTTCAATATACAATTTTTTCTAAAGAAAAAATTACAATATAAATTTCTTTTATAGAAAAATTTTCTATATAAAATTCTATAGAAAAAATTTCAATACAAAACTTTTTCTAAAAAAAAAATTCAATATAAAGAAAAAATTTCAATATAGAATTTTTTCTAAAGAGAAAATTACATTATAAAATTTTTTCCAAAGAAATAATTTCAATATAAAATTTTTTCCAAAGAAATAATTTCAATATAAAATTTTTTTCAAAGAAATAATTTCAATATAAAATTTTTTCCAAAGAAATAATTTCAATAAAAAATTTTTTCTATAGAAAAAATTTCAATATAAAAATTTTCAATAGAAAATTTTTTCAAAAGAAACAATTTGAATATAAAATTTTTTCTAACAAGAAAAATTTCAATATAAAATTTTTTCTAAAGAAAAAATTTCAATTTAAAATTTTTTCTAAAGAAAAAATTTCAATATAAAATTTTTTCTAAAGAAAAAATTTCAATATAAATTTTTTTCTAAAGAAAAAATTTCAATATAAATTTTTTTCTAAAGAAAAAATTTCAATATAAAATTTTTTCTAAAGAAATTTTTTCTAAAAAAAAAATTTTTTCTATAGAAACAATTTCAATATAAAATTTTTTTAAAAGAAAAAATTTCAATATAAAATTTTTTCCAAAGAAATAATTTCAATATAAATTTTTTTCCAAAGAAATAATTTCAATAAAAAATTTTTTCTATAGAAAAAATTTCAATACAAAAATGTTCAATAGAAAATTTTTTCTATATAAAAATTTTCAATATAAAACTTTTTCTAAAGAAAAAATTTCAATATAAAATTTTTTCTATAGAAAAAATTTCAATATAAAATTTTTTATATAGAAAAAATTTCCAAAAAAAAAATTTTTCTATAGAAAAAATTTCAATAGAAAATTTTTTCTATAGAAAAAATTTCAATAGAAAATTTTTTCTATAGAAAAACTTTCAATGGAAAATTTTTTCTATAGAAAAAATTTCAATAGAAATTTTTTTCTATAGAAAAAATTTTAGTATAAAATTTTTTCTAAAGAAAATTTTTTCTATAGAAAAAATTTCAATTGAAAATTTTTTCTATAGAAAAAATTTCAATTGAAAATTTTTCTATAGAAAAAATTTCAATAGAAAATTTTTTCTTTAGAAAAAATTTCAATAGAAAATTTTTTCTTTAGAAAAAATTTCAATAGCAATTTTTTTCTATAAAAAAAATTTCAATAGAAAATTTTTTCTATAGAAAAAATTTCAATAGAAAATTTTTTCTAAAAATTTCAATAGAAAATTTTTTCTATAGAAAAAATTTCAATAAAAAATTTTTTCTATAGAAAAAATTTCAATAGAAAATTTTTTCTATAGAAAAAATTTCAATAGAAAATTTTTTCTAAAGAAAAAATTTCAATAGAAAATTTTTTCTATAGAAAAAATTTCAATAGAAAATTTTTTCTATAGAAAAAATTTCAATAGAAAAAATTTCAATAGAAATTTTTTTCTATAGAAAAAATTTCAATAGAAATTTTTTTCTATAGAAAAAATTTCAATAGAAATTTTTTTCTATAGAAAAAATTTCAATAGAAATTTTTTTCTATAGAAAAAATTTCAATAGAAATTTTTTTCTATAGAAAAAATTTCAATAGAAAATTTTTTCAATAGCAAATTTTTTCTATAGAAAAAATTTCAATAGCAAATTTTTTCCATAGAAAAAATTTTAATATAAAATTTTTTCTATAGAAAATATTTCAACATAATATAGAAAACTAAAGATCTTAAGTACTTTTCTATAGAAAACTGTGGCTCTCGCCTACTTTTCTATAGAAAACTGTGGCTCTCGCCTACTTTTCTATAGAAAACTGTGGCTCTCGCCTACTTTTCTATAGAAAACTGTGGCTCTCGCCTACTTTTCTATAGAAAACTGTGACTCTCGCCTACTTTTCTATAGAAAACTGTGGCTCTCGCCTACTTTCCTTTAGAAAACTGTGGCTCTCGCCTACTTTTCTATAGAAAACTGTGGCTCTCGCCTACTTTTCTATAGAAAACTGTGGCTCTCGCCTACTTTTCTATAGAAAACTGTGGCTCTCGCCTACTTTTCTATAGAAAACTGTGGCTCTCGCCTACTTTTCTATAGAAAACTGTGGCTCTCGCCTACTTTTCTATAGAAAACTGTGGCTCTCGCCTACTTTTCTATAGAAAACTGTGGCTCTCGCCTACTTTTCTATAGAAAACTGTGGCTCTCGCCTACTTTTCTATAGAAAACTGTGGCTCTCGCCTACTTTTCTATAGAAAACTGTGGCTCTCGCCTACTTTTCTATAGAAAACTGTGGCTCTCGCCTACTTTTCTATAGAAAACTGTGGCTCTCGCCTACTTTTCGATAGAAAACTGTGGCTCTCGCCTACTTTTCTATAGAAAACTGTGGCTCTCGCCTACTTTTCTATAGAAAATTGTGGCTCTCGCCTACTTTTCTATAGAAAACTGTGGCTCTCGCCTACTTTTCTATAGAAAACTGTGGCTCTCGCCTACTTTTCTATAGAAAACTGTGGCTCTCGCCTACTTTTCTATAGAAAACTGTGGCTCTCGCCTACTTTTCTATAGAAAACTGTGGCTCTTTCCTACTTTTCTATAGAAAACTGTGGCTCTCGCCTACTTTTCTATAGAAAACTGTGGCTCTCGCCAACTTTTCTATAGAAAACTGTGGCTCTCGCCTACTTTTCTATAGAAAACTGTGGCTCTCGCCTACTTTTCTATAGAAAATTGTGGCTCTCGCCTACTTTTCTATAGAAAACTGTGGCTCGCCTACTTTTCTATAGAAAACTGTGGCTCTCGCCTACTTTTCTATAGAAAACTGTGGCTCTCGCCTTCTTTTCTATAGAAAACTGTTGCTCTCGGCTTCTTTTCAATAGAAAACTGTAGCTCTCGCCTACTTTTCTATAGAAAACTGTGGCTCTCGCCTACTTTTCTTAAGAAAACTAAGGCTCTCGCCTACTTTTCTATAGAAAACTGTGGCTTTGAAAAAAATTTTAAATTGTTTTGATTGTTTTTTATTTTTGTTTTTTATTTATTTTTTTGTTTATTTCTTATTTTGGTTAAAAGAATTTAGTTGTTTCATTAAATTTATCAGCCTAAAACTTGAAACATTCTTAACCTTGACATTAATGACAACAACAAAAAAAGCTTTTTGCTAATTCGCCAAATTTTTATTTGAGTAACCCCGATGCTATCCAACCATAATAGTTTTGAAAAATTTTCAAAGTCATTACCTTACGAGTAATTACGAGTTAAGTATATAGAAAAAATTGTATGCTAAATATTTTTTAATATAAATTTTGTTTATAGACAAAATTTATTTATTGCCATTTCAATTTTTGCGTGTCTCTATTTATAAACTGCACGTTTTTTTATTGACAAAAAAAAATTTTATTATTGAATTTTTGCAAAAAAAAAAAATTGTCATGCCCTCATATAACATTTTTTCAAATTTTTATAATAAAAAACCTTAATAATAAATTTATAAATATTTATTTTGTAATAAATTCCAGAGGCTTATAAAACTAATCACCAAAATATTTAAAGATTTATTTGTTTAGTTCCATAATTAATGACTTAGAAATTTTTGCAAAAGTGAAATCATAATAAGAAATTTTCCTCTAACAGGTGTTTTTTTAAGGAAATACACCGAAAGAAATTTTGTACTTGTATTCACAATAATTTCAAGTTCATTGAACTTTTGGGTCCTAAGAAAAAAATTTGTTTAGCCAAAATATGCATATGTAAAAAAGAATGTAATTACCTTATGTCTTTGATATATTGACGTCATTTTCCTATAAATTTATATGACCTAGATTTTTTTAACTCTATTCTATTTCTATTTGTTTTTATTGGTGTAATTAATTTCAAATTTTTTTTTCTATTTGTTTATCATTATTAGACTTGGGGCTCATTAATTATAACCGTTTGTTAGAATTATGTCAAACAATTTTTTCATAATTTTTTTATTTACTTTTTTTAATTGTTTAAAAAAAAGGCCACGCTACCGTTACAAATTTTACAAGTTTTGGATACAAAACCTTTTGCTATGAAATAATAAAATAAAATTTTTAAAATATTCAAAATTTTTTTATAATAATGAAGAAAAAGTAATTAGATTTTTTACCTTTTTTACCTTATTTGAAAATTTTGGTCTTTGTTTTTAAAAATTGTTAAATATTTTTATCACATTCGATACTAAACTATTCAAACTCTATAATGACAAAATTTCATAAAGATATCTTTATTAATTTTAAAGTTATATAGTTTTAAAACTCAAATTTCGAACTCAGAAATTTGAAAAAATGTTACAAATTTTTCAAATTTTGGACACAAAACCTTTTGTTCTTAAATAATAAAATAAATAAAGTTTAATGAAATTATTTTAAATTCTAAAATATTAAAAATTTTTCAATAATATTAAAAAATGAAGTAGTTAGTTTTTTTACCTTATTTACCATTTTTGAAAATTTTGGTCTTTGTTTTCAAAAATTGTTAATTATTTTTATCACATTCGATACTAAACTATTTAAAGTTCATAATACCAAAATTTCATAAAGATATTTTTAATAATTTTAAAGTTATACAGTTTGAAAACTCAAATTTTTAACTTAGAAAATTAAAAAAAGTGTTAAGAAAATTTTTAAATTTTGTACACAAAACCTTTTGTTATCAAATAATAAAATAAATAAAGTTTAATGAAATTATTTTAAACTCTTAAATATTGAAAAAATTTTATAATAAAGAAAATAAGTAATTCGATTTTTTCCCATATTTAACTTATTTCAAAATGTTGGTCTTTGTTCTTAAAAATTGTTAACTATTTTACTCCTAATTGATACTAAACTATTTAAACTCTATAGTAACAAAATTTCATAAAGATATCTTTATTTGTTTTAAAGTTATACAGATTTGAAACTCAAATTTCAAACTCAGAAAATTAAAAAAAAAACAAATTTTCTGTTCTGCACCATAACATTGTACAACTTTTATACCCTCCAACTTCATCGAAGAAAATACATTATTGGTTGATGTTTGTAACGCTCACAAACATTAGTCTGAAACCCAACTTCAGTTACTTCAGAATCACTTTCTGATCCATATACACCTTTTATTAAAGTTCATATCTTCATTTAAGAGATAATTTAATGAAATTTATTAAAAACCTTTTTCCTTTAAAAAAGAATAATCCCAATTAATGATGGACTCAATTGCTTCAGTATTTCGGATAAATCTCATAGGACTGCCTTCGAAATAGAGATTTTGGACCTTAACAGCTTTAAAATAATTGAATTTATTTCTAAAAATTCTATAAATTTAACCGATAAGTTTAATCCATAAATCATCCAAGAAAATTTGTTGCAATAGGTCTATACTTGACTCCGGTAGGGGCAGCCTCACCAGATAGGCTTAGGGGGAGTGCTATTCTAAGAACTACCCACCCCCGTATCATCTGGCGTCTGTTTTTCCATATTTGGCGGCCAGATGAAATCTTGGTTTCCAATGCAGCTTTCAGTAGTTGGGATCCGTCCGTTTGGATTTTAAATCCTGTTTTTCTGTCCGAACTTTTTGTAAATCCACAGGGCGTCTGTTTCCCATATTATGTGGCGCTGTGGTCTGCGTCTGTTCCCCGATGGGGCGGCAGTTTGTTAATGACTTAGATGCAAGTATAAGCGGCAACAAGACCAACCATGCTATCATGGATCAATCACAATCAAAATCACGCCCCCTGTGTCCGGTCGAGTGCTTTATAATCTCCGGATATAACAAAAAATCCACCGCGGTGCAAGCTAATCAAGCTACAAGTGCGACTCTAAATGCTGGGGAAAGGAGAGCTATCCCGAATAGAACCTCAACCAGCCAGAAATCAACCAATATCGGCAATAACACTATGTCTATGGGACCGAGTGCTTCTAAAGCTGCTTTGGTCACACTCCCTGATTCGGGTTCGAACCCCATATCTCCTAGTGTTGAGATACAAAATCCCTCTCAAAAGACTCCTATTCAGCACAGCAAGGAGACCCCAAACCTCTGGTTTCTGGTTCACCTACTGCGGCATGCCCCACTTAGAAGCAAATTACTCCGGACAAAAGGGCCTTCCTTCAGCGGCTTGCTGCTGCAAGGAAGCTTCAGTCACTTGGCCACAAGCCTGAAGACTCCCTTCATCCTCAGGAGAAAGCAGCCAAGACATAGGCTACTAAGACGCTGGCTGACTCTCAGGCCAAGACTTCCTCCATGTAATCGGATGCGCCGCGGAAAGAAGACGCGGAGGAAGTCTCTTTTCCAGCAGCCTGACATTAAACGATATAAACCTGTCAGGTTAATGGACAGATCCTTTAGCGAGGTTGTAAAAGGCTATCTCGTTAAAGCTGTCATTGACCGTAGCAATGCTGACGCAGCTATTTCCCTGATTAATGTAGTGTTCTCAAATCCGAGATATCGGTCATGCATAAGGCAGTCAAATGGTTGAGATACCACAGAACATACGACAGGGATATTCGTTTCTGTATCGACAGTCTGACTG
Organism: Stomorhina lunata; assembly: GCA_933228675.1. Lineage (NCBI taxonomy): Eukaryota > Metazoa > Arthropoda > Insecta > Diptera > Rhiniidae > Stomorhina > Stomorhina lunata. Next base: position 14,589,111 of record OW121743.1, read on the forward strand.
CCATAAAATCCCTTTCTAATGCCCACACGACATCTGTTCTTACACGCGAATGCCGGGCATCTCTTAACGAGATGGCGAGACATTGTAATATTGAACTTTTCTGGATACCCGGGCACAACAACATTCCCGGTAACCCCACCGCGGACAAACTTGCTAAATCCGGTGCTCTCCTGAATCAGGATAGCATCGACGAATTTATCCGCCTGCAAATCAATAATTAGGCAATTTTTTAACGTGCCAGCGCAAAGCAATTGGTCATTGAAAACCACTTGTTCAATTTTCAGGCCAACATGGCCCACTTACAACACTAAACCTTCAAAATGCTTGGTAACTCTAGCTCGCCATAGACTTCGCAACCTAATCTCAACCCTAGCAGTTCATTGCGTTTTTGGGCTGCATGCCAGCAGACTTTACCTTCAATTCAATGACAACTGTCGCAGTTGTCATAACACAGAAGAGGAGGAGACAGTAACTCATCTTTTCTGCCACTGCCCCGCCCTCTCAATTTCAAGGGCTCTTTATTTGGGGGTGCCTTTTCTGCATGATTTATCAGATCTAGCGAGTATTGACATACGTAAAATAGACTCATTTATCAGGGCTTCAGGATGGCTTGATAAGTGACGCTGACTTAACATCGGCTGCCTGCCTTACCTAACCTATAGGCCTTCCCCTTACAATACCTATAACTTGGTAAATCGATTTTGATGAAATTTGAAATGTAGTCTTTGACCCATTAAAAAAACCTGGTCCGGGAATGAGGTCCAACTAGAGGGTCGAATATGGCTTTGTTTAATTCTTATAATTAAACATGTGATACATTTTTTTTTAACTTAACACAAGTAAACGTTTTGAAAAAATAGAGAGGATCGGAACAGGGGAAGTTTTTTCCCCATACAACTGTAATTCTTACTTTAAAGTTTTATATGGTATGAGGGTATAGCTGTTGAATTTTCCGTAACCGAACACTTCCTCAATAGTTGTTGTTTTAACCCAAAGTAGTAAGAACGGCGCAGGGGAACTTTGTGCCCCATACAAATGAAATACTTATTAACTTGTTCTTTTAGAACTCTTAAAGGTTAAATCTTCAAACTTTGTATATTAAAAGGAGTAGGTTGGTCAAATATAAATAGGATGTTAGCAGTAAGAACGGCGCAGGGAAACTTTGTGCCCCATACAAATAAAATACTTATTCGCTTGTACTTAAAGAACTTTTAAAGGTAACATTTTGTATATTAAATGGAGTAGGTTAGTCAAATATAAGCAGGATAGGAGCAGGGGGAGTTCAAACCCCATAGAAAAATTGATTAAAACGTATCTTTACAACAATTAGAGGTAGAGCCATTGCTTTTAAAAAATCAAAATTCTTATAGAGATTTCTAAGAATTACTAAAGAGGAATGTATGTGCTTAAATTTTTCCACTTGGTACCAAAAGGCCTATAATTAAGTACCTTTTAAAGGTAGTTTAAAAGCATGCAGTAGTTCAATGACCTAAAGTTATTTTCGCAAATGGAATTAATATAAAAATAGTATAAAAATTTATAATTATTAAATATTATTTAAATAATTTATAATATAACGCAAAAGTGACAACCTTTTGCGGTTGCTGTGTTTTTTCGTGGTGAAATTGAAATACCAACAATCCCCTTAAAAATTTACTATTTGTCTAAAATGATTCATAACTATTTCCAAAAATATTGACATTAATAACAATTTAAAGACAAATTAAGTAAATAAATTAAATAATAAAATAAATTAAAAACATTTAACATTAAATAAATTAAAAACATTTTTAAAAATATTATAACAACATAAGCTAAAGCATAACCTTGATTTTGAACCATAATTTTTAAAAGAACAATTTCTTTAGATTAGAAAAATAAAACTTTGTCACGCTACTGACTCGATTTTTTCCAAAACCTGCTTATCGCGCCGAAAAATACCCTTTTCATATTAAAAGATTTATGGTCTTCTAGCCCTAAATCTAAGATAATTTTGCTTTTAGCTGCTTTTAAAAATTATAATCTCTATAATGTAAAATAAGCCAAGTGTAAAATATAATATTGATTAGAAGCGAAAAATATAAATTTAATTTAAGGTAAAACAATCAAAAGAAAAAACTGCATAGCCGAAATGATTTTAAAGATTATAAAGCCCATTTGAAGGTGCTATTGGCATTGAAATTGGTTAGAACTATTAAAAAGATAAGAAAAAATTTCAAATTTATTTAAAATAGAAAATTATAAAAGAAAAAGACTAGGACATAGACTAAGACATAGACTAAGACATAGACAAAAACATTTAGGGCAATTTGGCTCAATTTCAATTTTTCGAAGTTAATTTCGAAAATTCGAACTTTCCTGCTTCGTATAAAAAAGAGGTCAATTAATCATAAAAACTCTTGATAATACAGTTTTATCAAGTTCTAATGCTATTTATGGTCGTTTAGAGAGATTTGAGACAATTTCGAATTTTCGAAGTTTATTTTAAAAATTCGAACTTCCATAATAAATATAAAGAAAGGGTCTATAAGCCATAAAAATACTTAATAATAAAGTTTTATCCCGTTCTTAAGACATTTTAAGCAATTTGGAACGATTTGAGCTAATTTCGAAAATTCGAAGATAATTTCGAAAATTCGAAGATAATTTCGAAAATATAATTTTGTTTTATAAATAGCCCCGATTACGTTTTCATGTATAAACATATTTTATTAAGTTTTCTAAGCATTCTAAGCAATTTAAAGCGATTTTAGCTAATTTCGAAAATTCAAACGTAATTTCGAATATACAAAATTTTAACAAAAACATTTAATGAAGACAAGATATTCTTAAAGAACTATTTTTATTTAATTTTCTAATATTTCTAAGCACTTTGGAATGATTTTAGGTAATTTCGAAAATTCGAATTTAATTTCGAAAAATGAAAATATCAAGAAAAACTCATATTTTTGTTTAAAAATTCGTGGTAAACAAGTTTTATTGAATTTTTTAAACACTTTTAAAAATTTGAAACGATTTTGGACAATTTCGAAAATTCGAACGTAATTTCAAAAATTAAAAATGTTAAAAAATTTTGGACAATTTCGAAAATTCGAAAGTTATTTCGAAAATATTCTTTAAGAACTGCTTTTTGTTTAATTTTCTGGAATTTTTAAGCACTTTGGAATGATTTTAGATAATTTCGAAAATTCGAATTTAATTTCGAAAAATTAAAAAAATATCAAAAAAAAACATTTATTTTTTTCTTAAATTTTTAATAACAAGTTTTATTAAATTTTCTTTACATTCTTAAAAATTTGGAACGATTTTGCATAATTTAAAAAAATTCGAACATTATTTCGAAAATTAAAAGTGCTAAAAAATTTTAGACAATTTCGAAAATTATTTCGAAAATATTCTTTAAGAACTGTTTTTTGTTTAATTTTCTGGAATTTTTAATCACTTTGGAATGATTTTAAATAATTTCGAAAATTCGAATTTAATTTCGAAAAATTAAAATATCAAAAAAAAACATTTATTTTTTTTTTTAATTTTTGATAAACAAGTTTTATTAAATTTTCTTTACATTCTTAAAAATTTGGAACGATTTTGGACAATTTAAAAAATTCGAACATTATTTCGAAAATTAAAAGTGTTAAAAAATTTTAGACAACTTCGAAAATTCGAACATTATTTCGAAAATATTCTTTAAGAACTATTTTTATTTAATTTTCTAATATTTGAAAAAACTTTGAAATGATTTTAGGTAGTTTCGAAAATTCGAATTTAATTTCGAAAAATTAAAATATCAAGAAAAAAATATATATATATATATATTTTTGTTTAAAAATACACGATAAACAAGTTTTATTGAAAAAATTGGAACGATTTTATATAATTTCGAAAATGCGAACATTATTTCGAAAATTAAAAAAGTTAAACAATTTTTGGATAATTTCGTAAATTCGAACATTATTTCGAAAATATTCTTTACGAACTATTTTTATTTAATTTTCTAATATTTCTAAGCACTTTGGAATGATTTTAGGTAATTTCGAAATTTCGAATTTAATTTCGAAAAATAAAAATCAAAGCAAAATGTATATTTTTGTTTAAAAATTCACAATAAATAAGTTTTATTGAATTTTTTAACCTTTCGTAAAAATTTGGAACGATTTTCGAAAATTTCGAAAATTTGAACATAATTTCGAAATTTTAAAATTTAAAAAAAACGTCTATTTTTGATTAAAAATAGTTTGTAAAGAGTTTCTTTAGATTTTTTACAAATATTTTAAACACTTTGGAATGATTTCAATTAATTTCGAAAATTCGAACTTAATTTCGAACTCTCATAATTTTTAACAAATTGTTTATTTTTACTCAGAAACATTTTATATTACAGTTTTTCTAGGTTTCCTATTAATTTTTAATAATTTTGGGCAAATTTTGCCAATTTCGAAAATTCAAACTTAATTTCGAACATAAATAATTTTTTATCAAATCTTAGATTGTAACCTAAAAATGTATTTCAATTAAGTTTTATTAAGTTTTCTTAGCATTTTGATAAATTTTTAAAAATTTTAGTAATTTTCAACTTAATTTCGAAATTTCGAACTTAATTTCGAAATTCCATAATTATTGAAAAAGTTGCAATTTAACTTAAAATCATTAAAAATAAAGGTTGTGCTTTGTTATTTATCTGTTTTGTTTAGTAATTAACTATTTTAAGCAATTTCGAAAATTCGAATTTAATATTGAAAAATTTGATTTCTTAAAGTTTTCGCAAAAAGCTACATTTTAGCTAAATATCACTTTATACAAAAGTTTTATGAAGTTCTTTAGACATTTTGGGCAAATTGAAACAAATTTTTGCTAATTTCGAAAATTCGAACTTAATTTCGAAATTTTAGAATTTTTCTAAAGTCTTCATTTCTTGCTAAAAACTCAATAAAATAATATTTTATTAAGTTATTTAAGCATTTCAAACTATTAACATCCATTTTTTGAAACTTTTACTTTAGTTACGATTATTTTCATAAGATTTCATACCTTTAAAGCCCTGATCTTAAATAACATAAACTAAAGCATACATTAGGCATTGATTAAGACATAGACTAAGACTTAGACATAATCTAAGAAATACCTGAAACTTAGTACTAGATGTAGTTAAACATTTAGTACCTTTTCATCCATTTAGTACCAAACCTAAGTACTTTTTTTCCCAGTTCAACCTTAAACTTCAAATTGTTTATTCATTTTTTTGTTAATAATTTATTGTAATTCATTTAAATTCTAGACTTATTTCAAAACCTTGTTTATAATTATGGCAATATCATTACGAATCAATGTCTTCCGTTCAACTTTATGGGGATTTGTGGGATTCCTGAGATTTCTACGTGCTTTTTTTTATTCAACAAATTTCAATATAAAAATTTCCAACGATTAACTCATCGTTTTTAAATTAAATTAAATTATTACTCATTTTAGAAATAATTTGCAAAATGTAAACTCTTTTGAGTTAGAAGAGAGAAGAAATTTATGAGGTTTTTTTTAGAAAAGGGGTTAAGTCAAAATGTTAGGGTAAAGTCAAAATGTTAGAAAAACCTTTTAGTTATAAAAAAAAGATATATCCTGGGTTTTTATGTCTTTAATATAGGAAGGAACCTTTTTTAGGTTTTTGGTTTTTTTATAACTAGTTTTTCTTCTAAAAAGTTCTTTCTTAAAATTTGACTTAAGCCCTTTTGTTTAAAAACGTTTGAAATACTTTCACACAAAAGTGAGCATATTTTATTCAAAACTGAAACGCTTTGAATCAATTAGTATTTATTTGTTAAACCTTTAAGATTTTTGTTCTAAAATTTATTGTTTATAATTAATTAAATTCTGTCTTTTTATCAAAGCAGTTGAGAAGATTTCAAATAAAAATTTTTGTATTTATTTAAAATATTGATTCGTTGATATCAAAACGTGTGTATTGTGTCGAGAGAGCCGGTATATTATTAAAAAAAATTTAATTTGTTATAATTTTATATATAAATTATAAGAAACTCGTTCTAATTTTTTGCTCAAGTATTTTAAAAATTTTCCTTTAATTGTTTAAAACAAGTGCCATAAATAAAATCAATACAAATAATAAAAAATTATTCAAAAAAATAATTGTTACAATTATAAATTTGTCATAAATCGAACAAAAAAAAAGGTGAAACAAGTCAAAATTATAAATAATAATTTGAAATGATTTATAACAAACAATAAAAACTTTTTAAATGAAAGAAAAAAATTTTAACAAAGTAACTTTTAAATAAAAAAATCAAAGAAAAAAATATTGAATTTCGAATCAAAATTTTTAAATTTTTGTTTGTATTATTGAAAAGATTTTATACTTTTCTGATTCTCTGGACTCTCTAGAATACAAATCCATAAAAATCTTTTAATATATTTCAACTAATCAAATCAATATCTCATAAAGTGTGAAATAACCAAAAAAATAAAATTGTTTCTTAAAATTGCAAATTTTTAAATCCAAATATTTTAGTCCCTAATTAACCTACAGCAAAGTTTTAAGACTTTTCTGAAACTTTTGACTCTTTAGAATACAAATCCATAAAAATCTTTTAATATATTTCAATTATTCAAATCCATATCTCATAAAGTTTGAAATAACTAAAAAAAAATTAAAATTATTTCTTTAAATTGTAAATTTCTAAATCAAAATATTTAAGTCCCTAATTAAACTACAGAAAAGTTTTAAGACTTTCCTGATTCTTTAGACTCTCTAGAATACAAATCTGTAAAAAATCTTTAACATATTTCAAGTATTCAAATCATTAACTCATAAAATGTGAAATAACCAAAAAAAAAGTGAAAATTATGGCTTAAAATTGTAAATTTCTAAATCGAAATATTAAAGTCCCTTATTAAACTTCAGAAAAGTTTTAAGACTTTTCCGATTCTTCAGACTCTCTAGAATACAAATCTATAAAAATCTTATAATATATTTCAATTATTCAAATCAATATCTCTTAAATCTAAAAAAATCTTTTAATATATTTCAATAATTCAAATCAATATCTCATAAAGTGTGAAATAACAAAAAAAAATTTTTTTTCTTAAAATTGTAAATTTCTATATCGAAATATAAAAGTCCCTAACTAAACTATAACAAAATTTTAGATTCTTAGATTCTTTAGACTCTCAATTATTCAAATCATTAACTCATAAAATGTGAAATAACCAAAAGAAAGTGAAAATTATGGCTTAAAATTGTAAATTTCTAAATCGAAATATTATAGTCGCTTATTAAACTACAGCAAAGTTTTATAACTTTTCTGATTCCTTGGATCCTCTAGAATACAAATTTATAAATATCTTTTAATATATTTTAATTATTTAAATCAATATCTCCAAAAGTGTGAAATAATAAAAAAAAAATAAATTATTTCTTGAAATTGTCAATTTCTAAATCAAAATATTTAAGTCCCTAATAAAACTACAGTAAAGTTTGAAGACTTTTCTGAAACTTTTGACTCTCTAGAATACAAATCTATAAAAATATTTCGATATATTTCAATTATTCAAATCATTAAATCATAAAATGTGAAATAGCCAAAAAAAAATAAAAATTTTTGCTTTAAAATTGTAAATTTCTAAATCGAAATATTATAGTCTCTAATTAAACTACAGCAAAGTTTTAAGACTTTTCTGAAACTTTTAACTCTCTAGAATACAAATCCATAAAAATCTTTTAATATATTTCAATTATTCAAATCAATATCTCATAAAGTGTGAAATAAGTAAAAAAAGATTAAAATTATTTCTTTGAATTGTAAATTTTTAAATCAAAATATTTAAGTCCCTAATTAAACTACAGCAAAGTTTTAAGACTTTCCTGATTCTTTAGACTCTCTAGAATACAAATCTACAAAAATCCTTTAACATATTTTAATTATTTAAATCATTAACTCATAAAAAGTGAAATAACCAAAAAAAAGTGAAAATTATGGCTTAAAATTGTAAATTTATAAATCGAAATATTAAAGTCCCTTATTAAACTACAGCAAAGTTTTAAGACTTTTCCAAATCCTTAGACCCTTTAGAATATAAATCTATAAAAATCTTTTAATATATTTCAATAATTCAAATCAATATCTCATAAAGTGCGAAATAAACAAAAATTTTCTTAAAATTGTAAATTCCTAAATCGAAATATTAAAGTCCCTAATTAAACTATAATAAAATTTTAGATTCTTTAGACTCTCTAGAATACAAATCTACAAAAATCCTTTAACATATTTTAATTATTCAAATCATTATCTCATAAAATGGGAAATAACCAAAAAAAGTGAAAATTATGGCTTAAAATTGTAAATTTCTAAATCGAAATATTAAAGTCGCTTATTAAACTATAGCAAAGTTTTATAACTTTTCTGATTCCTTGGATCCTCTAGAATACAAATCTATAAAAATATTTTAATATATTTCAATTATTCAAATCATTAAATCATAAAATGTGAAATAGCCAAAAAAAATAAAAATTTTTGCTTTAAAATTGTAAATTTCTAAATCGAAATATTAAAGTCTCTCATTAAACTACAGCAAAGTTTTAAGACTTTTCTGATTCTTTAGACTCTATAGAATATAAATCAAAAAAATCATTCCAGTTTCTTGTTTACAAAAAATAATATCGTCTAAATTGCAAAATAACCTTCGAAATCAAGACGACACTAATATTTTTTAACAAACATTGGGTAATCGAAAAAATTTGGCTAAAAATTTGTTCATATAAAAATTTTATACTTTTTTCTATTTCTTTGAACTCTCCAAATTTCAAATATATAATATGACATTTTATTTTAATTAAACAAAACGATATTCTCAAAATTGTGAAATAACCCCAAATATTACAAATTTCGAAAAGATTTTAGATATTTTTTTTATTCGTTAGACTCTCTAGAATATAATTCTTTAAAAAAGGCTGTCGAGTGTGACACCCAGAATTTTCGGGTGGTTCACTATCGGAATTAGTAAACCATCGATCTCGACGCCAAGTTGTAGGCATACTTTTTCTGTCCAGGTGGTAAATAAGGTCGCTGAGGATCTAGTTGGTTGTACCTTCAGATTACGCTTACTGAAGAAATTATGGATGATACTGAGATAACGATTAACCTTACCGCATAGGTCTTCCACATTATGGCCGATTGTCATTATCGTGCAGTCGTCCGCATATGATATCACTTCAACGCCTTATGGTGGTGCTGGAACTTTAGAGAGGTAGAAGTTAAACAGGAGTGGCAACAGGACTCCGTCCTGAGGAACTCCCTGTTTCTCTAAACTCTACGAATGAGTAAAAAGTTGTGTTAGGTCCGAGATTTGGAGATCATTTCGCCTTGTGCTCAATAAATAATCGGCTAAAAGCACGCGAACATGCTTTCATGTCGGATATTCTATTATCGGCAAACTTAATCGTGACCCGATCATCCTTTTTCATAGGATTGAAGAGAGATCGAACAGTGGACCCTAACTTACTTATTCCCGCGCCAAGGTTGCAGTTATTCAGGTGATGAAATCAACGGTTCTTCTTGTCCTCATTTACCAACCTGCTTATATCACGGTTCAGCTGTACGACCCTGGGATCATTGGGGTTGGTATTTCTAGTCGCATCACGCTCATCTGCTAATCCCACTGCTTCTGCTGGGAAGTGAGACCTCACTACGGGTATTCTACTAGCAGGGATGAAGCGAGTGGCTGTAGCGTTGATGATTACTCGAAATTGCCTCTCTGCGTCGTGTATGTTCAAGGGTAGTTGTAGATCTCTAAAGTTTCGGTCGGTGAATTCTCTGAAGTCACTCCAGTCTAACGATTATGGGCAGGTGGTCTGAAACTGCGGTCTAAACTCTTACTTAGGGTTTATTCTACTCCTGTTAACCGATTTGAGCAAATCGAAATTAGATCATTTATATATAAGCTCACATTCTTATATTAGTCTCTTTTAATGATACAAATTCAAATTTCGTAGAGGCCTGCAAAACTACCTTCCAAACATTAAGAGTTCAATCCATAAAATTAAAATTAAACTCAGAAAGCAATAGAAGGGAAAAGTTGTATGTTGCCATATGGCAACAAAATAGCCTAAAGTTTAATACAAATAACTTTAATTGTTTTGAAAAAATGTCTTAATATAGTTTTTTTAACAGATTTTACAGGTTTAATATTTTAAAAATTCAAACTTTGACATAAGACGTTTTTAAATTATCAAATTTTTTTTGATATTTTTCTTAAATTTTTAAAATGTCAATCATTTCATAAATTAACAAAAAAAATATTTTAAATATTTTTTTCGATATGTCTAAATTTTTTAAATATTTTTCTAATGACCATAAAAATTTTTAAATTCAAAAATTTTTTAAACACTTTAATTATGGTATTTATGGCTTATTGACATAAAAATTTGGACGTGACTAAATGTTTTTTCAAAAATATTTAATTTTTTTGTTTTGTTAAACATAAAATTTTTTCTTTAACCTAATATGTAATTAAATTTTAAAATTATATATTTAACGAATTTTAAACATTCAAATTAAATTTTAAATATTAAAAGAAAAAAAACAATTTAGTCATGGGAATTTAAATATTAAAACTTTGTTTATATTTTAAGTCCCTTTTATCTGCTTGAGTTGAATTTAATTTGTTCTTATAAATCAATAAATTCTTTTTATCAAAAAAAAAAGAATATTTTTAAGGCAATTGTCCGATAAACTTAGCGACAATAAATTTGAATTTGGAACCAAATTAATTTTAATATTTTGCATATTAAATCGACACATTTTGATTAATTATCTCGGTTCTTTTTTAAAAAAGTTCATATGCAAAATTTTGATACAACGGCCATTTAATCTGAAAAATATAATAAAGAAATTTAAGAAATCTTGACAAATTTGTAATTTTCTAAAAAAAAAAACATTTCCAACTTTCCAGTACACTTTCAAAAATTTCTTATTTTTAAAGGAAATTTTTCAAAAATTTCCTATTTTGATAGGAAATTTTTCAAAAATTTCCTATTTTTATAGGAAATTTTTCAAAAATTTCCTATTTTTATAGGAAATTTATAGGAAATTTTTCAAAAATTTCCTATTTTTATAGGAAATTTTTCAAAAATGTCCTACTTTTATAGGAAATTTTTCAAAAATTTCCTATTTTTATAGGAAATTTTTCAAAAATTTCCTATTTTTATAGGAAATTTTTCAAAAATTTCCTATTTTTATAGGAAATTTTTCAAAAATTTCCTATTTTTATAGGAAATTTTTCAAAAATTTCCTATTTTTATAGGAAATTTTTCAAAAATTTCCTATTTTTATAGGAAATTTTTCAAAAATTTCCTATTTTTATAGGAAATTTTTCAAAAATTTCCTATTTTTATAGGAAATTTTTCAAAAATTTCCTATTTTTATAGGAAATTTTTCAAAAATTTCCTATTTTTATAGGAAATTTTTCAAAAATTTCCTATTTTTATAGGAAATTTTTCAAAAATTTCCTATTTTTATAGGAAATTTTTCAAAAATTTCCTATTTTTATAGGAAATTTTTCAAAAATTTCCTATTTTTATAGGAAATTTTTCAAAAATTTCCTATTTTTATAGGAAATTTTTCAAAAATTTCCTATTTTTATAGGAAATTTTTCAAAAATTTCCTATTTTTATAGGAAATTTTTCAAAAATTTCCTATTTTTATAGGAAATTTTTCAAAAAATTTCCTATTTTTATAGGAAATTTTTCAAAAATTTCCTATTTTTATAGGAAATTTTTCAAAAATTTCCTATTTTTATAGGAAATTTTTTCAAAAATTTCCTATTTTTATAGGAAATTTTGCAAAAATTTCCTATTTTTATAGGAAATTTTGCAAAAATTTCCTATTTTTATAGGAAATTTTGCAAAAATTTCCTATTTTTATAGGAAATTTTTCAAAAATTTCCTATTTTTATAGGAAATTTTTCAAAAATGTCCTATTTTTATAGGAAATTTTTCAAAAATTTCCTATTTTTATAGGAAATTTTTCAAAAATTTCCTATTTTTATAGGAAATTTTTCAAAAATTTCCTATTTTTATAGGAAATTTTTCAAAAATTTCCTATTTTTATAGGAAATTTTTCAAAAATTTCCTATTTTTATAGGAAATTTTTCAAAAATTTCCTATTTTTATAGGAAATTTTTCAAAAATTTCCTATTTTTATAGGAAATTTTTCAAAAATTTCCTATTTTTATAGGAAATTTTTCAAAAATTTCCTATTTTTATAGAAAATTTTTCAAAAATTTCCTATTTTTATAGGAAATTTTTCAAAAATTTCCTATTTTTATAGGAAATTTTTCAAAAATTTCCTATTTTTATAGAAAATTTTTCAAAAATTTCCTATTTTTATAAGAAATTTTTCAAAAATTTCCTATTTTTTATAGGAAATTTTTCAAAAATTTCCTATTTTTATAGGAAATTTTTCAAAAATTTCCTATTTTTATAGGAAATTTTTCAAAAATTTCCTATTTTTATAGGAAATTTTTCAAAAATTTCCTATTTTTATAGGAAATTTTTCAAAAATTTCCTATTTTTATAGGAAATTTTTCAAAAATTTCCTATTTTTATAGGAAATTTTTCAAAAATTTCCTATTTTTATAGGAAATTTTTCAAAAATTTCCTATTTTTATAGGAAATTTTTCAAAAATTTCCTATTTTTATAGGAAATTTTTCAAAAATTTCCTATTTTTATAGGAAATTTTTCAAAAATTTCCTATTTTTATAGGAAATTTTTCAAAAATTTCCTATTTTTATAGGAAATTTTTCAAAAATTTCCTATTTTTATAGGAAATTTTTCAAAAATTTCCTATTTTTATAGGAAATTTTTCAAAAATTCCTATTTTTATAGGAAATTTTTCAAAAATTTCCTATTTTTATAGGAAATTTTTCAAAAATTTCCTATTTTTATAGGAAATTTTTCAAAAATTTCCTATTTTTATAGGAAATTTTTCAAAAATTTCCTATTTTTATAGGAAATTTTTCAAAAATTTCCTATTTTTATAGGAAATTTTTCAAAAATTTCCTATTTTTATAGGAAATTTTTCAAAAATTTCCTATTTTTATAGGAAATTTTTCAAAAATTTCCTATTATTATAGGAAATTTTTCAAAAATTTCCTATTTTTATAGGAAATTTTTCAAAAATTTCCTATTTTTATAGGCAATTTTTCAAAAATTTCCTATTTTTATAGGAAATTTTTCAAAAATTTACTATTTTTATAGGAAATTTTTCAAAAATTTTTCAACTTTCACTAGCCAGATTTTTTAAAAAACTTCTAAGTTCCGAAACACCTGGAAAGCAGAAAATATATTTTTCTTATATTAATTTGGTACCATAAGAATCTCTGGAATGTCCAACTTCATCTAAAATTTAAATCTAAGAAAATCTCAAACATTTTCTTAACATTTTTATCATAAAACAAGAAATTGCAAAAAAAAAATACTATAAATTAAGAATTTTTCCTATCAAATAAAAAAATTTTAAAAAATTTCCTATAAAATTAAGAAATTTTTGAAAAATTTCCTATAAAAATAAGAAATTTTCAAAAAATTCGCTATAAAAATAGGAAATTTTTGAAAAATTTCCTATAAAAATAGGAAATTTTTGAAAAATTTCCTATAAAAATAGGAAATTTTTGAAAAATTTCCTATAAAAATAGGAAATTTTGAAAAATTTTCCTATAAAAATAGGAAATTTTTGAAAAATTTCCCATAAAAATAGGAAATTTTTGAAAAATTTCCTATAAAAATAGGAAATTTTTGAAAAATTTCCTATAAAAGTAGGAAATTTTTGAAAAATTTCCTATAAAAATAGGAAATTTTTGAAAAATTTCCTATAAAAATAGGAAATTTTTGAAAAATTTCCTATAAAAATAGGAAATTTTTGAAAAATTTCCTATAAAAATAGGAAAATTTTTGAAAAATTTCCTATAAAAATAGAAATTTTTGAAAAATTTCCTATAAAAATAGGAAATTTTGAAAAATTTTCCTATAAAAATAGGAAATTTTTGAAAAATTTCCTATAAAAATAGGAAATTTTTGAAAAATTTCCTATAAAAATAGGAAATTTTTGAAAAAATTTCCTATAAAAATAGGAAATTTTTTGAAAAATTTCCTATAAAAATAGGAAATTTTTGAAAAATTTCCTATAAAAATAGGAAATTTTTGAAAAATTACCTATAAAAATAGGAAATTTTTGAAAAATTTCCTATAAAAATAGGAAATTTTTTGAAAAATTTCCTATAAAAATAGGAAATTTTTGAAAAAATTTCCTATAAAAATAGGAAATTTTTGAAAAATTTCCTATAAAAATAGGAAATTTTTGAAAAATTTCCTATAAAAATAGGAAATTTTTGAAAAATTTCCTATAAAAATAGGAAATTTTTGAAAAATTTCCTATAAAAATAGGAAATTTTTGAAAAATTTCCTATAAAAATAGGAAATTTTGAAAAATTTCCTATAAAAATAGGAAATTTTTGAAAAATTTCCTATAAAAATAGGAAATTTTTGAAAAATTTCCTATAAAAATAGGAAATTTTTGAAAAATTTCCTATAAAAATAGGAAATTTTTGAAAAATTTTCCTATAAAAATAGGAAATTTTTGAAAAATTTCCTATAAAAATAGGAAATTTTTGAAAAATTTCCTATAAAAATAGGAAATTTTTGAAAAATTTCCTATAAAAATAGGAAATTTTTGAAAAATTTCCTATAAAAATAGGAAATTTTTCAAAAATTTCCTATTTTTATAGGAAATTTTTCAAAAATTTCCTATTTTTATAGGAAATTTTTCAAAAATTTCCTATTTTTATAGGAAATTTTTCAAAAATTTCCTATTTTTATAGGAAATTTTTCAAAAATTTCCTATTTTTATAGGAAATTTTTCAAAAATTTCCTATTTTTATAGGAAATTTTTCAAAAATTTCCTATTTTTATAGGAAATTTTTCAAAAATTTCCTATTTTTATAGGAAATTTTTCAAAAATTTCCTATTTTTATAGGAAATTTTTCAAAAATTTCCTATTTTTATAGGAAATTTTTCAAAAATTTCCTATTTTTATAGGAAATTTTTCAAAAATTTCCTATTTTTATAGGAAATTTTTCAAAAATTTCCTATTTTTATAGGAAATTTTTCAAAAATTTCCTATTTTTATAGGAAATTTTTCAAAAATTTCCTATTTTTATAGGAAATTTTTCAAAAATTTCCTATTTTTATAGGAAATTTTTCAAAAATTTCCTATTTTTATAGGAAATTTTTCAAAAATTTCCTATTTTTATAGGAAATTTTTCAAAAATTTCCTATTTTTATAGGAAATTTTTCAAAAATTTCCTATTTTTATAGGTAATTTTTCAAAAATTTCCTATTTTTATAGGAAATTTTTCAAAAATTTACTATTTTTATAGGAAATTTTTCAAAAATTTCCTATTTTTATAGGAAATTTTTCAAAAATTTCCTATTTTTATAGGAAATTTTTCAAAAATTTCCTATTTTTATAGGAAATTTTTCAAAAATTTCCTATTTTTATAGGAAATTTTTCAAAAATTTCCTATTTTTATAGGAAATTTTTCAAAAATTTCCTATTTTTATAGGAAATTTTTCAAAAATTTCCTATTTTTATAGGAAATTTTTCAAAAATTTCCTATTTTTATAGGAAATTTTTCAAAAATTTCCTATTTTTATAGGAAATTTTTCAAAAATTTCCTATTTTTATAGGAAATTTTTCAAAAATTTCCTATTTTTATAGGCAATTTTTCAAAAATTTCCTATTTTTATAGGAAATTTTTCAAAAATTTCCTATTTTTATAGGAAATTTTTCAAAAATTTCCTATTTTTATAGGAAATTTTTCAAAAATTTCCTGTTTTTAAAGGAAATTTTTCAAAAATTTCCTATTTTTAAAGGAAATTTTTCAAAAATTTCCTATTTTTATAGGAAATTTTTCAAAAATTTCCTATTTTTATAGGAAATTTTTCAAAAATTTCCTATTTTTATAGGAAATTTTTCAAAAATTTCCTATTTTTATAGGAAATTTTTCAAAAATTTCCTATTTTTATAGGAAATTTTTCAAAAATTTCCTATTTTTATAGGAAATTTTTCAAAAATTTCCTATTTTTATAGGAAATTTTTCAAAAATTTCCTATTTTTATAGGAAATTTTTCAAAAATTTCCTATTTTTATAGGAAATTTTTCAAAAATTTCCTATTTTTATAGGAAATTTTTCAAAAATTTCCTATTTTTATAGGAAATTTTTCAAAAATTTCCTATTTTTATAGGAAATTTTTCAAAAATTTCCTATTTTTATAGGAAATTTTTCAAAAATTTCCTATTTTTATAGGAAATTTTTCAAAAATTTCCTATTTTTATAGGAAATTTTTCAAAAATTTCCTATTTTTATAGGAAATTTTTCAAAAATTTCCTATTTTTATAGGAAATTTTTCAAAAATTTCCTATTTTTATAGGAAATTTTTCAAAAATTTCCTATTTTTATAGGAAATTTTTCAAAAATTTCCTATTTTTATAGGAAATTTTTCAAAAATTTCCTATTTTTATAGGAAATTTTTCAAAAATTTCCTATTTTTATAGGAAATTTTTCAAAAATTTCCTATTTTTATAGGAAATTTTTCAAAAATTTCCTATTTTTATAGGAAATTTTTCAAAAATTTCCTATTTTTATAGGAAATTTTTCAAAAATTTCCTATTTTTATAGGAAATTTTTCAAAAATTTCCTATTTTTATAGGAAATTTTTCAAAAATTTCCTATTTTTATAGGAAATTTTTCAAAAATTTCCTATTTTTATAGGAAATTTTTCAAAAATTTCCTATTTTTATAGGAAATTTTTCAAAAATTTCCTATTTTTATAGGAAATTTTTCAAAAATTTCCTATTTTTATAGGAAATTTTTCAAAAATTTCCTATTTTTATAGGAAATTTTTCAAAAATTTCCTATTTTTATAGGAAATTTTTCAAAAATTTCCTATTTTTATAGGAAATTTTTCAAAAATTTCCTATTTTTATAGGAAATTTTTCAAAAATTTCCTATTTTTATAGGAAATTTTTCAAAAATTTCCTATTTTTATGGGAAATTTTTCAAAAATTTCCTATTTTTATAGGAAATTTTTCAAAAATTTCCTATTTTTATAGGAAATTTTTCAAAAATTTCCTATTTTTATAGGAAATTTTTCAAAAATTTCCTATTTTTATAGCGAATTTTTTGAAAATTTCTTATTTTTATAGGAAATTTTTCAAAAATTTCTTAATTTTATAGGAAATTTTTTAAAATTTTTTTATTTGATAGGAAAAATTCTTAATTTATAGTATTTTTTTTTTGCAATTTCTTGTTTTATGATAAAAATGTTAAGAAAATGTTTGAGATTTTCTTAGATTTAAATTTTAGATGAAGTTGGACATTCCAGAGATTCTTATGGTACCAAATTAATATAAGAAAAATATATTTTCTGCTTTCCAGGTGTTTCGGAACTTAGAAGTTTTTTAAAAAATCTGGCTAGTGAAAGTTGTCGTATTATAAACGTTTGGGAATTTAAGTAGAAAATTTAAGTTAATGTTGGTTTTTAAAATTTTTGTATTAATCTAGTTATTTCAGTGATTTCATTGATATCCAATTTGTAAATGAAAACTAAATATTCCATCTTCCAGAAGTCCCTAATCTTAGCAATTTTTCGAAAAATGAAATTAAAAATTAAAAAAAATTTTGATAAATAAGTAAAGGCTTAAAACTGCCGGTTTCTTTCAAAGATTTTAAAGCAAAATATTAATCTCGAGATGTTAGGGCTTCCATCAATACCAAATTTTTATAATTTAGGTAAATACAAACCCCTCCAGGTTCTAACAAAGTCAGCGACTTTAAACAAAATAAGCTTATTTTTAAACATTACACCTTAACTTTGATACACATTTTT
Organism: Stomorhina lunata; assembly: GCA_933228675.1. NCBI lineage: Eukaryota > Metazoa > Arthropoda > Insecta > Diptera > Rhiniidae > Stomorhina > Stomorhina lunata. The sequence goes on from OW121743.1 coordinate 14,607,059, forward strand.
TTGATTTTTTTATTATTTCGCTTTCACATTCCTTGATATAATTCCATAATCATTAATACAAATACCCAGTAATTGTTTGAAAATAGTATTGACTTTAATCTTTAGAGTTAAGAAATACAGAAAATCCAAAACTCCGATAAGAAATTCTGACGTGCAAAAACCACAATGCGCTATTTATTTTAATTATTCTCATATTTTAGTTATGGTACTCGTTATATGTTTTCTTATTAAGTAAATATTGGCCGTACTTGTCATTTTATTGCCTTGATTTTCGAGATAAGAATTTATTTTCATACCAAGTTTTAAGAAAGAGTAAAAATTTCTTTTAACAATAAATAATTTTGCTTTATTTTCTTCTTTCTTTTCAGTTCAATCGAAAGTGTTGAGACATACTAGCGGTTATATAGACCTGAAATATTAAAAATATATCAATTTGTTTAAGCATTTCTTTAAAATTTGGACTGTATTGCTGAACCTCTCGAAAACATGATGATTTTAGTTTAAATGTTCGACGGTTTGGAGCAGAGTTTCAAAACTAATTGATTTTCAAAATTCTTTACGAGATTTTAAGTTGTTGACGCAAGAGGTCTGCAGACCTAAAACTACCCATCAAACATGAGTAAATCGGGATTTTCAACACTCAATCGTTGGTTGGGACGTAAAAATAAGGGTAAGTCTTATACAGTTTAATATACTTCCAGCTGTTCCAAAGTAAAGCTTTGTTTGCAATGCAATTGAAATGTTTAGCGTTTTAAGGACGGTACATGTCATATTGTCATGTAACGTTGTTTTAAGAACGTTTTACAAAAAGAAGCACATTGACAAGTAACGTTTTTTGTTCAGAAATCTTCTGTTCCAAAGTGAAGCACTATTTCCAATACAATTAAAATGATTAACAACTTAGGAACGTTACATGATGTCTTGGTATGTAACGTCGGTACACATCATATTGTCATGTAACGTCGTTTTAAAGGCGTTCATAGCTAGTTATATAACTTTCCTTGAGCTTTGTCACCACAGTGTTCGTTTCAGCCTTAGAATAGGTGAGATATTACGCACCATATTGTCCGATATACTCCTAAAAGACTCCCAATTTGTTTTTCGGGGATTCCTATAGTGACTCGGTTTGACTTTCCTAAAATTAACAGAAAAGGAGATCAAGCAGTGGTCCGAGAAGGAACACTTGCTTGATACCTTCCAGTTTTCAATAAGATTTTCTTTCGCGTTTATCAGTGTAATGTCTAATACTACCTCCCTATCTTTTGTCCTAAAAGTGGGCGCGTTAGCCCTATTATAGATCCTAAGATGGTTATTAGTAATAAAATCAAAAACTGACTCACCGCGCTCGTTGATGTTACTACTACCCCATTGGTAGTGATGGGCATTGGCGTCACAGCCCATGATGTAGGTGTTATTTTTCATGGACTTTACCAACAACCTCACATAGCTACTCGGAGGGTCCTCTGTCTCATACGGAAAGTAGGCTGAAGCCACAGTGAGGACATTTTGCCTGAGGCATCGAATCTCTTGTCAAGGAACCTTTTATGAAAGAATCTCTTGCATAAAAATCTTTTGACAAGAAAGCGCGTTCCAAGGAACTTCTTTTCAAGAAATCTCTTCTCAATGAACTTTTTCCTAAAGAATCTCTTCGCCAAGAGCTTCCTTGACATTGTCAAGTTTCTTTTCAAGAAATATCTTGTCATGAATTTTCTTCTAAAACAACCTTCTGTCAGGGAACCCCTTATCATCGAATCTCTTGTCAAGGAACCTTTTTTGAAAGAAAGAATCTTTTGACAAGAAAGAATCTTTTGACAAGAAAGCGCGTTTCAAGAAATCCCTTCTCAATAAACAGCTTCCTAAAGAATCTCTTCGCGAGGAGCTTCTTTGACATTGTTTAGGTTCTTTTCAAGGAATATCTTGTCAAGAAATTTCTTCTTAAAGAAGCTTCTGTCAAGGTACCTCTTGTCATCGAATCTCTTGTCAATAAACCTCGTTTGAAAGAGTCTTCTGTGAAAGAATCTTTTGGCGAGAATGCTCGTTTCAAGGAATTTCATGCCAAGAAATCTCTTCTCAATGAACTTCTTCCTAAAGAAGAAGAAATCACTTCTCAATGAACTTTTTCCCGAAGAATCTCTTCGCCAGGACCTTCAAGAAGCTTTATTGGCATTATCAAGCTCCTTTTCAAAGAACATCTAGTCACGAAATTTCTTCTTAAAGAACCTTCCGTCTGATCATGAAATTTCTTCTTAAAGAACTGTCAAGGAACCCCTTACCATCGAATCTCTTGTCAATGAACCTCCTTTGAAAGAATCTTTTGGCAAGAAATCCAGTTTCAGGGAACTTCTTGCCAAAAAATCTCTTCTTAATGAACTTCTTTCTAAAGAAGAAGAAATCACTTCTCAATGAACTCTTTCCCGAAGAATCTCTTCGCCAGGACCTTCAAGAAGCTTTATTGACATTATCAAGCTTCTTTTCAAAGAACATCTAGTCATAAAATTTTTTCTTAAAGAACCTTCCGTCTTATCATGAAATTTCTTCTTAAAGAACTTACCATCGAATCTCTTGTCAATGAACCTCCTTTGAAAGAATCTTTTGGCAAGAAATCGAGTTTCAAGGAACTTCTTGTCAAGAAATCTCTTCTTAATGAACTTCTTTCTATAGAACAAGAAATCACTTCTCAATGAACTTTTTTCCGAAGAATTTCTTCGCTAGCAGCTTCAACAAGCTTCATTGACATTATTAAGCTCCTTTTCAATGAAATTTCTTCTTAAAGAACCTTCCGTCAATGAACCCCGAATTGAATCTCTTATCAAGGAACGCTTTTCAGGGAAATCTCTTCTTCCTAAAGAATCTCTTAGCCAATAGCTTTTTAGGAACTTCTTCAAGATTATCAAAGAACTTCTTCTCAATTAATGAATTAAAAAACCTCTTATCAATGGTCCACCATTTTTCAAATCCACTTTTCAAAAACTTGTTTCAAGAAAGCCCCGATCGAGGAATCTCTCCTCAAAGAACCTCTTGTCAAGAAACCACTAATAAACTGACCTCTTATCTAGTGAAATGATAAATATCCAGATCTCATTTCACTTGTTTTGAAGGAAGCTCTCCAATTTGCAACTAACAATCTCCTTAATCTAAACAACTTTACTTAATCTTCCTATTCCCTTCATTCCAGATAAATCCATGGTCAATGGCAAACTATCCAAGTCTAGCACAAATCTTTCTATATCCTCCACAAACATAAATGAAACTAGTCAACTGGAATATAATCGGATCACGCCATTACCGGCCGCTACCACAAATGCTCCCTTCGAGCAGACATTTCGCATAACCGTACTGCTGCCCAAAGATCAGCTATATGTAACCAGATTGGGTGCTCGAGTAGCCCTAAGTAAACTCCTGGAATTGGTGTGTGATAATAAGTTATTAGATAAGGAAAAATATGAATTCCGTAATCCGGGTAAGTTAAATTTCTCCAGCAAAAACCTTTAGTTATTCTCATTAATATCTATCTTCTGCTTCCAGTTGATCCTAGTCAAGTCTACAGCTGCGATTTAACTATTGGTGCTGTGGGTCTCTCTGAAATACGTTTATGTCACAAATCCGAGTCATATGATAATTTCAATAGCGATGAAATCATTAAACTTCATCGCACTTCTTTAATACGCGAGTCTTTATCCTCCTCGGAGTTTAGTAGTCGCAATTCGAAACATACAACGAAAACCACTAGTCCTTATAGTTCTACAAATTCTCTGAATTCAATGGATTCTTCGGCTATAAGCTATGGCCGTCCTGGGAAATTGTCTTGTAATACTTCAAACAAAATGGCGGCACCTCCACGTAAGAAGCGTGCTGCACCCAGACCTCCCAGTCAAATGGTAATACCCGAAAAGTCTGCCTTAATTATGGAGAGTAATGACATGAATAAGACGGAATACAAGTCTTTACCCGAGACTCCCTTGAGCACCAAAGACTTTTCTGTCTCGACCCCGAACCTAAACTCCCCCACCCTAATGCTCAGTGATATCAATGGCAATGATTGTAACGGTCATTTGGAGGATTTCCATGAAGTGAGCAGTGGCAATGGTTCTTTAAATTCTAATGGCTATAGCGAAGATATGGTACTCTATGCCCAGGTTCAAAAGAAAAATGCTTTAAATCTTAATAGTCCGAATGATTTGAAGAATGAAATAAATGGCAAACTTCCCGAACCTTCTCCCAGAAAGAAGATAGTGCAAATTAAAAAGAAAACCGTGGCACCACCAGCTCCCCAGCCCAGGAATTCATTGTACCAAGAGGATGCAGTCTCCATAGCTTCTTCTACCAATAATTCCTGCTCTTCCACACCTACTACTCCCATGATTTTAAGCAAATCTTTGGATAGTTTCCTGGATCCAGATCTGGGAATGGAAGAAGAGGTACATGAAACTAAGACGCTACAGAGAATGGATAGCGAAACACCTAAGCCAGTGCCTCGCATAACCACTACCACCACAACTCTGTTAAATGCCACAAATCTAGAGCAGGATTTAAAGAATTTCGAAAGTGATACAGAAAACTCTAAGTCCAAAGTTAATGTTTCCAAGGTTTTGCTTAATCGTACGCCCACACCAGAACCCAGATCCCTGTCATGTGAGCCTTCAGAAATTGACCATAGTTTTGAGCAGCAATTGGAGCATTTTAAGCAACAAAACACCGAGGATGATTGTGTTTCCAAACAGGCAGATTCGGGTATAGGAGAACCTGTACCCTCACCCATACCCGATAGCATGCCCTCCTCTGGCTCCGTTTTAGATGTTAAATCCAATTTTGAATCTTCTTCCGATGATGATGACATGGTTAAGGTTTACAACTTTAAATTGGGCAAGACCTTGGTAAAGCCGGTTAAGGAAACCACAACCTTGGAAGAATTGACCGTCATGACTTCGGCTTTGGAAGAAGAGACAGATAGTGAGCTAGGCACTCCATTGACTTTGACTCAGGTGCCTACACCTAATACCTTATCGGAAACCTCTTCCTGGAACTATGCCATACCCATTTCACCGCCACCCAATTTTGCGGATCAAAAATTTATGGAAGATGAGGAGGTGGATAACAAAACCGATGTCCCAATAACACCAAAGATTATGGAAAGACCTAAGCTATACTTTGAGGATTTTAAGAAAGATCAAGATTTTACGGAACACAAGGAAGAGGAGGAAGAGAAGCCTTCCCGTAGCCTCTTAACACCTTTGGATAATATCGTAGATGAGTTAGCCTTTATTATACAAGAAAAGGGTGTGGATTCTTTGATGAGAAAATCTGAAGAACGTCAAGATATAGAGTCGGCCAAGCCCAATACCTTAAGCAACTTCTCGATTAATTCAATACAGCAATCGAACACCTCGAAACCCAAAGAAGTTTTAAACGAAAGCCATAAGCAACAAAGTCTTACTATTGCCACAGATCGCCAGGGTACGGAAAGCGATTTTGTAAAAACTAGTACACCTCTAAGTTCTCCCTCCTCCAGCCCAGATGAAGAGAAGTTATATCGTAAGCGCAGCAGTGTTACCAGCCTTAAACAAAGAAGATCTATTTCGAGATCCGATTCTTTTCATACCACGGCCCAGCTTTCTAATGAAACGCAGGGTTTAAATAAGCGTACCTCTTCCCAAATCTCCTTGGATCAGATGACAGTTAACTTAAATCGCAGACGTTCCTCGAGTGAGTTGAGTATAGGTGAGTCTCCTTCCTTGCAGAGCTTGGAAGTGATCAAGAATATTTTGAATTCAAGGAAAAATAGTTTGGCCCAAAGTAGTGAAGAGGATGAGAGGGAAGTGGAGGTAAATGCCAGAAGACCCTCGGAGGAATTGAAATTTGCCAGCCTAGAACTGAAGTCAGGAATAAGTTTGGAAAAGGTTGAGAAGAAGGAGGAGTTTAAGGAAAAGGAAATTGCTACTAAAGAAGAACAAAGAGTAATGGATAAGACAGATTCCGCCAAGGAATTACCTAAAGTCTATCGTTATTCGGGACCACCTAGCATTAATTTCTCCACCTGGAGTGAAAGACCCAAAAGTCAAGTGGCCATTAAGAATGAGGGTGATTATATTTTTGGTGGTGGCCAAACTTCTTCGCTATTCCACAAAAATCGCATGTCTACTCCTGCCACAATGAGCAAACCTCCACCAGTGGCTCCTAAGCCCGATACCATTCAACGTATGGGTATACCCGAGAAGGAATTTAAGGTACCCGTCTTGGTTAAGCCTCTCAAAGATGTGGTAGTCGATAGCGTTGAACACAATGAGAGTAGCACAAAAATTGTATTGAATGGTTATTCAAAATCAGCAAACCAAAGTCCAAATCAAAACCAAATTCCCAAAAAAGAAACTTTTAACCGAACTTCCTTGAAGGTTATACAAAATAATAGCACAAATACTCTTTCAAATTCGGCACAAAGACCCACAGTTGAGTCTGTTTTAAGGCCACAGACCCAGACCATTGTTAATACTTCAACATTGCCAAGAGCACAAAAACAAAGATTTTCCACGCCCATTCAGGTTTTACGCTCTTCCTCGATCAAAAGACAGGAGGAAGAATTAGAAACACCTAAACCGGGTCCACAACTTTTAAGAACATCCTCCATAAAACAGCAGGAACAGGAAAAATTATCGAGCACGGAAACAAATCCCGCCCCTTTTGGTCAAAATACCTTAAGGCGCACGGGTTTTAAAGAGAAAATCTTGGCCAAAGAAGAGCAAGAGAAACAAAAGAACATAAATTTGAAAGAGACAACTGACTCTGCACCCTCTTCTCTGATACAACAAAAGCTTTTACCAAATGGCGATTTAAAGCTTAATAACCAAAAATTCCCCAACTCTACAACAAGTGCCAAATTACATTTAAATCTAAAGAAGACCTCAGTCACTCCGATTACAATGAGCCAAGAAACCAAAAACGATACCCCTTCTAATGCAATAGTAACGCCAAATTATAAGCCCAAACCTTTTAGCCCCAAATCGGCTCCAGTTGTAACAACTTTCTCTACCCTTACGCTTAAAGCTTCAACACCAAACCCTCCACCACCACCGCCACCAGACATGATGAAGGCCGCTAGTTTGATACAATTGAAGCCGGTGAGTCAAGCTAGAACGCCCACGACATCGGATGATCCTCGGGATGAGCTATTGGCAGCTATACGTAATTTTAATAAAGAAGGTTTGAAAAGTGCTTGAAAGCTTTTTGTTAGGAAAGAGCTTTTCTTAGCTTTAGGAGTTGGATATTTTAAATGAAAGCACAAAAATAAGCTTTTTTATGGTTAATTAAGCACAAAGCTTTTTTAGGTAAGTGAGAAAGAGAACTTTAATTTAAAGAAAAGCTTAAGAGAAAGACAGAGTAAGAGAAGGCAAGCAAATTAAACCAGTGAAGGGCACTAACTCATATGGAAAATGAATTGTTTGTATTTGTTTGCTTTCATTTTTACTCTATCTGTCTCCCTCTTTTGGATTTTTCTATAGAAAAATTTTTTAACGAAAATTTTTCTATAGACAAATTTTTTTAACGAAAATTTTTCTATAGACAAATTTTTTTAACGAAAATTTTTCTATAGAAAAATTTTGTTAACGAAAATTTTTCTATAGAAAAATTTTTTGAACGAAAATTTTTCTATAGAAAAATTTTTTTGAACGAAAACTTTTCTATAGAAAATTTTTTTTGAACGAAAATTTTTCTATAGAAAAATTTTTTTGAACGAAAATTTTTCTATAGAAAAATTTTTTTGAACGAAAATTTTTCTATAGAAAAATTTTTTTGAACGAAAATTTTTCTATAGAAAAATTTTTTTGAACGAAAATTTTTCTATAGAAAAATTTTTTTGAACGAAAATTTTTCTATAAAAAAATTTTTTTGAACGAAAATTTTTCTATAGAAAAATTTTTTTGAACGAAAATTTTTCTATAGAAAAATTTTTTTGAACGAAAATTTTTCTATAGAAAAATTTTTTTGAACGAAAATTTTTCTATAGAAAAATTTTTTTGAACGAAAATTTTTCTATAGAAAATTTTTTTTGAACGAAAATTTTTCTATAGAAAAATTTTTTTGAACGAAAATTTTTCTGTAGAAAAATTTTTTTGAACGAAAATTTTTCTATAGAAAAATTTTTTTGAACGAAAATTTTTCTATAGAAAATTTTTTTTGAACGAAAATTTTTCTATAGAAAAATTTTTTTGAACGAAAATTTTTCTATAGAAAAATTTTTTTGAACGAAAATTTTTCTATAGAAAAATTTTTTTGAACGAAAATTTTTCTATAGAAAAATTTTTTTGAACGAAAATTTTTCTATAGAAAAATTTTTTTGAACGAAAATTTTTCTATAGAAAAATTTTTCTATAGAAAAATTTTTTTGAACGAAAATTTTTCTATAGAAAAATTTTTTTGAACGAAAATTTTTCTATAGAAAAATTTTTTTGAACGAAAATTTTTCTATAGAAAAATTTTTTGAACGAAAATTTTTCTATAGAAAAATTTTTTTGAACGAAAATTATTCTATAGAAAAATTTTTTTGAACGAAAATTTTTCTATAGAAAAATTTTTTTGAACGAAAATTTTTCTATAGAAAAATTTTTTTGAACGAAAATTTTTCTATAGAAAAATTTTTTTGAACGAAAATTTTTCTATAGAAAAATTTTCCCAAAAAAAATTTTTTAACGAAAATTTTTCTATAGAAATTTTTTAACGAAAATTTTTCTATAGAAATTTTTTTTTTTAACGAAAATTTAGAATTTGGAGTATTTTTGTAAACAGTGTTGCCATTTACTTATTTTTTAAACTTCTCAATTTTCTTTTTAGGTTAGTTATTCTTCACTTTGGTTTTAATTATTTTTATAATGGAAAACTTTGAAGCCAAAATTTTGATTTACTCCAAAAGTCAACGAAGTTGACTTAACAAAATTTTAAGTTTTAAAACAAAAATCTTAAAAATGTTATCAAAAACTAAAAGAATTCTTCAATAAAATATAAATAGCGAACTAATAATTTTCAGTACAGCTTTTAGTTTATTAAAAAAAAAACAAAAGAATAATTCCAAAAAATTTTGAAAATACGAAATAGTAAAAAAGGATTTAAGGATAATTGAAAAAATCTAAAACTTATTTTATATTATAATTTTCTGTTAGTTTTTTTTTTTAATTTTAAATTGTATTATCTAAAATCACTCTAGTGAAGATTTGGTTCTAAACCATTTAAATTTTAATTTATAAATGAAATGATTAAATTTTTATTAAATAAATTCTTTATTTCTATTTTTAAGTTTAAAAATAATTTTGAAAAAAAAACTTTAAGGTCACAAACTAATTTATATTGTTACATAAAAAAAAAACTTTTTAAAAACACAGAATTGTATATTTTTTTCTATTGTAAATTTTTTTATTAATTAAATTAGTTTAAGTTTTATGTAACCTTTTATATATTTAAATAATATCATTTGTTTTTATTTAACCCCCCTCTCCCTTAAAGGTACTGGTCTTTTATTGTTTTATTATATTTTTAAAAAATATTTAATCATTTGTTTAATTATGTCAACAAAAAGGGAACATATTTTAAAAGTTTACCTTAAAATATTTCTTTTAGTTAATTCTTAACTTTTATATAAAATAATTTAACTTTAATTGTTAATAAGTGTAAATTATTTCTTTCTATTATAATAATAATTTTTATTTTTAGTTTGTTTAAATCTTTAAAATTGTTTTATTTAAGCTTTTCCGGAAGTTTATTGAAAAAAAAAACACATTGAAAATTTATTTAAAGCAATTATTATTATATACATAACAATTTTATTATAAATAAAGTTAATAAAAAAAATATAAATAAATATTAAACAAAAAAATTAAGAAAATGTAGTTTCTTTCAAACTTTTAAAACTGATTTTTTAAAATAAAGGCGAATTCCATACAAAAATACATTCAAAAAGCAACAGAATCGCTCATAATTATTTATATTGCCTACTTTCAGGCTTTACCGAAATATCTTTTATAAAACACCCTGTTCTGTTAAATCATATACACAAATTTTTCACTTCACCCTATTTCTCAAATTCCATTGCATACCTTTCGGTGTTGATTAGAAATATACAAAACGCCCTGTTTTTATTAAATTCATACCACAGTTGTAAATTTTTGTACTTTAAAATGACATTAATATTAACGAAATGAAAAATTTATTAAATTAAATTAAAACTTAAATTTCTAATTAAAATTACTGCTTTTATAGGATATTTTTCAAAATTTTCGTAATTTTATAGGAAATCTTTCAAAAATTTGTTATTTTCATAGAAAACTCTTGAAAAATTTCTTATTTTTGTAGGAAATTTTTCAAAAACTTCTTATTTTTGTAGGAAATTTTTCAAAAATTTCTTATCTTTTATAGGAAATTAAAAAAAATTCTTATTAATGTAGGAAAAAAAAAATATTTTTATAAATTATTTTAAAAAAAATCTAATTTTATAGGAAATTTTTCAAAAATTTCTTGTACTTACTTACTTATTTTTAAAAATTGTCTTATTTTTGTAAGAAATTTTTTCAAATAACTATTTTTTTAACAATAAATTTTTTTAAAATTTTATTATTTTTACATCAAATTTCCAAAATTTCTTTATTATTTTGTAAGTAATTTTTCAATGCCTTTTTTAAGGAAATTTTTGAAAAATTCCTTATTTATAGAGGAAATTTTTTAAAATTTCATTTTTTATTGAAATTTTTTTCAAAAATTTAAAATTTTTCTAGGAAATTTGTTTAAAGAATTCTTTCCTATCAAATTTTCATATTTTTATAAGAAATTTTTCAAAAATTATTTATTTTAATAAGAAATTTTTCAAAAATTTCATATTTTTATTGTAAATTTTTCAAAAATTTCTTATTTTAAAAGCAAATTTTTACAGGAAAATTTAAAAAAAATTTCTCATTTCTACAGAAAATTTTTCAATAATTATAAATTTTTTTTTAAATTCCTATTTTTCATTAGAAATTTAAAAAAAAATCTAATTTTTTATGGGAATTCAAAAAAAAAAATATTTTTTTCTTAAAAAAAAATTTCAACAATTTCTTATTTTTTTAGAAAATCTTTCAAAAATGTCTTACTTTTATAGAAAATTTTTCCAAAATTTCTTATTTTTATGTAAAATTATTTATTTTTATAAATAAATTTTATAAATTCTTATAAAAATTTCTTATTTTTATAAGAATTTTTTTTATAAATTTCTTATTTTTTTTTAGAAATTTTTCTAAAATTTCTTTTTTTATAGGAAATTTTTTTAAAAGTTTCTTATTTTGAAAGGAAAATTTTCAAAAATTTCTTATTTTTGAAAATTTTTTAAAGTAAAATTTTGTTTATGGAATTTTTCAAAAATGTCTATTTTTGAGGAAATTTTTAAAAAAATTTCTTATTTTTATAAGAAACTATTTAATTTTATAGAATAATTTTTCAAAAATTTCTTATTTTTATTGGAAATTTTTTTAAAATCTCTTATGTACATAGAACATTTTTCAAAAAATATTTATTTTTATAATTTTTTTTTTAATTTCCTATTCTTATAGAAAATTTTTCAAAAATTTCTTATTTTTATAAGAAAATTTTCAAAAATGTCTATTTTTAGGAAATTTTTAAATTTTTTTATTTTTATGGGAAATTTTTCAAAATTTCCTTTTTGTATAGAAAATATTTGAAATATTTCTTACTTTTATGGGAAATTTTTTAAAAAAAATTTCTTATTTTAATAAGAAATTTTTTAAAAAATTCTTATTCTTGTAGGGAATTTTTAAAAAATGTCTTATTTTTATAGGAAATTTTTCGAAAATTTGTTATTTTCGTAGGAATTTTTTTATTTTGTAATGATTACAAACATTATAACAAAAAACAACATCATTAAATTATACTATATAAGTATATCAGGTGTACCTGAATAAAAAAGTGTACCTGGTAAAAATGTCTTTAAAGTTATTTAGATTTTTATTTTACTTTTGGTTTCTTTTGTAGACAATAGTTGTTAGATTTTTTCGAATGTTTTAACACAGATTAATTTAAAGACTTCATTCAGATCTCAAAAGGTTTCAAATATTTTTTTTGATAGTATTTACTAAATTACAAATTAATTTAAATTTTGACAGAATTTAAACGGCGTTATCAGCAATACTGATCTTAGTTTTGGTGAGTAAGCCGGTATCACCCATATCCTCGTTGTAGCCAGGGCGGTATTTCATGCCAGGAGCCTGAAATAAGAAATAATATAAATGTAATGTAATAATATAAATTATATGTTATAAAAAAAAAATTAACTTACATTAAACCAAACATCACGCCATTTTTTGCTGCTATCAGCATCACGCAACAACTCGGGCACATCGAAGCGTGGCACATTAAAGTAGTTCATTAAATCGGCCTTTTCGGTGCAGTACTTATAGCGAGCCTCACACCATTCACCCTCGTTGGGGAAACGCCAATCTTTCATTTTCTTCTCCATGGGATCTTCATCGAAACGTTCGAAATCAATACGTTCAATATCCTCAACAACGACCTCAGTTTCACCACCGGCAGTCCAATCGTAGATCAGTAGCTCAGCATGAGTGGCAATATCCTTTAGGTATTGTTGTTTGTAGATTTTTTCAATATCACTCAAATAGGCATCAGTAAAGACCTTGGAATTGACTTCATAGGGATTATTGCGGGCCTTAATGCGTTGCTGGTTATTTAAGAGAATAGAAATTATTTAATTTTTTGTTTATATGTGTAAGGAATAAAAAGGGCTCACCTTAACAGCTTCAACAGGCAAATCCAAGTAGATAACCAAGTGAGGCTTCAACAATTCATTGATGGTGTTCTGTCTTAGTTCATGGTATACAGAACGGGCACCCTTGGAGACATAGCCATGTCTATACATGGCTTCCAAGAACACAAAATCGGAATAGCAACTGCGATCCAAGACCACACCCTGACCGGTGGACAACAAATGTGCCAAGGAATCAACATATTGCTCAAAACGCAACATATACATGCGTATTTGGAAGGAGGCAGCCAAAGGATGATTGGGCTCCTTGCAGAAGTTTTGATGATCGAAAGAGCGACAGCTTTCTGGCAATTGAGGATCCAATTTACGCAAATCATAACCATAAGAATTGATGTAAGCCAAATCCATATTGGCTTCGGGTACATACAACATTTCCAATTCTTCGGCTAATTCTTTGGCAAGCTTACTTTTGCCGGATGCAATTTGTCCCTCAACAACAATGATTTTGGAATTTTCATGCAAACGTTTGGTGGTCTTGTCCAGGATGGTCTGCATAAGACCGTATTCCTTTTCTTTGTAAGGGAAGGGTTTTTGGGTAACGACACGGGGACCACCGCGCATTGTCTTACCCGAAATGAAACGTTGTTGGGTCATGGCTGCAGGCACAGCAACAGGAGCATTGCGTGAGCAAAGGCGTATTAGGCCTACTCTGAAAACGGCAGTCATCTAGAAACAAAAGAACAAATGTGAAAAAATTTAAAGAAAATTAGAAACTGTCCGGCTGAAGCGGTTTGCAAACAATTTTGTTTTCCAAATTGTTACATCACACACGGGTTGCGGAATGTCTTAGGAAAACTCTACAAAAACATCAATTTAAAGCCAAATGTATTAATTTGCATAAAGGTCTTACAACTTTTCTATTTTATTGATCGTTTTTCATTAAATTTATAGAGTTTATTAGCCTTAATTCTTTTAATTTTACACTCACTTTTCGATTTTAAAAATGCTTTTCTTATTCGACCACAAAAAAATGAACTTCGTTGAAGTGTCCAATTTTCGCTCCAACAGCTGATTCATAACAGGGTGGTTCAGTTACATTTGCTTATAAGAATTTAAAAAACTGGGTATTTCAAATTTAATTTTATATGAGAGAGGCCCAGTTGTAATGTTAGTATTGATAAATTGAAAGGTTTTTTTCTAATAATTATTTAACAACTTTTCAATAGTTTTAAGTAAATCAAAGCAAACTTCCTGTCAACCTTGATATTAATTTTAAAAATCTATTTGTTTTTTCTTCTGAAAGTAATAAATATTTGTAATTTTTTGGTAAAAATTTACTATTTTTATAGGAAATTTTTCAAAAAATTTACTATTTTATAGGAAATTTTTCAAAAATTTTCTTTTTTTGTAGGAAATTTTTCAAAACTTTACTATTTTTATAGGAAATTTTTAAAAAATTACTAATTTTATAGGAAATTTTTAATAAATTTTCTAATTTTATAGGAAATTTTTAAAATATTTACAATTTTTATGCGAAAATTTTCAAAAGTTTACTATTTTTATAGGATTTTTTTCAAAAGATTACTATTTTATAGGAAATTTTTCAAAAATGTACTATCTTTATAAGAAAATTTTCAAAAATTTACTATTTTTATAGAAAATTTTTCAAAAATTTACTATTTTTATAGGAAAATTTGAAAAATAAATATTTTTACAGAATATTTTTCAAAAATTTACTATTTTTTAGGAAATCTTTCAAAAATTTACTTTTTTTATAGAAAAATTTTTAAAAATTTACTATTTTTAGGTAAAATTATTCAAAAATTTACTAATTTCATAGGAAATTTTTTAAAAATTTACTATTTTTATAGGAAATTTTTCAAAAATTTCCTATTTTTATTAAGAAATTTTTTAAAAATTTACTAATTTTATAGGAAAAATTTTCAAAAGTTTACTATTTTTATAGGAAATTTTTAAAAAATTTCCTATTTTGATAGAATTTTTTTTTAATTTACTAGTTTTTTTTTAAGAAATTTTTTAAAAATTTACTAATTTTATAGGAAATTTTTCAAAACTTTACTATTTTTATAGGAAATTTTTCAAAAATTTAATATTTGATAGGAAATTTTTAAAAAATTACTATTTTTAAAGAAAATTTTTCAAAAATTTCCTCTTTTTATAGAAAAAATTTCAAAAATTTATTATTTTTATATAAAATTTTTCAAAAATTACTATTTTTATAGAAAATTATTCAAAAGTTTACTATTTCTATAAAAAATTTTTCAAAAATTTACTATTTTTATTGGAAATTTTTCAAAGGTTTCCTATTTTTACAGAAAATTTTTCAAAAGTTTACTATTTTTATAGGAAATTTTCCAAAAGTTTACTATTTTTAAAGGAACTTTTTCTAAAATTTTCTTTTTTTATAGGAAATTTTTTAAAAATTTACTATTTTTAAAGGTAATTTTTCAAAAGTTTACAATTCTGATAGGAAATTTTTTAAAAAATTACTATTTTTATAGGAAATTTTTAAAATATTACCTATTTTTATAGGAATTTTTTCATAAATTTACTATTTTTATAGGAAATTTTTTAAAAATTTATTATTTTTGTAGGAAAATTTCAAAAATTTAGTATTTTTATGGAAAAATTTTCAAAAATTTACTATTGTTATAGGAAATTTTTCAAAAATTTACTATGTTTATAGAATTTTTTTTAATTTATTAGTTTTTTTTAAGAAATTTTTTAATAATTTACTATTTTTATAGGAAATTTTTCAAAAATTTACAATTTTTATAGGAAAATTTGCAAAAATTTACTACTTTTATAGGAAGTTTTTCAAAAATTTACTATTTGTATATAAAATTTTTCATAGGAAATTTTTCAATAATTTATTATTTTTCAAAAGTTTACTATTTTTATAGGAAATTTTTCAAAAATTTACTATTTTTATAGGAAGATTTTCAAAAATTTACTATTTTTATTGGAAATTTTTCAAAAATTTACTAATTTTACAGGAAATTTTTCAAAAATTTACTAATTTTACAGGAAATTTTTCAAAAATTTACTATTTTTATAGGAAATATTTCAAAAATTTACTATTTTTTTTAGGAAATTTTTCAAAAATTTCCTCTTTTTATAGAATATTTTTCAAAAATTTACTATTTTTGTATGAAATTTTTCAAAAATTTCTTATGTTTATAGGAAATTTTTTAAAAATAGAAAGAGACCTAAGGGTAGAAACCGGGTTTGTTCAAGAGAGCCATTTTAAAGATTTAAATATTATTTTTTACGTTATATTTTACCCTTAGGTCTCTTTTTTTATGCGCTGTCACATCTGGTCTCATCGTTTTGTCGAGGGCAAGTCTGCATTCTTGGCATATTTATCATACAGAAGCTGTGGCAATAAGAAGGGAAATGTCTATGTAACATCTTCTCTGCGCTTGCCCCAACTTATCATACAGTATTAGACTAACACTGGGATTTAAAGTCCTTAGAGACCTAGTCAATCTGGCTGACGTAGATATTAAAAATATTTTCTTCTTCTGCTATCATTGACTTCCAGTGGAGCATAGGGCTTGAAAAACATTTAAATTTTCCTTTTTTTAGATACGATAAGAAAATATTTTGATGATTTTTTTCCCATTAAATCTTTCGTCAGAGTTGCTTGTAATCTTTAGACCACCAAAGAATACAAAATTTTCCTCAAGAAAATAAGAAATAACTAGTAAAGAATAATACTTACATTCGATTTACATTTTATTCATTTGACTTACTACCTTTGTTTTTTATACCCTGCACCATCATATGTGGAAAGGGTATTATTAGTTTGTGCTGATGTTTGTTACGCGCTGATGTTTATGACGTACAAAATAGAAAGGGACCTAAGGGTAAAAGCCGGTTTTGTTCAGGAGAGTCATTTTAAAGATTTTAATATTTTTGTACCTTATTTTTTACCCTTAGGTCCTTTTGTCCATGCGCTATCACATATAGGCTTTAATTCCTTTTAGTTAACAATTAACTCAGAATTGAATTAATTTATATGACCCAAATCAGATCCATATTCCGAGTACCTCTCATAAGACCTTTCTAGTATAGACATTTTGACCTAAAAATTTATTTGTATTTGAATGAATTTATGCAAAGAATATATTTAGTGTTCAAAATTGTATTTAAATCATACCATACCTCCTACAGAAGATCGACTTAAAATAACCTTAAATATCTCGAAAAAAATAAAAGCACTTCTTATAAATCTTACGGTAATTAAACTTTTTATCTAAAACTTTGCAAAGATAAGTTTTCTCGTAACTATAATAAGCTAAATTTTGTGATAATCAATCCGATAATATCAGATCCGCTTCCATATAGAGAAATCATGGTTGTGATAAAATAAATTAGGCTCAGATATAACTCTAACAGTTATAAAAATTTATTATTTTTAACTTTACCTCAGTTTTGAAGGATATCGAATAGGCGGACTTGACCAACAATAGCAATTTCTACTTGTCTTAATTTAAAGCGATTCAAGTTCAATGAATTCTTAAAAATTAAGATTAATGCTTCTATTTAAATGTATTATATTATTGTTTTCTTGTCATTTTTAATATTATTTAAATTATATGAAATTTTTCCAAAATTGATAAGAACTGAAAAATGACAAATGAGTCATTTGTTAATACCAAAATATCACAATTTTTTATAAAAAGCCTAGTATCTTCTTTGAAATACATCAATTCTTTGACAAATCTTAAAGAGTTCTTTTGTAAAGTAGAAGAAAAATTAAAAAAATGAAATCTTTAGTATGTCTTGTGGTTCTTGTTTCCATGGCCTGCTATTGCCAGGGCTATAGTTTTGTTATACCAGCAAGTAAGTTTTTAAAATTCTGGAAAATAAAGGATTTACTAATAAATTTCGAATGTGATAATTTCCAGAAATGGGCATGCCTGGTGTCTGCATGTATAATGGCATGATGCTGCATCGTGGTGACAATAATATGCCCTCATCCTGTCAAAATATGCGCTGTAATGATGATGGTTCGATATTGGTGCAGGGGTAAGTTTTAAAATATTTACTTTAAGTAATTCAAAGGCTTTAAACTTTCAAAAGGATATTTTTTAAATTATATTTATATTCTTTAGTTTTAAAATTTAATTACCTAAATTTAATTTATCTATTTTCCTTTAAGCTGCGGTCACTATGACATTCGCGATTGCCGTGTCATGGATCCTATTAACCTCCACAAGCCCTATCCTGATTGCTGCAAAATGAATTTCCTCTGCACCATGGCCAATGGTCAGACCTATCAACAGGAGGTATCACCTTTAACTCACGGAATTTATGCTTAAAATGTTATAAACAAAAGTTGTAAGACATTTGAACAAAAAGATGGTGCTGGATATTACATAACACATATACAATTTTTCAATAAATATTATTTCATTACAAAAATCTAAAGTATTTTTTAAATTTATTAAAGATTTTGTAGTTTTTGAATTTATTTTTTAGTTATTATTTTTTAGAAATTTTGTTTTGTTAATATTTTATGAAGCGCTACACTGTGCACTGTAGCAAACTGTTTAAACTAAAATCTGGCATCACAAAAGAAATGGTAAATGTCTTGACTAAAACTTTTTTTAGATGAATTTGAATCAATTTTCTGCATTACACCCTGTTGTACAGTAGGCAGAACAGGATGTTTCGTATAGAATTTTGGTAAAACAATTTAAACTGAAAGAAATTTTGTGATAAATGGTTGCCAATTTTTAGAAATGTAAATTTGTAGAAATTAGCAAAACTGATTAGAAATATATTTTGCTTGCGTATAAAAATTGATCTCATTAAATACAAATAGAATATTTAGAGGACTGAATGTGATGAACTGGATCTAGAGCGTAAAAAGTCACCTTCCAACACATTAGAAATTCACCGGCGTGACAGAGTGTGCTAAAAAGGTGAGCTAATGGGCGATCAAACGTCGGAGAGCACTACTTTAAGACCAGTACTGGAATGCCTTTCGGCCCAGGAGACTTACTTTTGTTGAGATTAGCTGAAACCTTTTTGACAGCACGGGCACAAAATGTATAGTAGGTATAGTTCAAGATACTCTTTAGGACTCACTCAGTGATTGACTACTTTTCGGCAAGTGTAAATTGCTTGCAAATAATTTAGCCATGACGTAAGCTTCATGAACCAGGTAAGTGATTGGACATTTCCTTTTAGCGAATGACCAGAAGCTTTTACTGCTCCTAGGAGAAGCTTTTACTGTCCCTTGGAGCAGTAAGAACTTTAACAGAAAGGCATTGCTTATAAAGAGCTTTTTCTTATCTTATTATTTTGGCACACGAATACTTCTCCTCTTTGCGTAGCGAATCAGTATCTAGACTTTTGTTATTACGCTAGACTCTGAATGCTTTCTCTTTGGATCTGACTGCTCTTTTGCACATCGAATTACACCATGAACTCTGTCTGGGTATAATGGCAGAATTTCTGCTTAGAATATTGGCTTTCATTTATAGTATTATCACATTTTCGATTGAAATGCCTAAAGAAATCGTTGAGCTTACGAGTTTTTCCATAAATCCTATTCGTAGCTGGTCGTAAAGGGGTATGAAGTTCGGAGAACGGAAAAGGGCAGAAATCGTACATTGATTCGAGTTACCAAAAGGTGCGAAGTTAAAAACAGGTCGAGGGTATTATTTTAGTGCCCTTTAACACACGATATATATGTATGTTAAAGGTGGTTGTTTGCTGTAAATAACTCCACATACTGGCCTTCTGGAGTTGTACGGCTGGAATAGCTAAACCAAGAGGAGAAATTTTGAAAACTTACCCCCAAAAACGAGCTTTATTTCTTAGCTGTATACTTAAGCTAAAATAGCATCTATTGGCATATATAACGTTATCATTAAACAAATTCTTTTATAACCTCAAAGCTACACTTCTCAATGATCACATGTGGTACAACTCTTGTGGATTGTCTGTTTGTAGAAACCATCAGTTTTGTTTTTGATTCATTGATTAGAATGATTAGATTCCTTCCCGATAATTGAAAAGGCGGCAATCACCTCGCGCAATTTGCGTCCCATGATATTAATTTCTATCCGTGTTATTATATGGTGCTGAATTATAAAATAAACCTTGAGCAGTATGAGTTATACACTGGCATCGAAAGAGTCATAGTAAAAAGATCGAAGCGCATGGAATTCTAAAATAAGCTCGGCCTTTGGCCTTAACATGTTGTAAATATAGCTCATTTAAGTAAGTAAGTACAATGCCTATATTGTGGTGATGAATCATGGGTACTTGCACAGGCAGATAAAGCTATTTTTGGTGTTTTTGAGAGGAAGATTCTACGAAAAATCTTTGGAGAAGTTTGACTATATGATACCCTTCACTACTATGGCCAAATATGGACCAACAATTTAACAAGTTTTTCTTAAGTCTTAGAGACATACAGACATACATACATATACTATTTGCTATTTTTTCAAAATTTCAAGATTATAGTAGATTTATGACATTTCCGGCTAAGGGCCTTATATGGGAGCTGAGATCAATTATGGATCGATTGTTACCAAATTTCTTTTATTGGTTTATATTTACAAAATATTTATCTGTGCAAAGTTTTTGTAATAAAATGGGTCAATTGCTACAAAATTAGATACACTGATTAAGGTTATCATAAACAATATTTGTGCTGTATATTATTAAAATACAACTAAATTTGTGGCTGTTAAGAAACATTCAATCTATTCCGGGAAGGCATCGCTATGGGAGGAACCTGAGATAGTAATCCGATTTTGCCAAAAAAAAGTATAGGAATCGTTCTTGGACTAAAAAAAGAGCCTGTGCAAAAATTTCATTAAATTATCTTTGAAGTTACGACTTGTGGATTGATAACAAGCTTACATGGATAACCCGCCAGTCAGACAGCCGGACGGACATCGTTAAAACAACTCAGATTCTGATTTGATTGGTATACTAAAATATGGGTCTCAGACCAATATTTTTATGCGTTGCAAACATCAGCACAAGCCCAATATACCCTTACCCTTCTTAATATAAAGAAATTGATATTGCCTTAACTAGGGCTCGAACCCATGCATAATTTGATTTGTTATACTTAGTAGTTGTCGTGTTAACCAATCAAGACATAGCACTCCTTTGTAATACTTTGCTCATTGAAAGAAGTGATTTTTTGATTAGTCAAAACATGGAATTGAGAACATACAGTCCTGGAACACCTCCAAAATATGGGTTTTAAATGTTTTAACTGCTTTATTGGATCTCGTAAATCGCATCATGCTGTTTGTCTTTGATATTCAGGAACAAGAAAAAGTCATTGGGTTCTATGTCAGGAGGGTTACTGCATATATCGATTTGAAAATAAAAAACTGTACGAATTTGTATGCCTCAAGCATTGTGTTTCGAAAATAATTCTTTCGAATCGAAATACTCAGTAACCCTCCTGACTTAACAACCAATGACTTCTTCTTGTTCCCAAATATCAAAGACAAACTGCATGGTCAGCGATTTATGAAAGCCAATAAAGCAGTTAAAGTATTCAAAAACCATGTTTTACGGGTGTCTCAAGAGGAATGAAAAGCTCATCATCATTTGGGGAAAATTTCTAAAACAATTAAGCCAATTTCATTTAAAAATGTTAAATATTAGTTGATAATCTCAAAACATAAATAGTAACCCTCGTATAGCAAGTGTTATCTTGTCTTTAATGTAAAATGTGAATTAACTTAATCTCATACCTAAATTTCTTATGAATTATTAAGAAGCCTAAGAGTAGGCAACAGTTAATCAAATATAAATATAAACACTTAAGGTTTGTGTCTGGGCTAAATACATGATAACTAATTTCTTTTCCTTATATTTATTAGAGTAATGAAGTAAATGTATTAAAAATTTTTGGCTAATTAGAATACATTTTTCAAGGAAATTGATTTTTTATAAAAATAAACTAAATTTGTTTATTAAACAAATATTTTGATAATATGATAACAAATTTAATATTTGGTTTAAATGTTGTTTCTTACTTCTTTTTTTGTGGGCAAAAGAATGAAAGAAAAATTTTGGGGAAAGTTTTGTAAAAGAAATTGATTTAAAAGGTATTGAAGTAAGACCTATTAAATCAAATCCAAAACTAGAAGAAAACTCTCCCTTAATAGAAAAAAACTTCAATAAACTTTTATAAAAACTGAATAAATTTTGTTAGTTTTCATACTTCCTTTCCTTAACTTAAGGCTTAAAATGTTGAACAAATAAAGACAGCACACACACACACACCTAGAGCTGTAAGACTACAACTCCAGGAAACGACTATTACACACATACATATGTACATATGTAACAATTTAAATAAACACAATCAAATAAAGTTAGAAATAGGATTCGTAAAAGACTCCGACCATATGTTTTACATTCCCCAGTAAATTTGTTACATGACAAACCAAACAACTTGTTACAACTTGAAAAGAGACTTGGTAAAGATTTTCTGGCAAAACTACAACTAAATAACTAATTCTTCAAGTCACGGAAGTTGGCACAAATATCATATTTGTTTTTGCTTTAACTTTTTAGAGTCTTCGAGCAACTGCTCGAATGGAAATGGCAGTAAGGAGGGTGGCAGATAATAGATGATTTTTCTTTTACTTTTTTATTTAAAACTTATATTTTTATTTACAAAATAAAAAATTGTACTTTTTTAATTTAACTATTATTTGGTAATTTTTAAAAATTAAAATTTAGAATAAAACATTTCAGCTCTTACTTCATCAAAATTAGGCGGATTTTTGTAATTTAAAAAACTCACAAAATTTGAATAAAACAATTTAGAATAACTAAAAATAAAATAATTTATGTAAAATAATTTAAAAGTGTACATTTCACTGTTGTACAATCGGGCAGTGATGTAAATAAGTAACAGGATAATTTGTAATCATAAATGAATTCACATGTGGGAAATCTGAAAATATTAACAAATTAGGAAATATTAAAAATTTTCTTAACACGTCTCCACACTTACGTTATTGTAAAAAACCAGGTGCACTTAAAATTACATAAAATACCATAAGGCTTTTTAAGTTGTTCCTTTTTATTGACTAAAGTATTTTGCAAATTATAACCATCATAACGACGCCAACAGTGATTTAAATCTCCTAAAATGAGAAAGAAAATTTTTATCAAAAAAGTCAACTCCTTCTATTGAAAAAATAACGATCGTCCTAAATTTCTATAGAAAAAATTGACGATCGTCTTTAATTTCTAGAAAAAACGACGATCGTCATTAATTTCTAGAGAAAAAATTACGATCGTCATTAATTTCTATAGAAAAAATTACGATCGGAATTAATTTCTAAAGAAAAACCAACGATCGTCATAAATTTCTATAGAAAAATATTAAGAAAGTCATTCATTTCTATAGAAAAAATAACGATCGTCATAAATTTCTATAAAAAATATAACGAACGTCATAAATTCCTATTGAAAAAATGACGATCGTCATTAATTTCTAGAGAAACAATGAAGATCGTCATTACTTTCTAAAGAAAAAATGACAATCGTCATTAATTTCTCGAGAAAAAATGACAATCGTCATAAATTTCTATGGAAATAATAACGATCGTCATAAATTCCTAGAGAAACAATGACGATCGTCATTAATATCTAGAGAAAAAATGACGATCATTATTGATATCTAGAGAAATAATGACGATCGTCATTAATTTCGAGAGAAAAATGACGATCGACATAATTTTCAATAGAAAAAATGACGATCGTCATAAATTTCTTTAGAAAAAATAGCGATCGAAATTAATTTCAATAGAAAAACTGACGATCGGCATTAATTTCTAAAGAAAAAATGACGATCGCAATTAATTTCTATAGAAAAAAATCAAAAATTTTTATAGAAAAATTACGATCGACTTTAATTTCTATAGAAAAAAATCTATCGTCATAAATTTCTATAGAAAAAATTACGATCGTCATAAATTTCTTTAGAAAACATTTCTATAGAAAAGTTATGACGATCGTCAAAGTTTTCTATAGAAAAGTTATGACGATCGTCAAAGTTTTCTATAGAAAAGTTATGACGATCGTCAAAGTTTTCTATAGAATAGTTATGACGATCGTCAAAGTTTTCTATAGAAAAGTTATGACGATCGTCAAAGTTTTCTATAGAAAAGTTATGACGATCGTCAAAGTTTTCTATAGAAAAGTTATGACGATCGTCAAAGTTTTCTATAGAAAAGTTATGACGATCGTCAAAGTTTTCTATAGAAAAGTTATGACGATCGTCAAAGTTTTCTATAGAAAAGTTATGACGATCGTCAAAGTTTTCTATAGAAAAGTTATGACGATCGTCAAAGTTTTCTATAGAAAAGTTATGACGATCGTCAAAGTTTTCTATAGAAAAGTTATGACGATCGTCAAAGTTTTCTATAGAAAAGTTATGACGATCGTCAAAGTTTTCTATAGAAAAGTTATGACGATCGTCAAAGTTTTCTATAGAAAAGTTATGACGATCGTCAAAGTTTTCTATAGAAAAGTTATGACGATCGTCAAAGTTTTCTATAGAAAAGTTATGACGATCGTCTAAGTTTTCTATAGAAAAGTTATGACGATCGTCTAAGTTTTCTATAGAAAAGTTATGACGATCGTCTAAGTTTTCTATAGAAAAGTTATGACGATCATCTTAGTTTTCTATAGAAAAGTTATGACGATCGTCTAAGTTTTCTATAGAAAAGTTATGACGATCATCTTAGTTTTCTATAGAAAAGTTATGACGATCGTCTAAGTTTTCTATAGAAAAGTTATGACGATCGTCTAAGTTTTCTATAGAAAAGTTATGACGATCGTCTAAGTTTTCTATAGAAAAGTTATGACGATCGTCTAAGTTTTCTATAGAAAAGTTATGACGATCGTCTAAGTTTTCTATAGAAAAGTTATGACGATCGTCTAAGTTTTCTATAGAAAAGTTATGACGATCGTCTAAGTTTTCTATAGAAAAGTTATGACGATCATCTTAGTTTTCTATAGAAAAGTTATGACGATCGTCTAAGTTTTCTATAGAAAAGTTATGACGATCGTCTAAGTTTTCTATAGAAAAGTTATGACGATCGTCTAAGTTTTCTATAGAAAAGTTATGACGATCGTCTAAGTTTTCTATAGAAAAGTTATGACGATCGTCTAAGTTTTCTATAGAAAAGTTATGACGATCGTCTAAGTTTTCTATAGAAAATTTGATGGTCTCTCTGTATATCTGATACCTACTCTTTATATGACCAGCTCTTTCTGTATGATGATAGTCACGACCTTCCAGTGGATTTCCGTGACCATTTGTGGCAGCTACACCTAAAATACCACCGCCACCACCACCCTCACTGCCACCGCCCTTATCACCACCACTGCCAAATAACAGGAAGTACCACAAAATGAAGGAACAGACGATGAAAATATACGTCAGCAGTTTTGCCATTTTTGCATTTAGAAACTAAGAACTACTAAAGTCTTTGGATATTAAAAAAATCTTAAAAAATCACAATGAACTTTTTTCCAGAGATAATTTGAAAAATTTCAAAATTATTTGCTTGGGAAATTAAAATTTATTTGAAAAATTATTAGACGTAACGTTAAAATGTTTATGCACCACGATCGATGTCCCCGAACTGAATACATTCTTCTACATTGAACAAAATAAATTTCTATGAAAATCACAAAAACAAAAACGATCTTTAAAGCGAACTAAAATTAAACGTCATTATGATCTTTGTCATAGTCGTCAACGTTTGTGATGATGATAATGATAAGAACATTTTGGAATTGTTTTTGTTTAAACTTGATATTTGTTTTCGGTTGTTTAAAAATAATTTCAGTTTAACACCTTCCTTTTTAGATCCAGCATCCACTCATTCATACAGTCATTTAAATATTGACTCTCAGGCCCAGCAAAAGTGATCGCCACCGCCATCATCATGATCATCACAACTTATATTCACTTACACTCTCATCATCACTATCACCCAAACAAAAAATGCCATAAAATTATTGTGCGAATGTCAGTTATTGGTTTGATTAAGTTTAATTAAATAAAAACTTGGAAAAAACAAAAAAATATACTTATATTTTTATCTGGTTTTTGTTGTATTATCACAAACAACAACGGAATTATCACTACGATCACAACGAAATGATTTATTTGGGTGAGGGTCACTCTAGTGTAAAGCAAAATTGAAATTGATATTTTATTTTTAGAAGCAGAGAAAAGTAATCGAATACTTTTATAGAAACTAAGAGTGATCGCAAATTTTAAAAAAATAATCATCAGTTTTAAAAATCAAAAACTTTTCTATAGAAAACTTTGAAAATCGTCAACTTTTCTACAGAAAACTTTGAAGATTGTCAAATTTTCTGTAGAAAACTTTGAAGATCATTACCTTTCTATAGAAAACTTTAAAGATCGTCAACTTTTCTATAGAAAACTTTGAAGATCGTCAACTTTTCATTAGAAAACTTTGAGGATATTCAACTTTTCTATAGAAAACTTTTCCTCAAAGTTTTCTATAGAAAAGCTGAGGATCCTCAACTTTTCTATAAAAAACTTTGAGGATCCTCAATTTTTCTATAGAAAACCTTGAGGATCCTCAACTTTTCTATAGAAAACTTTGAGGATCCTCAACTTTTCTATAAAAAACTTTCAGGATCTTCAACTTTTCTATAGAAAACTTTGAGGATCCTCAACTTTTCTATAGAAAACTTTGAGGATCCTCAACGTTTCTTTAGCAAACTTTGAAGATTGTCAACTTTTCTATAGAAAACTTAGAAGATCGTCAACTTTTCTATAGAAAACTTTGAGGATCCTCAACTTTTCTATAGAAAACTTTGAGGATCCTCAACTTTTCTATAGAAAACTTTGAGGATCCTCAACTTTTCTATAGAAAACTTTGAGGATCCTCAACTTTTCTATAGAAAACTTTGAGGATCCTCAACTTTTCTATAGAAAACTTTGAGGATCCTCAACTTTTCTATAGAAAACTTTGAAGATCCTCAACTTTTATATAGAAAACTTTGAGGATCCTCAACTTTTCTATAGAAAACTTTGAGGATCCTCAACTTTTCTATAGAAAACTTTGAGGATCCTCAACTTTTCTATAGAAAACTTTGAGGATCCTCAACTTTTCTATAGAAAACTTTGAGGATCCTCAACTTTTCTATAGAAAACTTTGAGGATCCTCAACTTTTCTATAAAAAACTTTGAGGATCCTCAACTTTTCTATAGAAAACTTTGAGGATCCTCAACGTTTTTTTAGCAAACTTTGAAGATTGTCAACTTTTCTATAGAAAACTTAGAAGATCGTCAACTTTTCTATAGAAAACTTTGAGGATCCTCAATTTTCTATAGAAAACTTTGAGGATCCTCAACTTTTCTATAGAAAACTTTAAACTTTGAGGATCCTCAACTTTTCTATAGAAAACTTTGAGGATCCTCAACTTTTCTATAGAAAACTTTGAGGATCCTTAACTTTTCTATAGAAAACTTTGAGGATCCTCAACTTTTCTATAGAAAACTTTGAGGATCCCCAACTTTTCTATAGAAAACTTTGAGGATCCTCAACTTTTCTATAGAAAACTTTGAGGATCCTCAACTTTTCTATAAAAAGCTTTGAAGATCGTCAACTTTTCTTTAGCAAACTTCGAAGATTGTCAACTTTTCGATAGAAAACTTAGAAGATCGTCAACTTTTCTATAGAAAACTTTGAAGGCCGTCAACTTTTCTATAGAAAACTTTCAAGATCGTCAACATTTCATAACTTTTCTATAGAAAACTATGACGATCGTCATAACTTTTTTTTATAGAAAACTATGACGATCGTCATAACTTTTCTATAAAAAACTATGACGATCGTTAATGGGAAACTATGATTACCCTGAAGTTTTTTTTTTGTGGTGAAACTGAAAACAAAAATATGAAACTAAAAGCTTCGGAATCATTTGCAACACTTTTGCTTTTTAGCTCTATCCATTAGATTGGGTGTATCTCCCCTCTTTTATGAATTTTGTTGAAAAGTTGAGGATCCTCAAAGTTTTTTATAGAAAAGTTGAGGATCCTCAAAGTTTTCTATAGAAAAGTTGAGGATCCTCAAAGTTTTCTATAGAAAAGTTGAGGATCCTCAAAGTTTTCTATAGAAAAGTTGAGGATCCTCAAAGTTTTCTATAGAAAAGTTGAGGATCCTCAAAGTTTTCTATAGAAAAGTTGAGGATCCTCAAAGTTTTCTATAGAAAACTTTGAGGATATTCAACTTTTCTATAGAAAACTTTTCCTCAAAGTTTTCTATAGAAAAGCTGAGGATCCTCAACTTTTCTATAAAAAACTTTGAGGATCCTCAATTTTTCTATAGAAAACCTTGAGGATCCTCAACTTTTCTATAGAAAACTTTGAGGATCCTCAACTTTTCTATAAAAAACTTTCAGGATCTTCAACTTTTCTATAGAAAACTTTGAGGATCCTCAACTTTTCTATAGAAAACTTTGAGGATCCTCAACGTTTCTTTAGCAAACTTTGAAGATTGTCAACTTTTCTATAGAAAACTTAGAAGATCGTCAACTTTTCTATAGAAAACTTTGAGGATCCTCAACTTTTCTATAGAAAACTTTGAGGATCCTCAACTTTTCTATAGAAAACTTTGAGGATCCTCAACTTTTCTATAGAAAACTTTGAGGATCCTCAACTTTTCTATAGAAAACTTTGAGGATCCTCAACTTTTCTATAGAAAACTTTGAAGATCCTCAACTTTTATATAGAAAACTTTGAGGATCCTCAACTTTTCTATAGAAAACTTTGAGGATCCTCAACTTTTCTATAGAAAACTTTGAGGATCCTCAACTTTTCTATAGAAAACTTTGAGGATCCTCAACTTTTCTATAGAAAACTTTGAGGATCCTCAACTTTTCTATAGAAAACTTTGAGGATCCTCAACTTTTCTATAAAAAACTTTGAGGATCCTCAACTTTTCTATAGAAAACTTTGAGGATCCTCAACGTTTTTTTAGCAAACTTTGAAGATTGTCAACTTTTCTATAGAAAACTTAGAAGATCGTCAACTTTTCTATAGAAAACTTTGAGGATCCTCAATTTTCTATAGAAAACTTTGAGGATCCTCAACTTTTCTATAGAAAACTTTAAACTTTGAGGATCCTCAACTTTTCTATAGAAAACTTTGAGGATCCTCAACTTTTCTATAGAAAACTTTGAGGATCCTTAACTTTTCTATAGAAAACTTTGAGGATCCTCAACTTTTCTATAGAAAACTTTGAGGATCCCCAACTTTTCTATAGAAAACTTTGAGGATCCTCAACTTTTCTATAGAAAACTTTGAGGATCCTCAACTTTTCTATAAAAAGCTTTGAAGATCGTCAACTTTTCTTTAGCAAACTTCGAAGATTGTCAACTTTTCGATAGAAAACTTAGAAGATCGTCAACTTTTCTATAGAAAACTTTAAAGGCCGTCAACTTTTCTATAGAAAACTTTCAAGATCGTCAACATTTCATAACTTTTCTATAGAAAACTATGACGATCGTCATAACTTTTTTTTATAGAAAACTATGACGATCGTCATAACTTTTCTATAAAAAACTATGACGATCGTTAATGGGAAACTATGATTACCCTGAAGTTTTTTTTTTGTGGTGAAACTGAAAACAAAAATATGAAACTAAAAGCTTCGGAATCATTTGCAACACTTTTGCTTTTTAGCTCTATCCATTAGATTGGGTGTATCTCCCCTCTTTTATGAATTTTGTTGCACATTATCTGAATTAATATGTTGAGCTTTTTCCACCATTTTTCATTGTATTCGTGGCAATTTCAAACAATTGACATTGATCATTGAAGGCCATTTGGGTTTAAATCTGAAAAAATAAAATCATTTTTAAATTTTAAATCAGGTCATTAGCTTTTAAGTTAATTTAAGCTTTTTTTCTTCTTGTAAAGCATAAGCAAACATGACCTGAGCTTAACCGTTGAGTGTGAAATTGGTTAAGCGTCAGAAAAAAAGACGCAAAGTGCAATGCAATTTTCTGGTTTATTTAATATTCCGCTTTAATGCGACGACTTACTGGCTCTGCTGCTCTGTTGTCGCTTTTGAGGCTTTTGGGCTTCTCCTTCAATTTGGTTGAAATGTACGCAATGTTTTTTAATTAAATTTTATTTAATATTTATTTGTTTATTTAATTTAAAAGCTAATAAATATAAAATTTATTTATATGCATGTTTTCATGTCTTTCGATTATATTCTTTTGGTTTGGATTTGCTTAAATTTGCAATTTTATTTTCTTTATTTGGGATCATTGAAAAATGTGAAGGTTTCATTGCAATGGATTTCATAGCAATCGGGTAAAGTTGTAAAGTGGCGGGACATTCTCAGGTCAAAAATAAATTCACAATAGGGAAAGCTGAAAGGAAAAATAATTGAATTATATTAGTCTTTAATAAAATTGAACTTTAGAGTAATTATTCAACAGAAAACCTAAGCTAACGGCAACTTTTCTAAAGAAAACTTAAGCCAAAGTCAACTTTTCTAAAGAAAACTTAAGCCAAAGTCAACTTTTTTTTATAGAAAACTTAAGCTAACGCCAACTTTTCTATAGTAAACTTAAGCTAACGCCAACTTTCATATACAAAACTTAAGCTAACGCCAACTTTCTATTGAAAACTTAGGCTAACGCCAATTTTTCATATTAAAGATTTATTGGTTACGGATTTTAAATTCGAACATGTTTGATTTATCAGTCAGTGAATTTTATGTTAAAAAAAAATATTTAATTTTTTTCTATTCGAATTTTTTCTGCCTGAAAAAATTCGCGGCTCGTTTGAGCCAGAAAAAAATCTTCTTTGTTGGCCATTTTGTTGCTGTTATTGTTCATTTTTTCTATAATAAATAAAAAACGTTTGATAAACTCTATTTACTAAAAGAAACCAAAATTTAAAAATGTTTTGTTAGAGGTTTTTATTTTGTTGCTGATGCTGATGATGTCGATACTGTGAAACAACATAATTGAAAAGTTAGCAATGAAAGCAACAACAGGCAACAAAAAAACTAATACCTCACGATACGAAATACAAAATCAACTAAAATCGAAATTGCATAATTAAATACGCACAGAGAAAATTTATTCATTTACGCTAAAACGAGAATAAACGGAAAGATTGGACACGGAAAATAGGCAACAGTTGCTGGATTTTCATTATTTAAGGCTCATATTATTTAAAATATTCTAGTTTTACGATCTTAGAGTAACAATGGTAAATTTTTAGCACTTTTGATTTTTTGCCAATTTTTTAAAAAATTAAAATTTTTGGATTTGGCACATTCGGATTTTTTGACATTGTAATGTAGATAACTCCAAAATTTTGGATCACACAAAAAACTTATGATAGAACTTTTTAAGGGCCATATTGTTCCTAATCTATTGATAAAGTTTCAATGAAATTGGATGAGTGGTTTTCGAGATATATTAAACTAACTAGAATATCATCTGCATGGAAATTTTTTGCATAAAAATTGGGTATTTTCAGGTTATTCTTCATAAAATTACTACTAATCGATGGATTTTCATAATATAAAGCTCATATTATTTAAAACATTTAAAGTTTTACTATTGTTGAGGAATGACATTCAATTTTTGCCACTTTCGATTTTGACGAATTTTTAAAAAAATAAAACTTTTTCCAATTTTTCACAAAAACTACATTAAAATGTAAATAACTCTAAAACTTTTGATGACACAAAAAACTTATATTTCAACTTTTTAAGGGCCATATTGTTCTTTATCTACTAATAAAATTTTAATAAAATTGGTTGAGAGGTTTTTAAGATATGTTAAACTAACTAGAATATCATCTGCATGACAAATTCTTGGGTAAAAATTGGGTATTTTCAGTTTATTCTTCATAAAATCAGTAATAATCGTTAGATTTTCATAATGTAAAGCTTATATTATTGTAAACATTTATAGTTTTGCTATTGTTAAAGAACAATGGTAAATTTTTTCCATTTTCGATTTTTGACGAATTTTTAAAAATAATTTAATTTTTTCGATTTTTCACAAAAAAAAAAAATATTTTTTTACATTGTAAAGTAAATGACTACAAATCCTCAGATCATACAAAAAACTTGTATTAGCACGTCTTAAGGGAAATATTGTTCTTCATCTATTGATGTATTTTCAATGAAATTGGATGAGTTGTCTTTAAGATATGTTAAGCAAACTAGAATAACCTCTTCATGACAAATTATTCTATAAAAATTGGGTGTTTTAACATTATTGTTCATAAAATCACTACTTACAGCTGGATTTTCATAATGTAATTCTTTTACTATTTAAAACATTTCTAGTTTTACTATTGTCGAAAAAAGATGTTAAATTTTTGCCACTTTCGATTTTTTTTAGCAAAAAAAAAAAAAAAAGAAATTTTTTTACATTGTAATGTAAATAACTCTAAAACTTTTGATCATACAAAAAACTTGTATTAGACCGTCTTAAAGGTAATTTTGTTCTGCATTCATTGTTATATTTGCAATAAAATCTGACCAGAGGTTAACAAGATATAGTAAACTTACTAAGCCAACTACTTTTTTATGAATTACTTAAAATTTATTTTTTTCGATTTTTGTACAAAAATATGGTTTTTTTATATTGAGATATAAATAACTCCAAAACCGTAGATCACACAAGAAACTTGTATTAAATGGACTTGAGGGAAATGTTGTTCTTCATATAGTGATGTATTTTCAATAAAATTGGATAAGTGGTTTTCGAGATATGTTGAACTAACTAGAATACTTATTATTACAATTTCTTCAGTAAAAATTGGGTATTTTCATGGTATTCTTCATAAAATCACTATTAATAGTAGGATTTTCATAATATAAAGCTTATATAATTTTAAACATTCAAGTTTTACTATTCTTAAGGAACACTGGTAAATTTTTGGCATTTTCGACTTTTGACAAATTAAAAAAAAAAAATACTTTTTTTAGATTTTCAAAAAAAAAATATATTATAATGTAAATAACTCCAAAACTTTTGATCACACAAAAAACTTATATTAGAACGACTTTAAAGATAATTTTGTTTTGCATTTATTTCTATATTTTCAACAAAATCGGACCAGGGGTTATCAAGATATAGTAAACTAACTCAAGTCAACTTTTGCAAAAATTAAAAAATTTTGAAAAAAAAAATATTTTAAAAAGAAAACGATTTTAGTTGCTTTGACCTTAAAATAACAACAAAATAGTTTATTTTAAATAGGGCCTTAGTTTTCTCTAAAAAATGTCCTCTACTTTATCATTTTGCCTTAACTTCCGAGTTCCTACTTTCCAAAATAACCAAACAATAAATACTCCTCTAAATAAAAATAAAACTAGATAAAAAATTCATCGAAAAAAACAAAAAAAAAAACTTACACTGGCTGAAACCACAAAAAACATTGATATGTACATAAAATACCAAATGGGCGTCGAAATTCACCATCGGGCGTTTGTATTGAACCCGAATTATGCTTCTTCCAACATTGTGAACTCCATCCTTTAATGTTCAGTCAAATCGGTTGTTTCGTGGGCACACAAAATTGAGGCAAGTAAGGGAAATTGAGATTGGGGATGTTTGTGGCATCGGGGAGGAGGGGGTGTAAAAGTATCAGTGTTTGGTGGTAGTTGTTTGTTATGTTTTAATGCCAAAAGCCAAAAATTGATAGAAATTGTTGTTAGAGTATCATCATAAAGTAAAAATGCAGTGGCAGAAAGACGGCAATATCGGCAATGATATAAAAATTGTTCAATATTAATAAAGGCACGTTTTGGATGTAAAATGAAATTAAGCCCCGGCCACAGAAAAAAACACACAGCATTTCAGATTGTCAGAAAAGAAATAATATATAAAAAGGGAAATTAAAAGCAAGACCGCAATATATTTTAGTTTTAAAAATTTTTCTTTTAATTTTTTAAATTTTTTTCGAAATCACTTTTTTCAAAATTTGAAAAATTTTTGAATTTTCATTATAGTATCCTTTTTTTCCACACATACATACCACCCTCCGTTAATTGACTATAAAATATGATTAAAATTATAATTAAATGTAAAAATTTCTTTAATGATTTTTCATAAATTTTTTCCATTTTCGTTTTTTCATAGCATTTTAAAAAAATTCTTTAACTCAAATTTTTTTGTTAAAAATTTCGATTCAAAATTTTCTGTTTCAAATTTCGAGATATTTTTAACCGATTTCAAACTAACGCTTTCAACACTACCGCTTTAGAAAAGTCTACAGCTTAAACTAATATCACTTACTTAGATTCAAAGAGAAATTACTTAACCATACAACACTTTTAATCACTCTCTCTTTCTCTATCTCTCTCTTTAATAAAAAAGTCTAAGAAAGGTCAAGAAGAACGACTAGAAAATGAGCTACAGTTTTCCTAGATTGTAAAATGATAAGTATTCTTATAAAATTATATATATTCTTGCTAAAACAGTTAAAATAAACATTCTCTCTTAAGAGAATTTTAATACACTACAACAACTATAACAAACCCTCTCTTTTCGACTTTTTTGATCACCCATGATCATACTTTCGATCTCAAATGTATAACCATTATTTAAACATTTTAAAATTCCATTCCCAAATCTACCCCAAACACATTTTAAAACTCATCTCTTTAAATAAAAAATCTTTTTTAAACCTAAATTCTTCTCAACCCTTTTCTCACAAATATTTTCCTTTACCCCTCTCTTATAGCCTAATCCATCTCTTTTTTTTCTTGTAAATTTTTTACTCTTGTTTTTTCTCTTTCCTTTTTTCGGATTTCTTTTCAATTTCTTTTTATATTTTTCCTTTATCTTTAAATTGTCTTCAATTGATGATAATTGTGCACAAATTTAGCTTTAATCCGATTATGTAGAATTTTTTCACAATTTTTTTTGTCGACATCTTCATTGTGTTCTTGCTCTCGAACAGATAAAATCTTGACACCTTTGGAAAAAAAAAAAACAAATGTTTAATACGAGTATTATTTTCTGCGTCTTAAGGCAATTTGCTTAGAATACCCTATTGTCAGCTAAATAGACTAAGTCATAGCTTAAGATACTATTTAAAACAGCAGCGGCTGCAAGCGAAAACGATCCCGAGGTAACTCTTAAAAGAGAACTGGTAAAAAATCTTCACAATTAATGTAAAAAATGTCCAAAAGTACTGAAATATAGCTCTAATACAATTATTTACATGAGGTAAACAATGTACGGAATTATATTATGGCAATAAAACAAAATAAAGGTTTATATTTTTCAATAAAAAATAGAAATCTATGAAAAATTTTCATAGAAAATTAAAAAATCTTCAATAAATTTTAAAATTAAGCGGGAATTTAATAGTTTACCTCTGTTGGATAATTGTTTACATCACATTATGTAAATATTATACATCAGATAATTTCATTTTTTGTTTTAATACTTCATTTCTTATTATAAAAATCAAAATTTCAGTGAACAGAGGCGATATTTGAATTGTTTACACAAGGTAGATAATTGTTTACTCGAGGTAAATGATGTAAAGAATTGCAATTTTGCCTAAAATTCTGATTTCTTGTTATAAAAAACAAGATTTAAGTGACAAAGATCAAAATATTTAATAGTTTACATGAGTAGATAATTGTTTACATGAGGTAAACAAAGTAAAAAATGCAACATTTGCCTAAGTTTTTATTTTATGTTTTCAAAATCAAGATTTAAGTTTAAAAAAACTGTAAATTATATTAATTACATGGAATAGACAATTGTTGACATGAGGTAAATAATGTAAAGAATTAAAATTCTTTTTAAATATATTATTTTTTGATATAAAACCATGAATTATGTGCTTAAAATGAGAAAATTTAATAGTTTACATGAGGCAGATAATTGTTTACATGAGGTAGATAATTGTTTACATGAGGTTAACAATGTAAAGAATCAAAATTCATCATAAATATTATACTTTTTTGTATAAAAATATGAATTATGTGTTTAAAATGAGAAAACTTAATAGTTTACATGAGGTAAATAATTGTTTACATGGGGTAAACAAAGAAAAAAATTTAACATTTGTCAAAGTTTTTTATTTCATGTCATTAAATTCAAGATTTAAGTTAAAAAAAACTGTTAATTATATTAATTGCATGGAACAGACAACTGTTGACATGAGGTAAATAATGTAAAGAATTGAAATCCTTCATAAATTTAATGCTTTTTGATATTGAACCATGAATTATGTTTTAAAAACTGGAATATTTAATAGTTTACATGAGGTAAATAATTGTTTACATGAGGTAAACAAAGAAAAAATTCAACATTTGCCTAAGCTTTTTTATTTCTTGTCATTAAAACTATGATTTAAGTCAAAGAGAACTTTAAATTATATTGATTACATGTAACAGACAACTATAGACATGAGGTAAATAATGTAAAGAGTTGAAATTCTTCATATATATAATAATTTTTAAAATCAAACCACGAATTATGTTTTAAAGACGAGAATATTAAATAGTTTACATGAGGTAGATAACTGTTTACATGAGGTAAACAAAGTAAAAAATTCAACATTTCCCTAAATTGTTTATTTCATGTTTTTAAATTTAATTTTCAAGTTTAAAAAAAAACTGTAAATTTTATTAATTACATAGAACAGGCAACTGCTGGCATGAGGTAAATAATGTAAAGAATTGAAATTCTTCATAAATATTACATATTTTGACATAAAATTATGTGTTATGTGTTTAAGATGAGAAAATGTAATAGTTTACATGAGGTAGAAAATTGTTTACATGATGTAAACAATGTAAAAATGAAACATTTGTCTATGTTTTCTATTTATTGTTATTAAATTTATGATTTAAGTTCAATAGAATCGAAAATTACATTAATAACATAGAACAGACAACTGTTGACATGAGGTAAATAATGTAAATAATTTAAATTTTTCATAAACATGATATCAAACCATGAATTATGTTTTAAAGACGAGAATAATTACTAGTTAACATGAGGTAGATAATTGTTTACATGAGGTAAATAATGTAAAAAATTGAACATTTGCCTAAGTTTTTTATTTCTTTTTATTAAAATCAAGATTTAAGTTAAGTACAAAAAAAGTATAAATTATATTAATTACATGCAACAGACAACTGTTGACATGAGGTAAATAATGTAAAAAATTAAAATCTTTTATAAATATAATACTTTTGGATATAAAACCATGAATAATGTTTTTAAAATGAGAAAATTTAATTTACGTGAGGTAGATAATTGTTAACATGAGGTAAACAATGTAAAAAACGAAACATATGCCTAAGTTTTTTATTTATTGCTATTAAATTCATGACAAAAGTTTAATAGAATGGAAAATTATATTAATTACATATAAAAATAGGAAATTTTTGAAAAATTTTCTATAAAAATAGGAAATTTTTGAAAAATTTCCTTTAAAATAGGAAATTTTTGAAAAATTTCCTATAAAAATAGGAAATTTTTGAAAAATTTTCTATAAAAATAGAAAAATTTTGAAAAATTTCCTATAAAAATAGGAAATTTTTGAAAAATTTCCTATAAAAATAGGAAATTTTTGAAAAATTTCCTATAAAAATAGGAAATTTTTGAAAAATTTCCTATAAAAATAGGAAATTTTTGAAAAATTTCCTATAAAAATAGGAAATTTTTGAAAAATTTCCTATAAAAATAGGAAATTTTTGAAAAATTTCCTATAAAAATAGGAAATTTTTAAAAAATTTCTTATACAAATATAAAATTTTTGAAAAATTTCCTATACAAATATAAAATTTTTGAAAAATCTCCCATAAAAATATAAAATTTTTGAAAAATTTTCTTATAAAAATAGGAAATTTTTGAAAAATTTCCTATAAAAATAGGAAATTTTTGAAAAATTTCCTATAAAAATAGGAAATTTTTGAAAAATTTCCTATAAAAATAGGAAATTTTTGAAAAATTTCCTATAAAAATAGGAAATTTTTGAAAAATTTCCTATAAAAATAGGAAATTTTTGAAAAATTTCCTATAAAAATAGGAAATTTTTGAAAAATTTCTTATAAAAATAGGAAATTTTTGAAAAATTTCTTATAAAAATAGGAAATTTTTGAAAAATTTCTTATAAAAATAGGAAATTTTTGAAAAATTTCCTATAAAAATAGGAAATTTTTGAAAAATTTCCTATAAAAATAGGAAATTTTTGAAAAATTTCCTATAAAAATTGGAAATTTTTGAAAAGTTTCCTATTAAAACAGGAAGTTTCCTATAAAAATAGGAAATTTTTGAAAACTTTCCTATACAAATAGGAAATTTTTGAAAAATTTCCAATAAAAATAGGAAATTTTTGAAAAATTTCCTATAAAAATAGGAAATTTTTGAAAAATTTCCTATAAAAATAGGAAATTTTTGAAAAATTTCCTATAAAAATAGGAAATTTTTGAAAAATTTCCTATAAAAATAGGAAATTTTTGAAAAATTTCCTATAAAAATAGGAAATTTTTGAAAAATTTCCTATAAAAATAGGAAATTTTTGAAAAATTTCCTATAAAAATAGGAAATTTTTGAAAAATTTCCTATAAAAATAGGAAATTTTTGAAAAATTTCCTATAAAAATAGGAAATTTTTGAAAAATTTCCTATAAAAATAGGAAATTTTTGAAAAATTTCCTATAAAAATAGGAAATTTTTGAAAAATTTCCTATAAAAATAGGAAATTTTTGAAAAATTTCCTATAAAAATAGGAAATTTTTGAAAAATTTCCTATAAAAATAGGAAATTTTTGAAAAATTTCCTATAAAAATAGGAAATTTTTGAAAAATTTCCTATAAAAATAGGAAATTTTTGAAAAATTTCCTATAAAAATAGGAAATTTTTGAAAAATTTCCTATAAAAATAGGAAATTTTTGAAAAATTTCCTTTAAAAATAGGAAATTTTTGAAAAATTTCCTATAAAAATAGGAAATTTTTGAAAAATTTCCTATAAAAATAGGAAATTTTTGAAAAATTTCCTATAAAAATAGGAAATTTTTGAAAAATTTCCTATAAAAATAGGAAATTTTTGAAAAATTTCCTATAAAAATAGGAAATTTTTGAAAAATTTCCTATAAAAATAGGAAATTTTTGAAAAATTTCCTATAAAAGTTGGAAATTTTAGAAAAATTTTTGAAAAACTTCCTATAAAAATAGGAAATTTTTGAAAAATTTCCTATAAAAGTAGGAAATTTTTGAAAAATTTCCTATAAAAATAGTAAATTGTTGAACAATTTCCTATAAAAATAGGAAATTTTTAAAAAATTTCCTTTAACAATAGGAAATTTGTCTTATTATTGTCTTATTATGTCTATTATTTTTTAATGCCTTTACTATTAATAGGTTCATTGACCTGTAATGACTTTCTGTTTTAATTCATTTAAGTAAATTATAAGATTCTTAATTAATTTGTTTCCATTTATTTCCTAATTTTCTTGTCAATTTACGAATGTTGCAAGTAGTACTGCAGACAACTTGCCACATGCAACTTGACTACAACAATGTTGAGTACTTGAAGCTCTTCAGACAATTATTGTTGAGTTTTTTTTTCTCAAATGTAGAGCAGCAGATGTCAACAATCGTTAGATAAATTGATCTGATAATTATTTGATATACACAGAGAGATCCCATGTGTGGTTGCCAATGATACAGACTAAGAAATAGGCTAAGTCATAGACTAAGACTGATTGGAAGGTACGCGACTAGGCTGAACTGTGCCTAAGCTTTCTCTCATGGGATAATGGTTGTATCCGAATCAGGGTAAAAACGGTATACCCTCTTTTTTATGGGACTTTTCAAAACGACCATACGGCAAATCAGTTGTGTGGATGTACAACATCTATTATAGAGTTTTTGCTCATAGTCCAAATGACTCTTATAGCTAGACTGCCATATTTACTTTTACATATTTGTATGTCGTCACCTAAAATGCAAAAGTGCGTAACTGACACAAAAACAAGGCATGGATTTTTTGATTCATTATGGACTTATATCGACTAGGAGCATCGAAAATAACGAAAAAATTAATTTTTATTTTTGTTGCGCTCTTTTGCATTTCAGGTGACGATGTTTTTGTATTTACTTAAGAATTTACCTAAAATTTTGCAAAGATTTTCTAATTTTTAGTTGATTAGAATTGTTATCAACTTTTATGATTTATTATATTTAAGCAATTCTAAAAGTTTAAAACTTTAGCTATAAATTCTATAAATTACGATTTTCTGAAAGCTATTTATAGACATGTTTTGAAAAGTTTAAAAGGAGATAAATTTAAATAGTGAAACTAGAGGCAAATTTTGAAAATAATTTTCTTTAAAAGACAATGAATTGGCTTTTTGTAATATTTATAATTGAGTCCTTCTTCAGTATGATTTGGTCTAAAACTTCCGCAGTTTACGAGGTCAAGTCCCATTGTTGTGAAAAATTACATGACTTGGGTAAGTTTGATTCGTTTTTGAAGTCTTAAGCATTTACTTCAATTTAATGTTTCTTAACCCTTTCAGGCTATCTTAAGCTTTGCCAAAAAACTTATTTTCTAATATTTCAAAAAGTCTGCCAATTCCAATGCGATGACAAAGGCAATTTAAAGTATGACTTTTTCTAACCATATCAGTTCAAATTTCTATTATATATATATATTTAAAAATTTCAGTACCGACTTTTGTAAAAAAACTCGCCTAATTGGTACTGATTATCCCTTGTGTGATGATCTCTATTGCAAAAGAAAGGATCAAAGTGGTTCAGCTAAAGAAGATAGTCCAGCTAAAGAAGTGGGTCCACCTAAAGAAGTACCAGCCCCTAAAGAAGATAATCCAATCAAAGAAGATGGTCCAGCCAACGAAGTAGAACCAGCTAATGAAGCTATAAAAATAAGAAATTTTTGAAAAATTTCCTATAAAAATAAGAAACTTTTGAAAAATTTTCTATAAAAATAAGAAATTTTTGAAAAATTTCCTATAAAAATAAGAAATTTTTTTTAAAATTTCCTATAAAATAATAAATTTTTGAAAAATTTGTTAAAAAATAAATTTTTTTTTAAATTTCCTTTAAAATTAAGAAATTTTTAAAAAATTACCTATAAAAATAAGAAATTTTTGGATATTTTTTTATAAAAAAAATTTCCTATAAAAATAATTTTTTTTTTTATAAAAATAAAAAACTTTTAAAACATTTTCTATAAAACCAAAAATTGTTTGAAAAATTTCTAAAAAAATAACAAATTTTTGAAAGATTTCCTATTACAATAAGGATTTTTTTAAAAATATCCTATAAAAATTAGAATTTTTGGAAAATTTCCTATAAAGACAAGAACTTTTCGAAAAATTTTCTACAAAAATAAGAAATTTTTTAAAAATTTCCCATAAAAATAAAAATTTCCTATCAAAATAAGAAATTTTTCAAAAATTTACTATAAAGATAGGAAATTTTTGAAAAATTTCCTATAAAAATAAAAAAATTTTGAAAAAATTGCCTATAAAAATAGGAAATTTTTGAAAAGTTTCTTATAAAAATAGGAAATTTTTGAAAAATTTTCTATAAAAATAGCAAATTTTTGAAAAATTTCTTATAAAAATAGGAAATTTTTGAAAAATTTCCTATAACAATAGGAAAATTTTGAAAAATTTCCTATTAAAATAGGAAATTTTTGAAAAATTTCTTATTAAAATGGGAAATTTTTGAAAAATTTCCTAAAAAAATAGGAAAATTTTGCCATAAAAATGAGAAATTTTGAAAAATTTACTAAAAAAATAATAAATATAAGAAATTTTTGAAAATTTTTTGAAATTTTTAAAAAATTCCCTATAAAAATAAAAAAATTTTGAAAAATTTCCTATAATAATAGGAAATTTTTGAAAAATTTCTTATAAAAATAGGAAATTTTTGAAAAGTTTCATATAAAAATAGGAAATTTTTGAAAAATTTCCTATAAAAATAGGACATTTTTGAAACATTTCCCATAAAAATAAGAAATTTTCAAAAAGTTTCTTTTAAAAATAAGAAATTTTTGAAAAATTTCTTATAAAACTGAGAAATTTTTGAAAAATTTCCTATCAAAATAAGAAATTTTTGTAAAATTACCTTTAAAAATAGGAAATTTTTGAAAAATTTCCTATAAAAATAGGAAATTTTTGAAAAATTTCCTATAAAAATAGGAAATTTTTGAAAAATTTCCTATAAAAATATAAAATTTTTGAAAAATTTCCTATAAAAATAGGAAATTTTTGAAAAATTTCCTATAAAAATAGGAAATTTTTGAAAAATTTCCTATAAAAATAAGAAATTTTTGAAAATTTCTTATTTTAATACGAAACGTTTTCGCACACAAAAATTATAGCAGTTGTCCTTAATGTGCTCTATATTTTTATAAAGCCCACAATTTGTTTCCATCTTATCCAGAAAATAATTATTCTTGACCACATGCAATCAATAAACATGAAAATTGTTCTACCATAAATGTCATAACATAAATAAATATAACCCCTCAAGGCTAAAGGCCAAAATGGCCACTTCTAAATAAGTTTATGCATAAAATTTTCTTTAAGATAAATTATTTTATTAACACTTCAAAGCCAAATAAGCCATATAGAAAAAATTTTCCCCAAAAGCCAAATTTTTGCTATTTTCAATTTTTAGTTCAGAGCTTCAATACTCAACGTATGTATGACCTTAGAATTACTATTTTTTCTGATGTTCTGAATCTAAAACCAAATTAATTTTATTATTTATGAGGCATTTGATGTTATTGTTGTGGATACTATTGTACAATTTTTTGTTTTTTTTCGGTTTTCATATAATCACATTTAACACCCAAAACAAAATACTAGAGAAATTTTCCTGATACGTAGAATCAAGTGAAAACAAATGTATTTGAATGTTGAGCTTAAATCAAGTGATAAATTTGAGTTTTTGTATGCAAATAATAGTAATAGGCGATAATATGCAAAATGGGCAAACACATAAATACAACAATTTTCGAACAAAAAAACAATAAACATAAATAAACAAAGTCATATACGAGGGTTGGTAGAAGAGGTTTACTGTTTATATT
Source organism: Stomorhina lunata (assembly GCA_933228675.1). Taxonomy (NCBI): domain Eukaryota; kingdom Metazoa; phylum Arthropoda; class Insecta; order Diptera; family Rhiniidae; genus Stomorhina; species Stomorhina lunata. The sequence continues at coordinate 14,649,978 of OW121743.1, forward strand.
TGCGTTGTTACGAAAAATAATTTTTCTAAATTTTTTGATAAGTTTTGTATTCTATAGGCAAAAATTTAATTTTGTATTGAGTTAAGAAGATTGTTTTTAATATTTCCCGATATTCTTTTTCTCTATTCTAAATTTAGTCGTCATAGCTTTTACAATTGTATTCAATTTATCAGCATTCATGTGTTTCCCGGGGCAGGGTTATATATGAGCTCTAACAAAATGTGAACCGATTTCGCCCACTTTCAGTACACAACTTCTGTTCATCAGAAATACTTTTGTACAATTTTGTCTCTCTAGCTCTTGTAGTTAAGGAGCTATCGCACTTTTATCTAACGGACAGACGGACATAAACCGTCTTTTCTTTTTGTATTTTTGTGTTTCCGTAAGTTTTTTATATGGGAGCTATGGTCCAATGATGACCGATTGTGACACAATTTTGCACACTGGCTGACATTGACATAAGACTTCCTTGTCCTATATTTAGTGACCAAAGCAGTTACAGTTTATCATTTATTGGTATTTAAGTGTATCTTAGGTGAAATTTTGGCTGTTTCCGTTAGTTTTTTGTATGGAAGCTATGGTTAAATGTGAACCGATTTCGATGAAATTTTATATCCTGCCTACATTTATCATAGCTGTTATGATTCGTCAGTTATTAGCAAATAGCGGTTAGGCTAGACCAGGTTGTACAGGAGCTATGGTCAAATGTGAACCGATTTTGCCCGATTTGAATACCAAAATTTTCTAAGACCGACAGACAGACAGATAGACAGACAGACAGACAGACAGACAGACAGACAGACAGACAGACAGACAGACAGACAGAAAGACAGACAGACAGACAGACAGACAGACAGATAGATAGACAGACAGACAGACAGACAGACAGACAGACAGACAGACAGACAGACAGACAGACAGACAGACAGACAGACAGACAGACAGACAGACAGACAGACAGACAGACAGACAGACAGACAGACAGACAGACAGACGGACAGACAGAAAGACAGAAAGACAGACAGACAGACAGACAGACAGACAGACAGACAGACAGACAGACAGACAGACAGATAGACAGACAGACAGACAGACAGACAGACAGACAGACAGACAGATAGACAGACAGACAGACAGACAGACAGACAGACAGACACAGCTTAGAATAGACGAGGTTGTACGGGAGCTATGGCCAAATGCGAACCGATTTTGCCCGATTTGAATACCAAAATTTTCTAAGAAATGAAGAATATTTATGCCAAATTTCAGTCACCTATATCCTTTCGTTAAGGTTTTATCGTGCCAACAATAGGCAGACTGACAGACATACGGACAGACAGACAGAGACAGACAGACAGACAGACAGACAGACAGACAGACAGACAGACAGACAGCCAGACAGACAGACAGAGGCAGAGACAGACAGACAGACAGACAGACAGACAGACAGACAGACAGACAGACAGACAGACAGACAGACAGACAGACAGACAGACAGACAGACAGACAGACAGACAGACAGACAGACAGACAGACCGACAGACATGCAGACAGACAGACAGACAGACAGACAGACAGACAGACAGACAGACAGACAGAGAGGCAGACAGACAGACAGACAGACAGACAGACAGACAGACAGACAGACAGACAGACAGACAGACAGACGGGCAGACAGACAGACAGACAGACAGACAGACAGACAGACAGACAGACAGACAGACAGAGAGGCAGGCAGACAGAGAGGCAGACAGACAGACAGATAGACAAACAGACAGACAGACAGTTATTAATTCCTACTTACTTCTAATTACGTGCAACATAATTGACCAACATATTGTTGCCGCTCCCACTCGTTGAACTCTCTACACTAGACCCTCTATTTGTGTCTTGGCATCATTTGACTTTCTTCTTCTTCTTGACTTTCTCCTTCTCCTAGGCATTCTTCTTCTCCTTGGCATAACTTAGATTATCTCCTAGTCTTTCGGATTTGCTGAAACGATAAGAAAGCTTTGGCAAATGTGATTCGCTCCGTTAAAATGGATGTAATCCATTGGCCCTCGAGGAAAGCTACATGCATAAAATTTATAACCTCTTTCCAAAATTGCAAGATTTTGTATCCCCACACTTTGTTTATTTTTAACCATACCGATATCTCTCAAACCAACCCTCGTTTGTTTTCTCCTAAGCTTTCGTAAAAGCTTTTTCGAAAATTTCAATAAATTTTTTATACGATTTGCTTATTTTTTTTTTGTTGTACCCAAGTTTTTGTGTAATTTACCTTAATCAATGGTGAGAACAAAACAATAATACGATGATTATACAAACATTTTTGAATTGGACATAGACACTCGAGAAAAATTTATAGTTAAAATGTAAAGCTAAAGGTAGGAATTTCTTGATGCCATAAAAAGGCTTGGGAATTAATTTTTTGATTTGAGTGTTTTTTTTTTTTGGAGAATTATTGTGTGATTTATATGTGATGTTTGTGGAATATATTTCTAAAATGTTTGCATAGATTTTAGTATAAGCTAAACACTTTTTCCCAAAAGCAGACACGGAAAGTTTTGGTTTTAAATATTTCGGTGTGAATTTTTTTGAAAAAAATTAACGAGTTCAAAAATTTAGTTTTCTTGCAAAATGTTAAAATACTTCTGGATCTTACTGTGTTTGACCACAGCCTGTTGTTGGGGTTTTGGACAGTTTCATATGAAAAAGTATACGCCACGCCACGATTCCAGTGAAGAGGATAATAGTGTCTTAAGTGAGTCCTTTTAAAGGGATTTGAAAGATTTTAAGAAACTTTCTAAAAACCAAATTTTATTTAAAAAGGAACCTATCGCCGCTGCTTATGGGAACAATCCAAGTCCTTGCCCAGACGTTTGGTATTGCTGAGTTTATGCTCGAATTTATTTTGTGAAAATAATCAAATTGTTCCACGATCCAGGTCTATTTTTGTAGTGGAAAAAATGACTAGACACAATGAGTACTTAGAAGCAAATTTTTTTTCAAAATTTCTAGAATATTTATTTGAAATTTGTTGTTAAGTGTTTAAAGGATTTCTTTAATTTTTGTTTTTATTTCTTATTTTTTCTATACGATCCTCGACTCAGCTGCCTGGATATCTTACCCGATCAATGCAAACAGGGTGATGAGGAGGAATTGATGTATAAACCCTTTCCCGACTGCTGCCCGGTCTATTGTAATTTGAAGCGTCGCATGAATCGTTTGAAGACTATGCATTTTAGACATCGCATGCTGCTTAATATGCAGCGACAACAGGCCGCTGGGGCCACTAATTTGTTGCTAAATGAATATGGTTTGGATAGTCTTTAGAAGGGGATAACTTCACCTTCTTAAAGTCATAAATAAAGCCAGAATGAACCACTATCTTAAAAAGTTATAAAGAATAAAGTGTCAAATTTATGAAAAAAAAATTTGAAATATATATAAAAATTTTAAAATTTTACTAATATAAAACTAATATTGGTATTAATGCCAATAATAAACCAAATCATGCCTGAAAGACTAAAAATCTAGAATATCCTTTTAAAAACTAACTTAAAAATTTACATTTTACTCTCAGGCCCCACCTCTGCTGATCCCTTTGAGTACCCCTTTTTCCAATTCAAATGTGCGTAATTACTAATTTCTAGAACAATTTTATTAATGTCTTGTTTTACTGATTAAATTAATTAACAATTGCTACAACAATGCACTCAATTGATACAAATTAATAGTTCCATAGAAAAATTTTAATTCAAAATAAACAGAAACAAAAAAAAAGTTCTCATACAAGATGAAATAAATTGATAGCTCTTTAAATGGAAGCCCACGAAGAAGCCATGAATAACCCAACTAGTGAACATAACTAGACAGACTGACAGCTAGAGAAAAATTATGCATATTTGTTTTAAAGAGCCTATTAAATTGAATATGTGCAGCGAAAGCAGGGATGGCCAACCAATTTCCCGTAGAAAGGTTATATATAAGAGTAAGGAGACAATTAAAAATGAATCTTATATAAATAATTTGTAATTACTTTTATCCATACCTAAGATCAGTTAAAAACTAGGATTTTTCAGTGGAGACACCTGTCGGCAATTGGTCATAACAACTTAGAAACCTTTGTCGGCCTAAGCGCATCAACTTTGCTATAGATCATAGCCTGATCAAATGTACAATTTACGATTCAATTCATTTTAAGTGGCGCCATCTGTCGGCCAAGTTTCATGTTAGTCATACTAACATGAAACTTTCGTCGGCTCATACAACTTTGCTAAATATCATAACATGATTAAATTTGTATATACATACATATATAGCAGAATATAACTTATAGAGTTTATACAATATATGGAAACTATATTATATCTACACTATGTAAATTTAAAAAATTTCCATGGATTTGATAAACTCGAAAAAATACTACATAAATAATTTGTTACAAGAAAAGTCGGAATAAAGCCTAAACATTTGGTTTGGATAGGTGAGTCCGTTCTTGAGTAATAAAATGACAACGAAAAGTGGCATTAATTTTTATATATGCATTTATGAGCTACAACTTTTATATAGCTATAGATCATGCCATGATCAAATCTACAGTTTACGATTCAATTTATTTTGAATAAGTTTCAGTGGCGCCACCTGTCTGAAATTGGTCATACTTTGAAACCCTCGTCGGCTTATGCTCAATAACTTTTATAAAGATCATAACTATATCAAGTTTTTATAGAAGAAAATATATTACAGAGTTTATACTTTACATGGAAATTAAATTATACAATATGTAAATATAAAAAATTTCCATGGATTACATAAACTCTAAAAGAAAATCAAATGAACAGTTTACCATTTAATTTATTTAGAATAATTTTCAGTGGCGCCACCTATCAGAAATTGATCACATCAATTTAGAAACTTTCGTCGGCTTGTGCGCAACAACTTTGCCAAAGATCATAACAAAATCAAATTTGTATAGAAGAAGATAATTTACAGAGTATATACAATATATGGAAACTATATTATACAATATGTATATATAAAAAATTTCCATGGATTTGATAAACACGAAAAACTACTATATAATAAATTTGTTACAAAAAAAGCCTAAACATTTGGTAAGGATGGGTGAAACCGTTCTAGACAGGCGCCACCTGTCGTAAATTGGTCATTCCAACATTAAAAACCTCGTCGGCTTATGCGCAACAACTTTTATAAAGATCATAACTATATCAAGTTTTTATAAAAGAAGATATATTACAGAGTTTATACTTTATATAAAAATTAAATTATACAATATGTAAATATAAAAAATTTCCATGGATTACATAAACTCTAAAAGAAAATCAAATGAACAGTTTACCATTCAATTTATTTTGAATAGTTTTCAGAAATTGATCATACCAATTTAGAAACTTTCGTCGGCTCATGCGCAACAACTTTGCCAAAGATCATAACAAAATCAAATTTGTATAGAAGAAGATAATTTATAGAGTTTATACAATATATGGAAAATATATTATAAAATATGTTAATATAAAAAATTTCCATGGATTTGATAAACTCTAAAAAATACTATATAATTAATTTCTTATAAAAAATGTGATAAATGAAGAACCGCTCTACGGATTTTGAGAACCGCTCTACTTTCAACAGAAATGGGGCCCAAATTTTTGTTTGTCAACTTCATATCTTTTTTTTAAGGTTTAAAATTTATTCTTTTAATAAAAAAATTCGTTTAAATATTTACACTCTGATACACTAAAAAACTCGGGAAACGTCCTTGCTTGGGTTGCTTATTGAATACATGACAAATCGCGAAAAGAATTCAGAAAAACGTCCATGTTTAGCCAATTTAAACGAGGTTTGTCAACTAATCCGTAGCTCAGCCAAATTGTATCAAATTTTTTTTTATCAGCAAATAAAAGAAAACTAATTTCGCTTTAGAATGACATATCATTTTTGAAACATTTGTATATCAAAAGTATTATTTGTTTGTTAAAAATATCTAAAAAATTAAATTTTTCCACTTTTTTGACTATAGTAGCTTTTATTGCTTATTCTTGTATATAAAAATTAATGCAACTTTTCATTGTAATTTTATAACTCAAGACCGGGATCACCTATCTAAACCAAATGTTTGGACTTTGTTTGGAATATTTAGTTAATAGTTTATGTGAAGTTTGCTAAAAATCAGTCAAGCGGTTTTTGATTTATCACATTTTTTGTAACAAATTAATAAGTATTTTTTTTTCTAGATTTTATAAAATCCATGGAAATTTTTTATATTTAAACATTGTAAAATATAGTTTCCATATATTGTATAAACTCTGTGCAGACAAATAGTAAACTATGCATTGGATCATCTTATGATCTTTAGCAAATTTATTGCGCATGAGCCGACGAAGGTTTTTAAAGTTGGTATGACCAATTTCCGACAGGTGGTGCCATTGAAAATTACTTAAAATTAATTAAATCCAAAACTTTGCATTTGATCATCTTATGATCTTTAGCAAAGTTGTTGCTTATGAGTCGACGAAGGTTTTTAAAGTTAGTATAACCAATTTCCGACAGGTGGTGTCATTGAAAATTAGTTAAAATTTATTAAATCCTAAACTTTGCATTTGATCATGCTATGATCCTTAGCAAAGTTATTGCTTATGAGTCGACGAAGGTTTTTAAAGTTGGTATAAACAATTTCCGACAGGTGGTGCCATTGAAAATTACTTAAAATTAATAAAATCCTAAACTTTGCATTTGATCATGCTTTGATCCTTAGCAAAGTTGTTGCTTATGAGTCGACGAAGGTTTTTAAGTTGGTTTGATTAATTTCCGATATATGGTGCCATTAAAAATTAAGCATATTTAATAAATGTTTGATTTTCTGAAATGCTTTAGTCTCTTCATCAGTCCATTTAGATTTTGCACTTTCCTTTCTTATATGCATACTTGAACTAAAAAGTAGAATGGGAATAAGTATAATGTCAAAGCATGCCGCGTGCCATGACTTGTTCTCCCAGACTGCACCAATATCTATTAAGTTTCCGAGTTCCCATTAAATAATTATAAATTATCACACACTCATCGCTCTCTACAATTTATGCTCAAGTTATGATACTCTCTTTTGGTTGCCCTTAAAATTCTTTAAAAATGTTTTTGTATTAACATTGAACTTCATAAAAAATTCTATTTATTAAAACACATAAATAAATAATAAATCCCTATGAATTAATTTACAAAAATTTAAATAAACAATGAAAAACTTCCTTATCAGTAGATCGTCGCCATAGAAAAAAAGCTGCAGGTCATCATTATGTTGTTGCTAACATGTCATCTCTTTTGGGCTCGATTTTGTGATCTTCTTCGCTCTCTCTCTCTCTCCCTCTATCTCTCTCTTTCTCTGTAGGGGACTTACAAGTACTAGCTAAAATGAGTATTGAGCTCTGCTTGGGTTTTTTTTTAGAGAAGAGCTACTTTATATTTGTTTTGAATTTAAACATTTAGTACAATTTCAAATCTCAAACCCTAAACATTAAGTCAAGTTTTTTCTTGTAAATTTTAAAATAATCTTTGTTTTTCTGTTCGATTATTAAATAAAATGCCGCTAAAACGTCATCTAGTGTTTGTAACATTTATAATTTTCAATATTTTCCTTATCTTTTTGCAAACGACAGAGGCTTATCAGGCTTTACTGCCACCAGGTTAATATAAAAATTTTAAAATTTGTTATTAAAAATTTTAAAATTTGGAATTTCTGAGCAAATTTCTTTAAACCTTTAAAAATTGTGAAAAATACGGAAATTTGCCTGAATTCCTTTGATGTTAGGAATAATTTGTTGTTAGATTTTGGTAAACTTAAAAAATTAAAAAAAAATTCTTAACTTTTCATTAATTCTCGTTAAAGTTTTAATATTTTGATAAAGTTTTGTTAAAAATTTGAAAATTTTGTTAAAAATTTGAAAATTTTGTTAAAAATTTGAAAATTTTGTTAAAAATTTTCATGGTTTTCTATTGTTTTATTTATAAAGGCGAAGATGGTAAATGCAGTTATCGTGGTGATAAATTGGAAGTGGGTACTCATTTGGGCTCTGGACCCTGCCAGAGTTTGACCTGCAAAGAGGATGGTACCACGTTGGTAGAGGGGTAAGTGTAAGCTTACTATACCCACCATCAAAAATAAGGGGGGGTATATTGAGATTGTCATTCCGTTTGTAATTTTCTTAATATTAGCTCAAAAACCAAAATTGAGTATATTTTGAATCCTTATGAAATTCTAAGACGATTGAGCGATGTCCGTCTGTCTGTCCGTCTGTATGTCTGTCTGTCTGTTGTCGGCTCAATAAAACCTCAATGAAAGAATATAGGTCACTGAAATTTGGCACAAATATTCTTAATTTCTTGGAAAATTTTGGTATTGAAATCGGCCAAAATCGGTTCACATTTGGCCATAGCTCCCGTATAACCTCGTCTAGGCTAATCGTTTATTTGCTAATAAATGACAAATTATAACAGCTATGATGACAAAATTTGGTATCTAGAAGTTTTACATAAGTACTAGGCAGCATATAAAATCATCGAAATCGGTTCACTAACCATAGCTCCCATATAAAAATTTAGGCTATTTCCTAAATTCCACCTGAAATACACTTAAATGCCAATAAATAATAAACTGTTATAGCTTTGGCCACTAAATTTAGCACAAGGAAGTCTTATGTGAATACCAGTCAGTGTGCAAAATTTTGTCACAATCGGTCACCATTTGATCATAGCTCCCATATAAAAAACTTACGGTAACACAAAAATACAAAAATAAAAGGGGGTTTATGTCCGTCTGTCCGTCAGATAAAAGCGCGATAGCTCCTTAACTACAAAAGCTAGAGAGACAAAATTGTACAGAAGTATTTTTGATATGTAACAGAAGTTGTGTACTGAAAATGGACAAAATCGGTTCACATTTAGTTAGAGCTCCCATATAACCCCGCCCCGGGAAATATATGAATGCTGATAAATTGAATACAATTGTAATAGCTATGACGGCTAAATTTAGAATAGAGAAGTTTTATGCAACTATTGGTCAGGATATCAAATTTTATAGGAATCGGTCCATATTTGACTATAGCTTTCATATAAAAAACACAAAAAAAAAGTAGCAAAGGCCAGTTAAAAGCTATTAAATTAGAAACTATGACAGCTATGGCCACTAAATTTTGCAAAAACAAGCTCTATATAAATACCAGCGAGTGTGTAAAATTTTGTTACAATCTGTCGACATTTGGCTATAATTCTTATATATATTACATCCCCTTTTTATATCTACAATCAAAAAGATTCGGAGGTATTAGGAACTCCTAACAAAATATATGGACCTGTCGTATTACTATCAACATGTTTATCCTAACTAAATATTAAGCTAAACGAAAAGTATTTAACAGGCTATTAATGCTAAACTACACCAGGTTATGAGATTAAATGTTGTGCAAAGCAAATACTAGGGAAACCACTTAGATACTTTTAAATTTTGTCACAATCGGTCACCATTTGATCATAGCTCCCATATAAAAAACTTACGGTAACACAAAAATACAAAAATAAAAGGGGGTTTATGTCCGTCTGTCCGTCAGATAAAAGCGCGATAGCTCCTTAACTACAAAAGCTAGAGAGACAAAATTGTACAGAAGTATTTTTGATATGTAACAGAAGTTGTGTACTGAAAATGGACAAAATCGGTTCACATTTAGTTAGAGCTCCCATATAACCCCGCCCCGGGAAATATATGAATGCTGATAAATTGAATACAATTGTAATAGCTATGACGGCTAAATTTAGAATAGAGAAGTTTTATGCAACTATTGGTCAGGATATCAAATTTTATAGGAATCGGTCCATATTTGACTATAGCTTTCATATAAAAAACACAAAAAAAAAGTAGCAAAGGCCAGTTAAAAGCTATTAAATTAGAAACTATGACAGCTATGGCCACTAAATTTTGCAAAAACAAGCTCTATATAAATACCAGCGAGTGTGTAAAATTTTGTTACAATCTGTCGACATTTGGCTATAATTCTTATATATATTACATCCCCTTTTTATATCTACAATCAAAAAGATTCGGAGGTATTAGGAACTCCTAACAAAATATATGGACCTGTCGTATTACTATCAACATGTTTATCCTAACTAAATATTAAGCTAAACGAAAAGTATTTAACAGGCTATTAATGCTAAACTACACCAGGTTATGAGATTAAATGTTGTGCAAAGCAAATACTAGGGAAACCACTTAGATACTTTTAAATGATGAACTATAAAGCTCTAGCTCTCTGTGAACCGCCGTGGTATAGCAGGTAAGACATCCGCCTAGCATACCAGAGGCCCAAGTTCAATCCCCGGCCAGATTCACTTGAAAAAAATAAATTTTCAAAAAAAGCGGCGGTTCACCTCATAACTCAGCTAGCCACTGGTTATTGAGTATTAGGCTATGAAAAACTTCTCTAACTAATGCATTCGCCGTTCGGAGCCGGCGTTAAAACGTAGGTCCCTTTCAATGAGTTTAAAAATAGAATCGGATGCAGCTCATTGTCTGAGAGAAGCACCCCTTGTTCCAATTGGAATGTTGTCGGGGAATTATATATATATATATAAAGCTCTAGCAACCGAATTTAGTCCAAATATTGTTACTAGCGTAACAACTTTTTTCGAATTTGGTCCACATTTTCGAATTTGGTCCACATTTTGAATTAGCTGCACCCTTGAAGATATATGAGAGATATTTCTAAATTTAACACAATTTGATGGTGGGTATATAAGATTCGGCACAGCCGAATATAACACTCTTACTTGTTTTTATGTTGAGTTCCCGAAAATATGGAAATTTTTCTTATTGATTTTAAAAAGTAGGGAAATTTTTAATGTTTATTGATTTCTCAAAAGTATGGAAATTTTTTATGTATTTTTAATGATTTCTCAAAAGTAGGGAAATTTTTTATGTATTTTTTAATGATTTATCAAAAGTATGGAAATTTTTTATGTATTTTTAATGATTTCTCAAAAGTAGGGAAATTTTTTATGTATTTTTAATGATTTATCAAAAGTAGGGAAATTTTTTATGTATTTTTTACTGATTTATCAAAAGTAGGGAAATTTTTTATGTATTTTATTGGTTTCTCAAAAGTAGGGAAATTTTTTATGTATTTTGAAATATAATTATTTATTTTTTTTAATAATATAAAATTTTTGCTACCAAAAATGTTCAAAAATTATTAGCAAATTAATTTAATTTTATTTCAACAATTTTTTTGACTCTTAATTATCGATTTTATCCATTTATTAAAATTTTTATTTGTTTATTTAATGGAAATTTGAATAGCAATTATATTTAGAATAAATAAAAATTAATTAGTTAAATTTTTGTTTTAATTGGCACAAAACACTCATAATCAAATGTTTATAAACAATACTCAAATATATGGACAAAATAATTTATGTGTAATACATTTATACATAAATAATTTAAAATTCCAAACAAAAAGTTCATTTGTTATCAGTTCCAATATTAAATAAATGACTACGTACTGGCATTAATTTTGAAATTAAGTATTTAAACAAAAAATTGTAATAATAATAAACAAAATAGACACAGAGCAACAAAATATTCCTAATAATTTCTCTTATTTTTTCCTCAGATGCGGCAAATTGTGGATAAAAGACTGCAATCGTGGGGAGCGTTTAGCGGCCGATAAACCCTATCCCGAGTGCTGTAAACTGGTTTATAAATGCAAAAATCCCGATGGTTCTTCTTTTTATATCGAAAAAGATGCTTCGGAATTTCAGATAAAGTCAGAGAATTCGACGTAGTTTTACTAGCTCTATAATGGGGATTTGAGCATAAATAATGTAAATTTTAAAAAATTGTATGTATTTAGTAGTTTTTAGTAAAAATTGTAAAATATATTATTAATTTATTTTTTATATTCATATACATTTTTAAAGAAATTTTCTTTTTAATTGGGAATTTTTAGATTAAGTTTTCTATATAGAGGGAGTCACATTCGAAACTTCTGAGAAATATCAAAATTTTGATTATTTCCTAAAATAACGAAAATCTGTGCTCACTCATTTTTCATACCAAAAATTATTATTTTTTTTGTATAAACAACTATAAACTCGATTATTTCCATTAATATGACAGCTAGAGCCAAAATAACGAAAATCTGTGATCACTATTCTTTCATATCAAAAATTGATTTTATTGATTTTTTGTTTGTATGAAAAACTTTAAACTCGATTATTAGCTTGAATATGAAAATCTGTTATCACTCATTTTTCACAACAATATTTTCTTTTATTTTTCTTGTATGAAAAACTTTAAACTCTTAAATTGGATAGCTAGAGCCAAAATAACAAAAATCTAAAAGCTTTCGAGACATTGGAAAATTTTTTAGAAATTAGGAAATTAGAATTTAGGAAATTTGTTGGAAAATTCAAATTTTATTGTCTTCAGAAAATTGAAATTTGATATTTTTAAGTTATCTTTTATCATAGAAAACTTTTTAAAGTTCCCGAGATTTTGGGTATTTTTAAAATTTTTTTAGGAGTTCAAAGATTTCTAATAAAATTTAAGATATGATCTTCTGGGATGAAAAATTGTTAATTTAATGTGAAATTATTTTAATTTAAGTTCGATATTTTCGAGATTAAGTTCCCGAGATTATTTCCTTAAATATGATAGCTAGAGCCAAAATAGCAAAAATCTGTGATCACTTATTTTTAATACCAAAAATTTAATTTTTCGATTTTTTTCTATGAAAAACTTTAAACTCGTTTATTTCCTTAAATATGATAGCTAGAGCCAAAATAACGAAAATCTGAAATCATTCGAGACTTTGGGAATTTTTTTCGTATTTCAAAATTTGTTGGAAAATTCAAATTTGATTGTCTCCAGAACCTGGAAATTCGATATTTAAATGTTATTTTTTTCTCATTAAAACTTTTTGAACGAAAGAGATTTTGGGTATTTTTAATTTTTTTTTTAGGAATTCAAAAATTTGTAATAAAATGCAAAATAAGTGCTTCTGGGATGGAAAGTTATTCGTCTAATGTAGAATTTATTTAATTAAATAGAAATTTGATATTTTGAATTTATCTTTTTTCATAGAAAACTTTTTAAAGTTTCTGAGATTTTGGGTATTTTCTAATTTTTTTTTGGGAATTCAAAGATTTGTAATAAAATGTAAAATAAGGGCTTCTGGGATGGAAAATTCTTAATTTTATGTGAAATTAATTTAATTTAATAGAAATTCGATATTTTAAAGTTATCTTTTTTCATAAAATTGTTGCAATTTTTAGCTGTTTGGAAAAATTCTAAATTAAAAATGTTATACATTTTTTTAAAATAATTTTATCGTGATTTACAATTTTTGGACTTCCCAAGATTTTGGAAACTTTTATATGTGAATTAGAGACTTTAGAGAAGGAAAACTAGATATTTAAATGTTTTTATATATAAATATTTTAGTTGAAGTTCCCGAGATTTTGGTATTTTTCCAAATTTTTTGCGAATTCAAAAATTTTTTGCAAAAATATAATAAAATTGGTTTTGGATACAAGAAATTTGTTATTTTGAAGATATTATCTTATCTTTTTATGAATTTTTTTTATGTTAAACAAGATTTTAAAGTTCCCGAGATTTTTGGGAACATATAAATTTGTTCAAAAATTATAAGGATTATTGGCTTTAAGGAGTGAACATTTGATATTTAAATGATATTTACATATAAATACTTTAAAACACCGGAAAATGGTTTGGAAAATGGTTTCCCGAGATTTGGGAGATTTCCGAACAAATTTTGGGAACTCAAGGAATTTAAACAATATGTAAATTATTTAATTTGGAGAAGATCAAATTTAAATATTAAAGTGTTTTTGTGTTCTTTTTGTTGAATTTGTGCATCTTCAATAAATTTTTAAACTTCCCGAGATTTTGAGAATTCCTAAATTCGTTGAAAACTATAAGGATTATTGGCTTTAGGGTCTGAAAATTTGATATTTAAATATTATTTATACATAAATATTTTAAAACAACTCTTTCCGAAGTTCCCGAGATTAAGGGGATTTCCGAAAAATTCTGGGAATTCAAGGAATTTTAACAAAATGTATAATTTTTGATATTTTAAGATTTTCCGAGATTTTTAAAATTCATCAAATCGTTGTAAATTTTGTGGATTATTGGCTTTAGAGAAATATTTTGGCTTTAGCAAAATGTAAATTATTTGATTCGGGGATGATAAAATTTTAATTTTAAAGTATTTTGTTCTCTTTTTGTTGAATTTGTTCATTTTCAATAAATTTTTAGACTTCCCGAGATTTTGTGAGAGAGATTCGTTGAAAATTATAAGGATTATTGGCATTTGGGAGTGTAAATTTAATATTTAAATGATATTTATATATAAATATTAAAAAAAAAAAATATTTTCGTAGTTCCCGAGATATTGGGAATTTTGGAAAAATTTTGGGAATTCAAGGAATTTTAGCAAAATGTAAAAAATTTGATTCGAGAATGTTAAGATTTCAATATTAAAGCGTTTTTGTGCTCTTTTTGCTGAATTTGTTCATCTTCAATAAACTTTTATAGTTCCCGAGATTTTTAAAATTCCATAATCGTATAATCGTCTTGAGGGAGTGAAAGTTTGACATTTTACTGTTATATATATAGAGATATTTTAAAAGATCTCCTTTCCAAGTTCTTGAGATTTTGGTGATTTCCAAAAAAAAAAAAAATAGGAATTCAAGGAATTTTAATAAAATTTAAAATATTTGATATTTTTGATATATTTTTTTGGTGAATTTTTTGTTTTCAACAACTTTTTACACTTCCCGAGATTTTGGGAATTCCTAAATTCGTTAAAAATTATGTGGATTATTGGCTTTAGCTAGTGAAAGATTAATATTTAAAAATTATTTATATAGAAATAATTCCAAAGACCTCTTTCTAAAGTTCCCGAGATTTAGGGAATTTCCCAAAAATTTTGGGAATTCAGGAATTTTAACAAAAATAAAATACTTCATTCGTTAATAAATATTAAATTCTTAATTTAAAAGCATTTTCTTATCCGTTTTGCTAAATTTGTTCATTCTTAATAACTTTTTAGACTTCCCGAGATTTTGCTAATTTATGTGGATTATTGGCGTTAGGCAGTGAAATTTCAATATTTAAATGTTATTTTTATATAAATATTCCTTTTGACATGTTTTTGTAGTTTTCTAAAATTTTGGTTATTTTTGAAATTTTTTTGGGAATTCAATAAATGTTAGTAAAATACAAAATATTCTGTTTAAGTATCAAATATTTGTTATATTTAAGTATTTTTTTAACATTTTTATAGATTTTTTTATGTCCCATAACTTTTACCACTTCCCGAGATTTTGGGAATTCATTATTTTTTCGAAAAATAAGTGAATTATTGGATTTGTAGAGTAAAATTTATAGATTTTAATATTATTTATATACAAATATTGTATTAGAACACTTTTTAAAGTTCCCGAGATTTTAGGTATTTTTGAAAACTTTTTGGGAATTTTTGGAAATTTCATGATATATGTGAATTATTGGATTTAGAGAATGAAATTTCTAAATTTTAATATTATTTATATGCAAATATTTTATTAGAATACTTTTGAAAGTTCCCGAGATTTTACGTATTTTTGAAATTTTTTTGGGAATTCTAAGAAAATTCATAAAATATGTGAATTGTTGAATTTGGAGAATGGACATTTCTAGATTTTAATATTATTTATAGATAAATATTTTATTAGAACACTTTTGAAAGTTCCCGAGATTTTGGGTATTTTTGAAAATTTTTTGGGAATTTTTGGAATTTTCATAAAATGTAAAGTTTTGCTTTTGTGAATGAACAATTTTTGTTTTAGAGGTGTTTTCTTAATTATTATCTAAGATTTTTTGGTTTTTTTAAAAAGTACCAAAAATTCTACAAGAAAAGTACCAAAAATGACATACATTTTTAATTTTTTCATTTATTTGCTGGTCATTGACTGTCTTAGAAGAATTTTCTGTTGTATTCTTCTAAGAACCCAAACCGGTAATTTATTGAACACACGCTCTTAATGATTCTGTTTCTCTCACTTATTCTCTTAAGCTCTTGGTATTACTCTTTAATGAATCACTTAAATTTCTTTCTTTCGCTTAATGTAAACAATTTAATAAAAATGTCAAACGTTTGACCTAATTTTCCTTAAAACTTGACAAAGAGATGGAAAAGAAATTTCTCTTAAATGAAAGTAGAAGTGGGACTTAAAGCCAAAAGGTAAGTAAAAGCCAGGTTTTAACTAAAGACTGCAGTTGTTAACGGATCGTGAAAGCAAAAAGTTGAAAAAATCGCAAACTATTTTTGAACTAAAAAAGAAATTATTTAATTGAATTTTGAGTTAGACAAAATTTAAAAGAAAATAAATAAATTTATTTGAAAAAGGTGATTGTTTATGATTGAAAAAAAAAAGAAATTAAAAATTCAAATAACGTTTAGTGACGTTTTTTTTATATAAATAAAAAGTGAAATTTTTTACTAGAAACAGAAAAAATAAGAACAAAAATAATAAAATTTTCAAACAAATCTTCAATTTAAAACAACGATACATTTAAATCCAATTAAAAATTTAAACAAATTTTTTTTTTAATACAAATTTTTAATTTCAAAGGAATTTCTAAATATTCCTAGAAATTTCTATAAAATTGACAAAAATATCTTTTTTAAGAATTCAAAAGTGTTTGACTTAAAATAACAATAAACTTGTTTCAAAGGTGTTAATTGTGGCCCCAGGCAATACCAAAACATTTTGCCCCAGTTATGACAAAAACACAACAACAATAAAAACTACAAAGAACCAGAATTTATGAGATACAAAGAGTTTTGAATGCAAAAATTGAATATAAATAAATTTAATGCAAATATTTTAATTTTGGAAAATTTAAATTTTTTCTATAAGAAACATTTTCAAAAAAATTTTTTTCTAAAAAAAATTTTTAAAGAAATTTTTTCTATAAGAAAAATTTTCTAAAGAAATTTTTTCTATAAGAAAAAATTTTCTAAAGAAATTTTTTCTACAAGAAAAATTTTCTAAAGAAATTTTTTTCTATAAGAAAAATTGTCTAATGAAATTTTTTCTATAAGAAAAATTTTCTAAAGAAATTTTTTCTATAAGAAAAATTTTCTAAAGAAATTTTTTCTATAAGAAAAATTTTCTAAAGAAATTTTTTCTATAAGAAAAATTTTCTAAAGAAATTTTTTCTATAAGAAAAAATTTTCTAAAGAAATTTTTTCTATAAGAAAAATTTTCTAAAGAAATTTTTTTCTATAAGAAAAATTGTCTAATGAAATTTTTTCTATAAGAAAAATTTTCTAAAGAAATTTTTTCCATAAGAAAATTTTTCTAAAGAAATTTTTTCCATAAGAAAAATTTTCTAAAGAAATTTTTTCTATAAGAAAAAATTTTCTAAAGAAATCTTTTCTAAAAGAAAAATTTTCTAAAGAAATTTTTTTCTATAAGAAAAATTGTCTAATGAAATTTTTTCTATAAGAAAAATTTTCAGAAGAAATTTTTTTTATAAGCAAAATGTTCTAAAGAAATTTTTTCTATAAGAAAAATTTTCTAAAGAAATTTTTTCCATAAACAAAATTTTCTAAAGAAATTTTTTCTATAAGAAAAATTTTCTAAAGAAATTTTTTCTATAAGAAAAATTTTCTAAAGAAATTTTTTCTATAAGAAAAATTTTCTAAAAAAATTTTTTCATATGAAAAATTTTCTAAAGAAATTTTTTCTATAAGAAAAATTTTCTAAAAAAATTTTTCTATAAAATATTTGTTTCCATAAGGAAAATTTTCTAAAGAAATATTTTCTATAAGAACAATTTTCTAAAGACATTTTTTCTATAAGAAAAATTTTCTAAAGAAATTTTTTCTATAAAAAAAATTTTCTAAAGAAATTTTTTCTATAAGAAATTTTTTCTAAAAGAAAAATTTTCTATGAGAAATTTTTTCTATAAGAAAACTTTTCTAAAGAAATTTTTTCTATAAGAAAAATTTTGTAAAGAAATTTTTTCTACAAGAAAAATTTTTTAAAGAAAATTTTTCTATGAGAAAAAATTTTTAAAGAAATTTTTTCTATAAGAAAAATTTTCCAAAGAAATTTTTTTATATGAAAAATTTTCCAAAGAAGTTTTTTCATATGAAAAATTTTCTATGAGAAATTTTTTCACATGAAAAATTTTCTATGAGAAATTTTTTCACATGAAAAATTTTCTATGAGAAATTTTTTCATATGAAAAATTTTCTATAAGAAAATTTTTCATATGAAAAAATTTCATATAAAAAATTTTTCATATGAAAAATTTTCCATAAGAAATTTTTTCATATGAAAAATTTTCTATAAGAAATTTTTTCATATGAAAAATTTTCTATAAGAAATTTTTTCATATGAAAAATTTTCTATATGAAATTTTTGCATATGAAAAATTTTCTATAAGAAATTTTTTCATATGGAAAATTTTCTATAAGAAATTTTTTCATATGAAAAATTTTCTATAAGAAATTTTTTCATATGAAAAATTTTCTATAAGAATTTTTTTCATATGAAAAATTTTCTATAAGAATTTTTTTCATATGAAAAATTTTATATAAGAAATTTTTTCATATGAAAAATTTTCTATAAGAATTTTTTTCATATGAAAAATTTTCTATAAGAAATTTTTTCATTTGAAAAATTTTCTATAAGAAATTTTTTCATTTGAAAAATTTTCTATAAGAAATTTTTTCATATGAAAAATTTTCTATAAGAAATTTTTTCATATGAAAAATTTTCTATAAGAAATTTGTTCATATGAAAAATTTTCTATAAGAAATTTGTTCATATGAAAAATTTTCTATAAGAAATTTTTTCATATGAAAAATTTTCTATAAGAAATTTTTTCATATGAAAAATTTTCTATAAGAAATTTTTTCATATGAAAAATTTTCTATAAGAAATTTTTTCATATGAAAAATTTTCTATAAGAAATTTTTTCATATGAAAAATTTTCTATAAGAAATTTTTTCATATGAAAAATTTTCTATAAGAAATTTTTTCATATGAAAAATTTTCTATAAGAAATTTTTTCTATAAGAAATTTTTTCATATGAAAAATTTTCTATAAGAAATTTTTTCATATGAAAAATTTTCTATAAGAAATTTTTTCATATGAAAAATTTTCTATAAGAAATTTTTTCATATAAAAAATTTCCTTTAAGAAATTTTTTCATATGAAAAATTTTCTATAAGAAATTTTTTTATATGAAAAATTTTCTATAAGAAATTTTTTCATATGAAAATTTTTCTGTAAGAAATTTTTTCATATAAAAAATTTTCTATAAGAAATTTTTTATATGAAAAATTTTCTATAAGAAATTTTTTCATTTGAAAAATTTTCTATAAGAAATTTTTTCATATGAAAAATTTTCTATAAGAAATTTTTTCATATGAAAAATTTTCTATAAGAAATTTGTTCATATGAAAAATTTTCTATAAGAAATTTTTTCATATGAAAAATTTTCTATAAGAAATTTTTTCATATGAAAAATTTTCTATAAGAAATTTTTTCATATGAAAAATTTTCTATAAGAAATTTTTTCATATGAAAAATTTTCTATAAGAAATTTTTTCATATGAAAAATTTTCTATAAGAAATTTTTTCATATGAAAAATTTTCTATAAGAAATTTTTTCATATGAAAAATTTTCTATAAGAAATTTTTTCATATGAAAAATTTTCTATAAGAAATTTTTTCTATAAGAAATTTTTTCATATGAAAAATTTTCTATAAGAAATTTTTTCATATGAAAAATTTTCTATAAGAAATTTTTTCATATGAAAAATTTTCTATAAGAAATTTTTGCATATGAAAAATTTTCTATAAGAAATTTTTTCATATGGAAAATTTTCTATAAGAAATTTTTTCATATGAAAAATTTTCTATAAGAAATTTTTTCATATGAAAAATTTTCTATAAGAAATTTTTTCATATGAAAAATTTTCTATAAGAAATTTTTTCATATGAAAAATTTTCTATAAGAAATTTTTTCATATGAAAAATTTTCTATAAGAAATTTTTTCATATAAAAAATTTCCTTTAAGAAATTTTTTCATATGAAAAATTTTCTATAAGAAATTTTTTCATATGAAAAATTTTCTATAAGAAATTTTTCATATGAAAATTTTTCTGTAAGAAATTTTTTCATATGAAAAATTTTCTATAAGAAATTTTTCATATGAAAAATTTTCTATAAGAAATTTTTTCATATGAAAAATTTTCTTCAAAAAGAAGTGTATTTGCATTTGATCCCAAACCTGTTACATTTATTTATTAATGTAACAGATCAATTTATTGATAAAAAGCCAAAAAATGTTTGCGGAGAAACCAAATTCCTCGACGCGTTTCGATGGTTGGTTAAGCCATCTCTTCAGGAGGATTATCCCCAATTTAGACAGATCGAAAACCTCGCATTATTTCTAAATTTACAAACATAACTATTAAGAATTATGTTTATAAACCAAAAGTAAAAGCGTAGATTATCGCCTGAACAAAAACAAACATTTTTCAGTTTTCATCTACCTTCACTTCCCACATTCTTGCTGTAGCCGTCGGCTTTTTTTTCTTTAAGAAATTTTTTCATATGAAAAATTTTCTATAAGAAATTTTTTCTACAAGAAAAATTTTCTAAAGAAATTTTTTTCTATAAGAAAAATTGTCTAATGAAATTTTTTCTATAAGAAAAATTTTCTAAAGAAATTTTTTTTATAAGCAAAATGTTCTAAAGAAATTTTTTCTATAAGAAAAATTTTCTAAAGAAATTTTTTCTATAAGAAAAATTTTCTAAAGAAATTTTTTCTATAAGAAAAATTTTCTAAAGAAATTTTTTCTATAAGAAAAATTTTCTAAAGATATTTTTTCTATAAGAAAAATTTTCTAAAGAAATTTTTTCTATAAGAAAAATTTTCTAAAGAAATTTTTTCTATAAGAAAAATTTTCTAAAGAAATTTTTTCTATAAGAAAAATTTTCTAAAGATATTTTTTCTATAAGAAAAGATGTTCTAAAGAAATTTTTTCTATAAGAAAAATTTTCTAAAGAAATTTTTTTCTATAAGAAAAATAGCCTAATGAAATTTTTTCTATTAGAAAAATTTTCTAAAGAAATTTTTTTTTATAAGCAAAATGTTCTAAAGAAATTTTTTCTATAAGAAAAATTTTCAAAAGAAATTTTTTTCATAAGAAAAATTTTCTAAAGAAATTTTTTTTATAAGAAAAATTTTCTATAGAAAATTTTAGAAAATTTTTCTTATAGAAAAAATTTTTTTAGAAAATTTTTCTTATAGAAAAAATTTCTTTAGAAAATTTTTCTTATTGAAAAATTTTTTTTTTAGAAAAAATTTCTTTTAAGAAACATTTTTTTCTTATAGAAAAAATTTCTTTAGAAAATTTTTCATATGATTATGAATTTTTCTATAAGAAAAATTTTTTAAAGAAATTTTTTCTATAAGAAAAATTTTCTAAAGAAATTTTTTCTATAAGAAAAATTTTCTAAAGAAATTTTTTCTATAAGAAAAATTTTCTAAAGAAATTTTTTCTATAAGAAAAATTTTCTAAAGAAATTTTTTCTATAAGAAAAATTTTCTAAAGAAATTTTTTCTATAAGAAAAATTTTCTAAAGAATTTTTTTCTATAAGAAAAATTTTCTAAAAAAATGTTTCTATAAAAAATTTGTTTCCATAAGGAAAATTTTCTAGGAATAATTTTCTAAAGAAATATTTTCTATAAGAAAAATTTTCTAAAGAAATATTTTCTATAAGAAAAATTTTCTAAAGAAATTTTTTCTAAAAGAAAAATTTGCTATGAGAAATTTTTTCTATAAGAAAAATTTTGTAAAGAAATTTTTTCTATAAGAAAAATTTTGTAAAGAAATTTTTTCTATAAGAAAAATTTTCTAAAGAAAATTTTTCTATGAGAAAAAATTTTTAAAGAAATTTTTTTTATAAGAAAAATTTTCCAAAGAAATTTTTTCACATGAAAAATTTTCCAAAGAAATTTTTTCATATGAAAAATTTTCTATGAGAAATTGTTTCACATGGAAAATTTTCTATGAGAAATTTTTTCACATGAAACATTTTCTATAAGAAATTTTTTCATATGAAAAATTTTCTATAAAAAATTTTTTCATATGAAAAATTTTCTATTAGAAATTTTTTCATATGAAAAATTTTCTATAAGAAATTTTTTCATTTGAAAAATTTTCTATAAGAAATTTTTTTTTATTTGAAAAATTTTCTATAAGAAATTTTTTCATAAGAAAAATTTTCTATAAGAAATTTTTTCATATGTAAAATTTCCTATAAGAATTTTTTTCATATGAAAAATTTTCTATAAGAATTTTTTTCTATAAGAAAAATTTTCTATAAGAAATTTTTTCATATGAAAAATTTTCTATAAGAAATTTTTTCATATGAAAAATTTTCTATAAGAAATTTTTGCATATGAAAAATTTTCTATAAGAAATTTTTTCATATGAAAAATTTTCTATAAGAAATTTTTTCATATGAAAAATTTTCTATAAGAAATTTTTTCTTATGAAAAATTTTCTATAAGAAATTTTTTCATATGAAAAATTTTCTATAAGAAATTTTTTCATATGAAAAATTTTCTATAAAAAATAATATATATGTAATATAAAACTTAAGGATTTAATTTCTTTTAGTTAGTAAAAATACTTTTTAAGGCTTTTTTGAGCATAAAAATAATATCTGGGACTTTTGGGAATTCACAAAATTGTAGAAAACTTAAGAATTTAAGAACTTTTATTCATATTTCAAAGTAAGTAAATGCTTTTTAAGCCATTTTGAACATAAAATTAATATCTGGGATTTTTGGGTATTTTTGAAAAAAATTAGGGAGTTTTAAAATATATTTAAATCTAGATACAAAAATGACTCTTACTGCATTTTATAAGAAATTTATTTCATTTTTTTTTTCAAATTGTCACAGACTTCTTGCTGCTCTTTAATATCAAAAAAATTATTACAAGTCCTTTTCATCATGTCACAAATATTCAATATCTCTGTTTACACATTATACCCTATATTAGTCATATAAAAATATTAGTCGACTTCGTTTTCGTTACAAATATTAGCACAAACCCTAAACATTTTTATAAAAAAACATTAAAAATTTCTATTAAATCGTTTCACATTTGACCTTTTGTAGGATCAACTTGTGGAAATGGTTTAAATATTCCTAAGATCAAACTTTTCTAAGTATTAACATTGTAACTTAGGGTTTCATCGTGTTCTACTATAGCATTTTTTATATGATTCTAATATTATTTCTCTTAAGATTTCTGTTAACACTTTTTTGTATATTTTTGCATTTATTGAATTTATTTGTCACTTGTTCAGTCGATTCTTAATGCTGCTGGCACTAAACATGTCAAATAAAATGCTTGTGTTACATATCACCCTCAGCTCCCACACCCCCTTAGTGGCATTTGATAAAATAACTGGGTTTAAAGAAACCATATTTTAAATTTGCACTCAATATCAGCAAACAAAAGACTAGGAAGGAGAGACAGAGTAAGGAGTGGAAGGGACCTAAAGGAAAAGGAAGTACGTATGTAAGTCAAAGAGTTAGAAAAGCAATAAGGTTTATGCTTAAAATATGGGTCAGGGTTATCCAGAAAATACTGGCTTAAAAGCTCCTCTATATCTCAACTGACTATAAAAATCTAATCATATTAGATTAGAAGTCAAATTTTATTTTGAATTTTCTTAAAAATTTGTATTCAATATTTAAAATTTCTGGTTCCCCTGCTTGATGCAATATGCAAATCCAATAGATAACGTTATACTGCAATCACTATTGATAATGATAGAGTTTGTAAAACGGAAGACAATCAAGCAGCAGCAACAGCAGCAACATACAATTGACAACATAAAGATGTTGTTTAAGAAACAACAGCTGCATAGAAAAGCTACAAAGGCAAACAAAATTTAAATGCAGCTCAACCCATTAAACAAAGTTATAGTCCAAACAAAATAACCCAGTAAACAAAAGCTAATACTAATAGAAAAACTTAAACTAAGACATATACTAAGATATAGACTAAGATATCGACTAAGCAATGACTAAAACATAGAGTAAACTTAGACTGATTCTCTCAAACTAATACTAATACTAATTACTAATACAAATACTAATACTAAGACGAATTAAATTACTATTATTAAGATAGAAGTACCTGGTAGACCGAGCCTTGCTCGGAGCTTTATGATAAGCATTTTGAGGAAAATTTTAAAGTTTTTATATATTTTATATTATAAAGTGCTAAAATAAATTTAGAGGAAAGACATTGTAGAAATATTCAGTTAATTTTGAATTATTTGATTTATTTTGTCCGACCAACACATAGTTTGCCTAGTTTACAGTTTAACTCATTTTGAATAATTTTGGAAATTATTCATATCAACAGAAACCTCTGTCGACTCATGCGCAACAACTTTGCTAAAGATTATAGTCTGATCAAATGCACAGTTTACGATTTAATTCATTTTGAGTAGTTTTCTGTGGCGCCACCTGTCGGACTTTGCTTATTCCAATTCATAAACCTTCTTCGGCTTATCCGTAACAACTTTGCTGAAGATTATAGCATGATTAAATGTACAGCATACGATTAAATTGACTTTGAGTAAATTTCAGTAGCGCCACCTGTCGAAATTTCTTCATACCAACTAAGAAACCTTCGTCGGCTCATGTGCAACAACTTTGCTAAAGATTGTAGCATGATTAAATGTACAGATTACGATTAAATTGACTTTGAGTAAGTTTCTGTAGCGCCACCTGTCGGAAATTATTCATACCAACTAAAAAGCCTTCGTCGGCTCATGCGCTACAACTTTGCTAAAGATCATAGCATGATCAAATGTACAGTTTACGATTTAATTAATTTTTAGTAATTTTCAGTGGCGCCATCTGTCGGAAATTAGTCTTATCAACTTTAAAACCTTCGCCGGCTTATCCACAACATCTTCGCTAAAGAGCATAACACAATCAAATTCACAGTTTACTATTCTATAAAGAACATACATACAGACAAACATTCATTTGTTTAAAATAATACTAATTTTTCCCCCTTTTTATTCCCTAATTTCTAAAAGTTCCATATGTATATTTGGTACTTTTTTGGTGCCAATTGAATTCGGTACATTTTTTTAAAACGCATTTAATATAATGTATAATGTTCCTATTCATATTACTTTTAGTTGTTAAGTTATCATTTTATCCCTTTTTTACCCATTTTGGCTCCAAAATCAAAAAAGTACCAAATACGTGTTTCATGTTTTTTTTTCATCTATTGATTGCAGTACCAAGTTTCTTTCTATATTCTTTAGTTTAAAATATAAGAGTGGGTTAAAAAGGTGCCAAAAAAACTATTTTCACCCTTTTTTACCTCCTATCGGACATAGTTTCAAAAAAGTACCAAACACCTGTCCGCTTATTTTCAAAGCTGTTTAAAACGTAATTTTAATTTTGTTTCTATACCTATTACTTTAGGAGACATAGCGTTTTCGATTTTTTCCTCTTTTTGCCCGTTTTTACACTCTTAGAGGTAAAAGTTCCAAAAGTCCCTTGTTCTTCGACCTATACATCAAAAAAGATACCCACTGTCCAAATTTTATCAAAATCGTTAGAGCCGTTTTCGAGATAGCCATTCTATATATATATATATATACAATTATTGCTCGTTTAAGAATATAAGATACTTTAGTGAAAAGACTCTTACCATATAGCTCTTAACATCCTGGATTTTTTTTCCCAATTTTGTTTTATTTTTTACTCAAGAAACCATGGAACTGACTTTTCCCTTTCATTACTTTCCATTCCAGCTTCCTTAATGGTGTGAAACGGAAAAAACACCAAAAATGTTTATCAAATACTTTGTGATGCAGTTGGTCTTTTTGGCTTTAATGCTGGGACTACTGATGCCCGGAGTAACAGCATACAAACGCAATTATGAAGCAAAATATACAAAATCTAATGTGCCACTATGGAAGCAAAGGGTAAAGGATACACACAAACACACATGCATTATATCAAGCACAAACACATTAGAGCTTAAAACCAAACCAAATCTAACCCAACTTGACTAACATACATTCAAACATTTCTAACAAATTTCAAACACATATTGTTTTACAACCTTTAAAACCACATCAACTCATCCATCCATCATCCGAAATTATCAAATTCTATGAAACTTTCAGAAACTTTGTCATCAGTTTGATGCAGAACTGATTCTGATAGAGTGAAAAATTTAAATTTATTTTCATCTACCTTTTCCCTTTTATCCATAGGCTTGTGAGAAGGCCCAAAAGAATAAGGCCAATTCACATTATATTTGCGATGATACGGGTGACTTTAAATGTTTGCCAGGTTGGCAGGGAGATTTATGTCAAGTGCCCATGTGTCGTAAAGGTTGTGATCCCATGAATGGTGAGTAATGTAGCAGTAAAACATCCATACATCCAACTCACACAGGCTTACATTTATGAATGTATATACTTAAAGGAGGCACATGACCATATTAGGAGGACTTAAGTGAAAGAAGAAGCTCAATTAAATGTTCATTGTAATTTTAAAGATTTAATGATTAAAAAGCATGGAATTAAAGGAGTGGAAAGATGTGAGTGGTATCTAGTCTCCATATATGTATTAGTCAGTGTTTTAGTTAATGTCTTAGTCTATTGGTTAGTCTATGTGTTAGTAGATGTATAAGTCTATGTCTTAGTCTGTGTGTTAGTCTACATCTATGTCTATGTCTTAGTCTATGTCTTAGTCTATGTCTTAGTCTATGTCTTAGTCTATGTCTTAGTCTATGTCTTAGTCTATGTCTTAGTCTATGTCTTAGTCTATGTCTTAGTCTATGTCTTAGTCTATGTCTTAGTCTATGTCTTAGTCTATGTCTTAGTCTATGTCTTAGTCTATGTCTTAGTCTATGTCTTAGTCTATGTCTTAGTCTATGTCTTAGTCTATGTCTTAGTCTATGTCTTAGTCTATGTCTTAGTCTATGTCTTAGTCTATGTCTTAGTCTATGTCTTAGTCTATGTCTTAGTCTATGTCTTAGTCTATGTCTTAGTCTATGTCTTAGTCTATGTCTTAGTCTATGTCTTAGTCTATGTCTTAGTCTATGTCTTAGTCTATGTCTTAGTCTATGTCTTAGTCTATGTCTTAGTCTATGTCTTAGTCTATGTCTTAGTCTATGTCTTAGTCTATGTCTTAGTCTATGTCTTAGTCTATGTCTTAGTCTATGTCTTAGTCTATGTCTTAGTCTATGTCTTAGTCTATGTCTTAGTCTATGTCTTAGTCTATGTCTTAGTCTATGTCTTAGTCTATGTCTTAGTCTATGTCTTAGTCTATGTCTTAGTCTATGTCTTAGTCTATGTCTTAGTCTATGTCTTAGTATATGTCTTAGTCTATGTCTTAGTCTATGTCTTAGTCTATGTCTTAGTCTATGTCTTAGTCTATGTCTTAGTCTATGTCTTAGTCTATGTCTTAGTCTATGTCTTAGTCTATGTCTTAGTCTATGTCTTAGTCTATGTCTTAGTCTATGTCTTAGTCTATGTCTTAGTCTATGTCTTAGTCTATGTCTTAGTCTATGTCTTAGTCTATGTCTTAGTCTATGTCTTAGTCTATGTCTTAGTCTATGTCTTAGTCTATGTCTTAGTCTATGTCTTAGTCTATGTCTTAGTCTATGTCTTAGTCTATGCCTTAGTCTATGTCTTAGTCTATGTCTTAGTCTATGTCTTAGTCTATGTCTTAGTCTATGTCTTAGTCTATGTCTTAGTCTATGTCTTAGTCTATGTCTTAGTCTATGTCTTAGTCTATGTCTTAGTCTATGTCTTAGTCTATGTCTTAGTCTATGTCTTAGTCTATGTCTTAGTCTATGTCTTAGTCTATGTCTTAGTCTATGTCTTAGTCTACGTCGTAGTCTATGTCTTAGTCTATATCTTAGTCTATGTCTTAGTCTATGCCTTAGTCTATGTCTTAGTCTATGTCTTGGTCTGTGTCTTAGTCTATGTCTTAGTCTATGTCTTAGTCTATGTCTTAGTCTATGTCTTAGTCTATATCTTAGTCGTAGTCTGTGTCTTAGTCGTAGTCTATGTCTTAGTCTATCTCTTAGTCTATGCCTTAGTCTATGTCTTAGTCTATGTCTTAGTCTATGCCTTAGTCTATGCCTTAGTCTATGTCTTAGTCTATGTCTTAGTCTATGTCTTAGTCTATGTCTTAGTCTATGTCTTAGTCTATGTCTTAGTCTATGTCTTAGTCTATGTCTTAGTCTATGTCTTAGTCTATGTCTTAGTCTATGTCTTAGTATATATCTTAGTCTATGTCTTAGTCTATGTCTTAGTCTATGTCTTAGTCTATGTCTTAGTCTATGTCTTAGTCTATGTCTTAGTCTATGTCTTAGTCTATGTCTTAGTCTATGTCTTAGTCTATGTCTTAGTCTATGTCTTAGTTTATGTTTTAGTCTATGTCTTAGTCTATGTCTTAGTCTATGTCTTAGTCTATGTCTTAGTCTATGTCTTAGTCTATGTCTTAGTCTATGTCTTAGTCTATGTCTTAGTCTATGTATTGGTATATGTCTTAGTCTATGTCTTAGTCTATGTGTTAGTCTATGTCTTAGTCTATGTCTTAGTCTATATCTTAGTCTATGTCTTAGTCTATGTCTATGTCTTAGTCTATGTCTTAGATTATGTTTTAGTCTATGTCTTAGTCTATGTCTTAGTCTGTATTAGTATTAGTATTTCTGTGATAGCGTTGTATGACTGAGTTTATATGTAAGTCAATGTCTGCACTCCTTTAAGGCCCTGTTTTTTTTTATAATGATTCATTCATAAGTTGGATACTTAAGTCTTTGACAATCTGTTTAGAAAGTATTAGGAAGGAATTCATCTCATATGTGCTTGTGGTCATTATACTTTCAGGCTATTGTCAACGTCCTGGTGAATGCCGTTGCCGCATTGGTTACTCGGGGGAATTGTGCGACAAATGCATTCCTCTGCCCGGATGTCAGCACGGTGACTGCACAAAACCATTTGAATGCATTTGTCGCCCAGGCTGGGATGGACTCTTTTGCACGGAACGTTAGTATTTAAAGTCAAGTCAAAGGATAAGGAAAATTTAAGATTCATTGAAATTTGTTTATATTTTTAGCCTCTTGTCGTTCGGGTTGCCACAATACACGTGGCTATTGTGAGGCTCCCGGAGAGTGTCGCTGCCGCTTAGGCTGGGCTGGCCGCAACTGCAGTGATTGTGCTGTTATGCCTGGCTGTCAGCATGGCACCTGCAGCAAGCCCTTGGAATGTTTGTGTTTGCCCGGTTACACGGGTTTATTGTGCCAGACACGTAAGTGTTAATTGGAAAAAATATGCTGACGGTTTTAATTAAATTTCCTGTTTTTTTTTTGTTGTTCTTAATAAAATGTTGGATATTTTTGTTAAAGCGATTTGCAATGCAGAGTGTCATAAGCAACATGGCTGGTGCAAAAAGCCAGGGGAGTGCAGGTAAGTTTTTCCAGTAGAGGTAGAATTTAAAAGGAACATAATTTCATTTAAAATTTAGATGTAAGGTGGGTTGGACGGGCCCCAAATGTGATCAATGTTTCCCTTATCCAGGCTGTGTTAATGGGGATTGTGAGAAACCTTGGGAGTGCAATTGTAAGCCGGGATGGGGTGGCATTTTATGTGATGAAGGTGGGTTAATTTTTGTTTTTGAATTTAAATTTTTATGAGATTTTTTTTTTGGTGTTTATTTTAGAACTTTCCTATTGCAAACAAAATCCTCAAACCTGCGAAAATGGAGGCAAATGTCTTTCCTTGACCAAAGAGGATGGCAATTATCATTGCTACTGCAAACAGGGTTACTTGGGTAAAAACTGTGAAATTGTGGATGAATTTCTGTTGACTTCTACATCAGCTCCTCGCATTACCCCTCCTCCCCTGATTGATTGGGATAGGGAGGATGAGGAGGAAGTGGGCGTGAATTTAAGTTTCGAAAATGAAGTTCAGAATCCAGAGAAAATTAAGGAGGAAGAGAAGGAGAAGATTAAGGAGGAGGTTAAGGAGAAGGATAAGGAAAATGTTAGGGATCCAGAAATTGTAAAAAAGGGGGATATGGAAGGGGTCAAGGTTAAACAGGATTTAACAAATAATAAAAATCAGCCAGAAAAGGAGATTGTGCTTAACAGCCGGAATCAATCTTTAATAGAAAATCAAGAAACTGAAGCTTTGAATGGTTTAAATAAAGGAAATAAGGAGAAGTTTTTGATAAATTCCAACAAAACTGTTAAGCCTGAAAGCATTAATCAATTAAAAGTTGATTTAAATTTAGAGCAAAAGCTTTCGGAACAGGATCTTTCACAAAATTCTTCTCTAAACAAAATCATAAGTGATAAATTAGAGGAATTTATGGTTATACCTACAACAGGAGATATCGTAGGCACGGGTACTTTTGTCATGGACTTGAGCAAGCCAAATGATACCAAAAGGATTTCAAATAAAAATGGATTGAAAACTTCTAATAACGCCAAGAAGAATAAAAATAAAGGAAATAGCTCAACTTTCGGCAACAACAACAAAAGACCTTCCGCCAGTACTCTAGAGTCTAGTACTAAAGCTACTAGTTCTCAACTTAACAATTTTTCAAGCACCACTTCAACACCCAACACATCACCATCCACCTCTTCACCCATAACTTCAGCTGCCGCTACTTCACCTTCCGCTACTTCACCTCCCGCTACTTCATCTTCCGCCTCTTCTCTACCTCCTACGGCTTCAATTCCCACTAAAAGCCATATATTAACCCCCACATTTTCTACTGCTTCCAGCTCTACTCTTTCCCCTCTAAGCCAACCTAAAGATGATAAAAATCTTCCTACTCTTTCCCTAAAGCCTTTGGGACAAGACCAAAATTCAAATAAAAAGCCCGAAGCAGTAAAAGATAAGGACACGGAGGAGGAAGATGATGAAGATGAAGAGTGTACAGAAGATGATAATGACGAAGACTGTGAATATGTAGATGAAGACGAGGAAGATAAATGATTGAAGGAAATCAAGCAAATAGTCAATAGTTATAATATTTAGCCATTTTTTTTAGATGTAAATTATTTATTTAAATTATTTATTGAATATATACGAAAATATTTATAATATTTCCAAATTTGTATTTTATTTTCTCCAAAGAAAAATTCTTCTTTGTAAAAGATTTATGTCCTCTAATTTGCTTAACCTCAATTTCAAACGCAGCTGCTTATTTGCCAAAACCTATTAACTCAACAACCAGACTAATTAATTAGCAACAAAGGTGTTTTCCTGAAATTCAAAATAAATTAAATCAATCTTCTAAAATATTTCAATTAATTACCACCTTCTCTCCAAAAACAAAAAACAAACTTAAATCCTTTTAAAACAACCCAAATGACCAAAGTTCTTCAAAAAAGCTTAACAACACACTCTCCTTCAATCCAAAACTTTCAAGACTTCTCTTGCAATTAATATTAAATAAAAATTAATAAAATGTATTACCTTTTATTTCACTCATCCTTAATACTTCCTTTTCGCAACGTAAATTCTTAGAAGATATCCCCTTCAAGCTCAATTAACTTTAAAGCTTCTAAAACGTTAAAATAATAGTAGCATAGAAAAAGGATGAAAAAACTGAAAAAGCTTTTATATTCTCTAGTAAACATCATGTAAGTTAAGTTTTATAACATCAAATTACGTGCTAAAGTTAAGATGTCAGCATAAGATATAAAAAAAAAAAATTATGATGGAAGCTATAAAAAAAACTATTACAAAAGAGCTATAGGACACGAATTAGGCTTCATGCTAACAAACAAGTCAAATTGAGTAGGAAACATGCCACTTTAGTGTTCCCAAGGAAACTAAAGCATAACTCTAGGCTAAATTAAAAGACAAAAAAACTTAACAATTAAGTAAATAATTGACCCATAAAAAGAGTCACAAAAACTTTTTCTACAAGAAAAATTTTCTAAAGAAATTTTTTCTATAAGAAACATTTTCTAAAGAAATTTTTTCTATAAAAAAACATTTTCTAAAGAAATTTTTTCTATAAGAAAACATTTTCTAAACAAATTTTTTCTATAAGAAAAATTTTCTAAAGAAATTTTTTCTATAAGAAAAATTTTCTAAAAAAATTTTTTTATAAGAAAAATTCACTAAAGAAATTTTTTCTATAAGCAAAATTTTCTAAAGAAATTTTTTCTATAAGCAAAATTTTCTAAAGAAATTTTTTCTATAAGAAAAATTTTCTAAAGAAATTTTTTTTATAAGAAAAATTTTCTAAAGAAATTTTTTCTATAAGAAAAATTTTCTAAAGAAATTTTTTCTATAAGAAAAATTTTCTAAATAAATTTTTTCTATAAGAAAAATTTTCTAAAGAAATTTTTTCTATAAGAAAAATTTACTAAAGAAATTTTTTCTATAATAAAAATTTTCTAATGAAATTATTTCTATAAGAAAATTTTCTAAAGAAATTTTAAATATAAGGAAAATTTTCTAAAGAAATTTTATCTACAAATAAAATTTTCTTAAGAAATTTTTTTTATAAGAAAAATTTTCTAAATAAAGTTTTTCTATAAGAAAAAGTTTCTAAAGAAATTTTTTTTGCAAGAAAAATTTTCTAAAGAAATTTTTTCTGTAAGAAAATTTTTCTAAGAATTTTTTTCTATAAGAAAAAGTTTCTAAAGAAATTTTTTCTATAAGAAAAATTTTTTAAAGAAATTTTTTCTTTCAAACAAAAAATTTCTAAAGGAACTTTTTCTATAAGAAAAATTTTCTAAAGAAATTTTTTTCTATTAGAAACATTTTTTAAAGAAATTTTTTATATAAGAAAAATTTTCTTAAGAAAGTTTTTTTATAAGAAAAATTTTCAAAAAAAAAATTTTCTTTAAGAAAAATTTTCTAAAGAAATTTTTTCTATAAGAAAAATTTTCTAAAGAAATCTTTCTATAAGAAAAATTTTCTAAAGAAATTTTTTCTATAAGAAAAATTGTCTAAAGAAATTTTTTCTATAAGAAAAATTTTCTATCAGAAAAATTTTCGATAAGAAAAATTTTCTATCAGAAAAATTTTCAATAAGAAAAAATTTCTAATAAAATTTTTTCTTTAAGAAAATTTTCTAAAGAAATTTTAAATATAAGGAAAATTTTCAAAAGAAATTTTAACTACAAATAAAATTTCCTTAAGAAATTTTTTCTATAAGAAAAATTTCCCAAAGAAATTTTTTTTATTTGAAAAATTTTCTAAAGAATTTTTTTCTATAAGTAAATTTTTTTAAAGAAATTGTTTCTGTAAGAAAAATTTTCTAAAGAAATTTTTTCTATAAGAAAAGAAAAGAATAAAGAATTTTATTTCTATAAAAAAAATTTGCTAAAGAATTTTTTTCTATAACAAAAATTTGCTAAAGAATTTTTTTCTATAACAAAAATTTTCTAAAGAAATTGTTTTTATCAGAAATATTTGCTAAAGAAATTTTTTCTATAAGAAAAATTTTCTAAAGAAGTTTTTTCTATAAGAAAAATTTTGTAAAAAATTTTTTACTTTAAGAAAAATTTTCTAAAGAAATTTTTTCTATAAGAAAAATTTTCTAAAGAAATTTTTTCTCTAAGAAAAATTTTCTAAAGAAATTTATTCTATAATAAAATTTTTCTAAAGAAATTGTTTCTATAAGAAAAATTTTCTAAAGAAATTTTTTCTATAAGAAAAAGTTTCTAAAGAATTTTTTTTTGCATGAAAAATTTGCTAAAGAAATTTTTTTTATAAGAAAAATTTTCTAAAGAATTTTTTTCTATAAGAAAAAGTTTCTAAAGAAATTTTTTTTGCAAGAAAAATTGTCTAAAGAAATTTTTTCTGTAAGAAAAATTTTCTGAAGAAATTTTTTCTATAAGTAAAATTTTCTAAAGAAATTTTTTCTATAAGAAAAATTTTCTAAAGAAAAATTTTCTAAAGAAATTTTTTCTATAAGAAAAATTTTCTAAAGAAATTTTTTCTATAAGAAAAATTTTTTAAAGAAATTTTTTCTATAAGGAAAATTTTCTAAAGAATTTTTTTCTATAAGTAAAATTTTCTAAAGAAATTTTTGCTATAAGAAAAATTTTCGAAAGGAATTTTTTCTATAAGAAAAATTTTCTAAAGAAATTTTTCTATAAGAAAAATTTTCTAAAGAAACTTTTTCTATAAGAAAAATTTTCTAAAGAAATTTTTTCTATAAGAAAAATTTTCTAAAGAAATTTTTTCTATAAGAAAAATTTTCTAAAGAAATTTTTTCTATAAGAAAAATTTTCTAAAGAAATTTTTTCTATAAGAAAAATTTTCCAAAGAAATTTTTTCTATGAAAAAAATTTTGTAAAGAAATTTTTTCTATAAGAAAAATTTTCTAAAGATTTTTTTTCTATAAGAAAAATTTTCTAAAGAAATTTTTCCTATAAGAAAAAATTTCTAATGAAATTTTTTTTTATATGAAAAATTTTCTAACGAAATTTTTTTTATATGAAAAATTTTCTATAGAAATTTTTTTTGTATGAAAAATTTTCTATAGAAATTTTTTCTAAAAGAAAAATTTTCTAAAGAAATTTTTTCTATAACAAAAATTTTCTCTATAAATTTTGCTATAAGAAAAATTTTCTAAAGAAATTTTTTCAATTTGAAAAAAAAATTTTATAGAAATTTTATCAATAGATTTTGTTGGATTTCGTGTTACTTTTATCTTCCTTCACTCTGTAGAAACAATACAAATTCTTGGCTTTAGATTAAAAGTTGTATCTTTTGATCGTAAATTCTCAAACAAATATTCGAAATATTTTGATGCTCTTTTCTTGCCTAAGCAATTTTCTTTTTTAGAGGAAAAGCGGGAAAATGTTAGCGATCCAGCTACTCTCTCTTACTCTCCCACACTATAATCGAGAGCATTAGAAAATTGTAGCTTAACTGAAAATTATTTTTATTTATTGTTCATAATGATTTAGGAAAATTTTAGAAAAAATGTCTCAGTCTCTAGTCAACCGGACGATTGTGATGTTGAAGATCTAAAATCGGAATCCGCGATCAAGTAAACGCGTGTGTGTGTGTGGTACATTTTTGAAAATCTAAAAATAATTGAATAAATAACAAAATACATAAATATAATATAAAAAATTAAATATTAAAAAAAATTGGAGATACAATTTTATATATAAATAAATATTTATTATTCAACGAAAATTTAAACGAAATTTTCTTAAGCAGTTGCATCCAAAAAGCACAAAATGCCTCAAAAGAAAAATGTAAATTTCAAAAAATTTAAAAATAAAACTATTAAAAAAATAATTAAATACTAAATTTTTTCTATAGAAAGAGTTTCTACAGCAAAGTTTTTATACAAAATTTTTCTTTAAGAAAAAATTTCTATAGAATTTTTCGTTTAGAAATTTTTTTTTAGAAAATGTTTCTTATAGAAAAAATTTCTTTAGAAAATTTTTCTTATAGCAAAATTTTTTTTAGAAAATTTTTCTTATAGAAAAAATATCTTTAGAAAATTTTTCTTATAGAAAAAATTTCTTTAGAAAATTTTTCTTATAGAAAAAACTTCTTTAGAAAATTTTTCTTATAGAAAAAATTTCTTCAGAAAATTTTTCTAATAGAAAAACTTTGTTTAGAAAATTTTTCTTATAGAAAAAATTTCTTTAGAAAATTTTTCTTATGGAAAAAATTTCTTTAGAAAATTTTTCTTATAGCAAAAATTTTTTTGAAAATTTTTCTTAAAGAAAAAATTTCTTTAGAAAATTTTTCTTATAGAAAAAATTTCTTTAGAAAATTTTTCTTATAGAAAAAATTTCTTTAGAAAATTTTCCTTATAGAAAAAATTTCTTTAGAAAATTTTTCTTATAGAAAAAATTTCTTTAGAATATTTTTCTTATAGAAAAATTTCTTTAGAAAGTTTTTCTTATAGAAAAAAATTTTTTAGAAAATTTTTCTTATAGAAAAAATTTCTTTAGAAAATTTTTCTTATAGAAAAAATTTCATTAGAAAATTTTTCTTATAGAAAAAATTTCTTTAGAAAATTTTTCTTATAGAAAAAATTTCTTTAGAAAATTTTTCTTATAGAAAAAATTTCTTTAGAAAATTTTTCTTATAGAAAAAATTTCTTTAGAAAATTTTTCTTATAGAAAAAATTTCTTTAGAAAATTTTTCTTATAGAAAAAATTTCTTTAGAAAATTTTTCTTATAGAAAAAAGTTCTTTAGAAAATTTTTCTTATAGAAAAAATTTCTTTAGAAAATTTTTCTTATAGAAAAAATTTCTTTAGAAAATTTTTCTTATAGAAAAAATTTCTTTAGAAAATTTTTCTTATAGAAAACATTTCTTTAGAAAATTTTTTTTATAGAAAAAATTTCTTTAGGAAATTTTTCTTATAGAAAAAATTTCTTTAGAAAATTTTTCTTATAGAAAAAATTTCTTTAGAAAATTTTTCTTATAGAAAAAATTTCTTTAGAATATTTTTCTTATAGAAAAAATTTCTTTAGAATATTTTTCTTATAGAAAAAATTTCTTTAGAAAATTTTTCTTATAGAAAAATTTCTTTAGAAAGTTTTTCTTATAGAAAAAATTTCTTTAGAAAATTTTTCTTATAGAAAAAATTTCTTTAGAAAATTTTTCTGATAGAAAAAATTTATTTAGAAAATTTTTCTTATAGAAAAAATTTCTTTAGAAAATTTTTCTTATAGAAAAAATTTTCGTAGAAAATTTTTCTTATAAAAAAAATTTTTGTAGAAAATTTTTCTTATAGAAAAAGTTGCTTTAGAAAGTTTTTTTTTATAAAAATAAATTTCTTTTGAAAAATTTTCTTATATAAAAAATATTAAATTGTTTAACATTTCTGTTTTCATAACATTTTGATCTCATCGCAATTTTCCTTTCATTGACAATTTTGAACATATCTTCGCAAGTGTTGTAAACAACCTGTCAACTTATGTCAACGTAAATATTATCTAGTACAATTTGCATAGTTTTCTTCTTGATCATTTGAAAAATTGTCTTGAGTTATTTCAAAAATTTAAATACCTTAAATATCCTACTTAGACGTAAGTTAATGAAAAACGTGAAGAGACATTGTAATGGACTTTTCTTGAGGCGTTTTTCACAGAAAATTCATTTAACATGAGTAATTAATGTTCATTTAATGTTTTTATTTTGGCCATTAACTCGAAATAGATTCAGGCGACCGATTTAACCCGTGTAGGCGAGGGGAAAAATTTTGGCGCTACAAATTTTTAAAGTCTTCTTAAAATTATAAAGATTTTTTAAATTTAAATACAAGAAACATTTTTATAGGTTTCAAAAAATTTAAGATTCAATTTCTAGATTTATTTTTTACAGTTTTCACCCTAAAGGGGTTAATGTTAACAACCTATTCCCCCGAAGCGTGCCAAATTTTTTTTACAAGTTTTTAGACACGCATAAAAAAGCGATAAATTTTCATATGAGCCAATATTATTCAAAGTGTCCTAAGTGATTTTAATCTGCCTGATCATAGTCTGGTCACAATCTTTTAATTGTCTGGTCAAAGTATGTTTATAATCTGGTAATAATCTGGTCATAATTTTGTCATAGTCTGGTTATAATTTGGTCATAGTTTGGTCATAGTCTGGTAACAGTCTGGTCATAATTTGGTCATAGTTGTGTCATAGTTGTGTCATAGTCTGCTCATAGTTTAGCCATAGTCTGCTCACAGTCTGATCATACTTTGGCCATAGTTTGGTCATAGTCTGGTCATAGTCTAGTCATAGTTTGATTATAGTTAGGTCACAGTCTGGTCATAGTTCGATCATAGTTTGATCATTGTCTGGTCATAGTCTTATCAAAGTTTGATCGTAGTTTGGTCATAGTCTTGTCATAGTCTGGTCATAGCCTGATCATAGTTTGGTCATAGTCTGGTCTGGTCAGTTTATTGTCTAGTCATAGTTTGGTCATAGCTTAATCATAGTTTGGTCACAGTCTGATAATAGTTTGATCATAGTTTGGTCATTGTCTGGTCATAGTCTGGTCGTAGTTTGATCATAGTTTGGTAATAGTCTTCTCATAGTCCGATTATAGTCTGGTCATAATGTGAATAGTCTTATAATAGTTTAGTCATAGTCTGGTCATGGTCTGGTCATAGTTTGATCATAGTTTGGTCATAGTCTGGTCATAGTCTGGTCATAGTCTGGTTATAGTCTGGTAATAGTCTGATCATAGTTTGGTCATAGTTTGACCATAGTCTAGTCATTGTCTAATCATAGTTTGGCCATAGTCTGGTCATAGTTTGGTCATTGTCTGGTCATAGTTTGATCATAGTTTGCTAATAGTCTTGTCATAGTCCGATTATAGTCTGGTCATAATGTGAATAGTGTTATCATAGTTTGATCATAGTCTGGTCATGGTCTGGTCATAGTCTGGTCATAGTTTGATCATAGTTTGGTCATAGTCTGGTCATAGTCTGGTCACAGTCTGGTTATAGTCTGGTAATAGTCTGATTATAGTTTGGTCATAGTTTGACCATAGTCTAGTCATTGTCTAATCATAGTCTGATAATAGTTTGATCATAGTTTGGTCATTGTCTGGTCATAGTCTGGTCATAGTCTGGTCATAGTTTGATCATAGTTTGCTAATAGTCTTGTCATAGTCCGATTATAGTCTGGTCATAATGTGAATAGTCTTATCATAGTTTGATCATAGTCTGGTCATGGTCTGGTCATAGTCTGGTCATAGTTTGATCATAGTTTGATCATAGTCTGGTCATAGTCTGGTTATAGTCTGGTAATAGTCGGATTATAGTTTGGTCATAGTTTGACCATAGTCTAGTCATTGTCTGATCATAGTTTGGCCGTAGTCTGGTCATAGTCTATTCGTAGTCTGGCCATAGTCTGGTCATAGTCTCGTCATAGTCTTGTCATAGTTTGGTAATAGTTTGGTAATAGTTTGGTCATAGTATGGTCATAATTTAGTCATAGTCTTGCCGTTGTCTAATCATATTCTGGTTATAATCTGTTCATAGTCGGGTTATAATCTCATCATAATGTGATCATATTCTGGTCATAATCATATTCTGGTCATAGTCTAATTTAATTATAAATTTGGTTAAGTCTGAACTATTCTCATCTTTGGTCATAGTCTGACCGAATTCGACCATAGTTTGTTTGTTTATAGCATTCTTCATAGTCTAGTTATAGTCTGAAAAAAGTCGTCAAATTCCACTTAAGACATTTTGCTGGCAAACCGCGATTGCGTGTCTTCTAACCACAATTTGTGAAATAATTAGCGTGAATGAAAGGAAAAATTTTTGGGGCCAAAATACAAACATATTACGACAAATGTTAACAAAAAAGATTTATCACTCTAAAATCGTGTCTACTCGAAAATAAACTAAAAGCAAAAAGGGGCAGACAATTTTGCCAATAAATTGAAAATAAATTTCTAAAAGAAAATCTCTTGCAAGAGCCAATAACTAAGAAGACGAAAATCGCTCTAGACGACCCAAAACACCTGTTGATTTTAAACACCACCAGATAGAAGATTTTGTCGTAATGGTGGGAAAGTATTAAATGAAAATGATTTTTTAATTGCCTTAATGTTTGTTTGGACTTAAACAAAAAGTTCTAGACAAGAAATAGGGAAAAGGGGGGAGTCAGAAATATATTTTATGAAGAAATCAATTAATTTCTTATTTACCCGCCCCAAGGGATAAAGACACAAATGTTTGCATGTATACAAACAAATATTAAATTGTAATTAAATTAATAAAGTTGTAGCATAATTAGTAAATGATATTGATTTATTATTAGCTAAAATAGCAAAGCCATTCCTTAAACATTCTTTCAGAAATACAAGAAGAAACATCAACAGCCTCAGGCCCATACGCCACCTCAAAAAGACAAGGAAAAGGATTTGTCAGAGGATTTAAAACAATTAAATTTAAGCCAGGATATAGAGGATGTCAACGCTAATTATATAATTGCCCATTCTGATATTTATGGACGTTATTTGTTGGCCAAACGTGATTTAAAGGCTGGGGAGATTTTAATAACCGAAAAGCCTTTGGCTGTGGGGCCCTGTGTCTCGGCAGATCCGGTGTGTTTAGGCTGTTATATGCCGGTGACTTTGAAGAAAACACAGTATAGGTAAAGTATTCCCTAGTCATAGTATGTTTGCATGATGAGACTATGAGAACACTATAAACAGACTTTGACCAGACTATGGTCAGAATATGATCATTATATGACCGAACTATGACTAGATTACGACAAGATCTGACTATGGCAACATTGCAGGCTATGACAAGATTATAACTAGACTATAATTGAAATATTACTTGAATATGAATAAAATATAACCAATATATGACCTGTTTAAGACCATAAAATGACTAGAATAATATGTCTAGACTGTGGCAAGAATATTTTCAGAATATGACCAGATTTAGTCAGAACATGACTTGACTATGACCAGAATATAATTAGACTATCAATAGAATATGGCCTAATTATGAAAATACTAAGACCATACCATGACTAGAATATGACCAGACTATGAATAGATCAT
This sequence comes from Stomorhina lunata, assembly GCA_933228675.1. Classification (NCBI taxonomy): domain Eukaryota; kingdom Metazoa; phylum Arthropoda; class Insecta; order Diptera; family Rhiniidae; genus Stomorhina; species Stomorhina lunata. The sequence continues at coordinate 14,690,702 of OW121743.1, forward strand.
GACAAGAATATAAGCAGGCTATGATCACACTATGATCTGACTATGACAATATTGTAACCAGACTATGACCAGATTATCGTCAGACTCTGACTGGAATATGACTAGGCTATGAACAGAATATATACGGAATATGATCTGTTTAAGACCATACTATGACCAGAATACTTTGTCCAGACTGTAAGAAAAATATTATCAGAATATGGGTAGACTTAACCAGAACATGACCCGACTATGACCAGAATATAATTAGGCTATCAATAGAATATGACCTAATTATAAACAAAGTAAGACCATACTATGATCAGAATATGACCACATTACGACCAGACAATACGCAGAATATGACCAAACAATGATCACAATGTGACAAAACTAAAACCTGTATTAGGTTAGACTATGACCCTACCATGTTCACTATATCCAGTATAACCAGACTATGAGAAGCTTATGCCAAGAATATGACCAGACTATCAGTAGAATATGATCAGAATATGATTAGACTATGATGACTATGACCAGAATATGATTAGATTATAGCGAGATTATGACCATACAATGACCACAATCTGACCAGAATAATACCAGAATAAGACTACGCTATGCGCATTCAATGTCCCGAATATGATTAGAATGTTACTAAAATATGTCTACACTATGACAAGATTAGGCCTAGAATATGACCAGACTATGATTGGAATATTACTAGACTTTGGATAGACTATAAGTAGAATATGCCTAGAAAATGGTCACATTATGATCAGAATATGACCAGACTGTGGCCAAGCTATGACAAGAATTTTTCCATACAATGATTAGAATATGATGAGACTATGACAAGAAAAAGATCAGACTTCTAAGATTATTAGATCATCAGAATATGATCCATACTATGACCATGACCACACTATGACTAAGTTATGATAAGAATATGAACATAAACAAATTAGGCTCTAGTCTTATTATGATCAAACTATAGGTAAACGTGGTTAGACTTAACCAAAATATGTTCTGACTACGACCAGTCTATGACCAAACTAAGACCAGAATATGACTAGACTAAGACCATACAATAACCAGAATATGACTAGACAATGATCCAATTATGACTGGGCTATTCAAATATTATGTCAAGACCAGAGTATGATTAATACTCGACTATGGCTATACTATGAACAGATGTTGACCACTATAACTATAGCTATGAGTTAATCTTTTGCTTGAGCTTTGACTAGAGTAAGGATAAGAACTATAACTAGATAAATAATTGGAGCTATGACTTGAGGTATATATAAAGCTTCGACTTGAGCTAAAAAATGAAGTATGTTCGGAGCTATCACTGGAGCTATGACTGGATAAATGATTAAAGCTTTGACTTAAGCTAAGACTATTGCTTTGACTAGAGAGGTAATAAGAGGTATAGCAAGAGTCATTGGTAAAGCTTTGATCAGAACATTGACTATAGCTACGACTAGAGCTTTGGCTATAGAACATGGCAAAAGCTAGAGCTATAATAAAAACCTTGACTTAAATCTAGACTATAGTTTAAAAAAGAGCAATGATAAAAGCTGTGACTATGGTAATGCTGAAAGCTATGACTGAAGTTCTATGACTAAAGCTTTCAGTAGAGTTACAACTAGAGCCATGACTCGAGCTGCGGCTGGAGCAGTCAATAGATCAATAACTAAAGTTTTTACTAGAGATACGATTTTGACTAGAGCTTTGTCTTAAGTTTTTACTAGAGCTTTGCATGTAACTATGACTAGATCTACAATTAAAGCTTAGATTATAGCTTAGACTTGGACAGTGTTTATAGGTATAAAAATAGTATTATAAGAGGTATAGAAAGAGCTTTAGCCATATTCAAAACTAAAGATTTTACTGTAGAATATGGCTTAGACTAAAGCTTAAACCATAGTTGTTACTAGAGCAAATATAAAAGCTCTAACTAGAGCTGTGACCAGAAGAATTAGATGTGATAAGAGCTATGATTAGATCTTTGACTAAAGCTACGACTAGAGCTATGACTATAAATGTGAAAGAGCTTTGACTTGAGTTATTATTAGAGTTATTAAAAAAACTTTGACTATAAAAGAGCTTTGACTATAAAATATCTTTAAAACTTTAGATGTGACAAGAGCTATGATTAGATCAGCTTTGGCTATAGCTACGACTAGAGCTTTCACTAGAAGTATGTGAAGATCTTTCACTAAAGTTGAGACTTTAAATGTAAAAGTGCTTTGACTTGAGTTATTATTAGAGCTTTAAGCTAAAACTTTGACTGATCTATGACTTAAGCTACATCTATAGCAATGACTAGAAGTGTCAGAAGAGCTTTCAATCAAATTTGAAATTATAAATGTGAAAGAGCTTTAACTAGAGCTATGACTTGAGTTATTATTATAGTTATTAAATAGAGCTTTGACTATAAAAAGCTTGAGACTTTAGATGTAGCAAGAGCTATGATAAGATCTTTGACTAAAGCAACGACTAGAGCTTCGACAAGAAGTATAAGAAGAGCTTTCACTTAAGTTTAGACTATAAATGTAAAAGAGCTTTGATTTTAGTTAATATTAGAGCTTTAAGCTAGAAATTTAACTAAAGCTACGACTATAGGTATGACTAGAAATATGACAATAGCTTTTACTAAAGTTGTGACTATAAATGTAAAAGAGTTTTGACTTAAGTTATTATTAGAGCCTTAAGCTAGAAATTTAACTAAAGCTACGACTAGAGCTATGACTAGAGGTATGAGAAGAGCTTTCAAAAATGTTAAGACTATAGTGCACTTAAGAGCAATTTACTTACCTATTGATAAAACTTAAAATCTGATTTTCCCTTTACAGATGTCCCTCCTGCCGTTGGCCCTTGTGTGGTGCCGCTTGTCGCGGATATGGCCAATTTGAGGGTCATTCTGCACACGAATGTGAGCTTTACAGAAAAGTTGAGGCCTCCAAAAACCTAGTGGAAACGTCTTCGCCAGTAACCATCAAAAATCTCTACGAATTGGTTTTAATTGTTCGCATACTCCTGATCAAGGACAACAATCCCGCGTTGTACAAACGCATTATGACCATGGAATCGCATTTGGAAATGCGTCGTCAGAACGCCGAACTCTGGAGTCATTATGAAAGTAATGTTGTGACATATTTACGTGATAATTGGCATTTGGCGTCACAATTTACCTCCGAAGAAATCCATACGATTTGTGGTATTTTAGATGTAAATTGTTTTGAAATCGGTCAAAATTTTGCCAAGGCGCGTAGTTTATATCCAAGTGCTTTCCTTCTGGCTCATGACTGTCGGCCGAATACGGCCCACACAGACAATCCGCAGTCGTATGATATTGTCCTGAGGACATCGAGGGCAGTGAAGAAGGGAGAGTCATTGACTTTGAGTTATGCCTATACACTGCAGGTGAGTTTGGAGGATTTGAGCTTTAAAAGCTTGAAGGGCTTTTAGGCAGAAGCTTTAAACTTTTTGCAGCTTTTTTAACAGGTTGCTTAAAGAAAGCTTTTGCATTTTAAAGTTATGGTAAACAGCTTTAAACTTTTGGCAGCTTTTTTTGTTGGTGGCTTAATGTAAGCTTTTACTTTCTGATATAATGGGGTAAAGCATTTTCTTTATTTTTTGAAAATAAGCTTTTGTTTGTTGTTTTTCTATTTGCAGCTTTTTTGTCTTCCGTTTTAAGAGTAAGCTTTTTGTTGTGGTGGCTTGGCTAAAGCTTTTTGTTGTTATTTTTGCATAAAAGTTTATTGTTTTTATCTAAAAGCTATTCTGTATTTTTGAATAGGGAACTTTAAAGCGACGTGACTTCATGCAGGCAGGCAAACTATTTTGGTGTAGCTGTAAACGTTGTGCGGATCCTATGGAACTGGGCAGTGATTGCAGTGCCATTAGATGTATGTCCTGTAAAAAGGGCTTGATAAGAGCTTTAAGACCTTTGGAACAGGAAGCGGAGTGGAAGTAGGTTTATCAATTAAAAAAAAATATTGTAAAAGCTTTCAAAAACTTTCATTTTTTTATTTAAAGATGCGATAATTGCCCTCAGATCCTCTTGGCTTCCGAAGTGGTAAAAATTTTGGATAAAATTAATAATGATCTGGAGTCAATAGATGCTCACAATGTGCCTGGTTTGGAGAACTATTTAAAGAGGTAAAGCTTTTTGTTATTTATTAAAAGCTTTTTCTATTTGAGGTTATATTTTAGGTATTCCGAGGTCTTGGGTCCTCGCCATTATCTGCTCTTATCTGCCAAATACTCTCTTTGCCAGTTGTATGGCAAAATTGAGAACTATATGCTGCCCGAAATGTCTCTGGAGGATCTGCAGAGAAAGCAAAAATATTGCAAGGAATTTTTGGAGGTTGTAGACATTCTAGAGCCGGAATTGACCAGATTAAGGGGTGAGTTGGGAGATTTATTTGCCTTTGGAAAAAATATTTCAAAATTTCTCTATTAGGTTTGATCATGTACGAGTTGCATGCCCCTATAATGATGATCTCTCAGCATTTGATAATGCAGAATTTAATTGATCGTAAACAATTCAATCGTAATATTAAGGAAGTCATTTACCTACTAAAGGAAAGTGCTTTGATTTTGAAAATGGAGCCTCCAGGCTCAACAGAACATGAAATGGGTCTGGCAGCTGAAGATGCTCTGCAAAAAATGGGCGTATTTTAGTCTAGTAGTAACATAAAATATCACAATTTGGAAAATAAAAGCTTTGATTTAAAAGCTTTGATTAATAAAAAATGATCTTTAAAAAGCTTTTAACTTTTTTTCAGTTTTCTGCTCATTCAAGTCATTTTACTTAACTACTTTCATATAAAAGGTAAACTCTTCTAATTGACCCTGACACTTTTCTAATGTTCTCCAAACAAAAAGTCCAAGAAAAGTTTAACTGAACTGAATAAAAACCAAGAGCAAAAAGTTTTAGTTTTAAGGAGAAAATCTTTAAGTTGTTTTTCATTAACATTTAAAAGGAAATACTTTTTTCAAAAGCTCAGAGATAAATGTAAGTAAATAAATATTTAATGCATTTTAAAGACATAAAAAGCATTAATTAGCATTTAAATGGGAATATTAAGTAATTAGTTACGAAAGGCGTTTAGACATTGGAAAATTTATTAAAACGATATAAGTTAGAAATTTTTTAAAGAAATTTTTTGAATAAGAAAAATTTTCTTAAGAAATTTTTTCTATAAGAAAAATGTTCTAAAGAAATTTTTTCTATAAGAAAAATTCTCTAAAGAAATTTTTTCTATAAGAAAAATTTTCTAAAGAAATTTTTTCTATAAGAAAAATTTTCTAAAGAAATTTTTTCTATAATAAAAATTCCCTAAAAAAAATTTTTCTATCAGAAAAATTTTCTGAAGAAATTTTTTCTATAAGAAAAATTTTCTAAAGAAATTTTTTCCATAAAAAAATTTTTTTTTTAAAAATTTTTTCTAAAATTTTCTAACGAAAAATTTTCTAAAGAAATTTTTTCTATAAGAAAAATTTTGTAAAGAAATTTTTTCTATAAGAAAAATTTTTTAAAGAAATTTTTTCTATAAGAAAAATTTTCTAAAGAAATTTTTTCTATAATAAAAATTCCCTAAAAAAAATTTTTTCTATCAGAAAAATTTTCTGAAGAAATTTTTTCTATAAGAAAAATTTTCTAAAGAAATTTTTTCTATAAAAAAATTTTTTTTAAAGAAATTTTTTCTAAAATTTTCTAACGAAAAATTTTCTAAAGAAATTTTTTCTATAAGAAAAATTTTGTAAAGAAATTTTTTCTATAAGAAAAATTTTCTAACGAAATTTTTTCTATAAGAAAAATTTTCTAAAGAAATTTTTTGTATAAGAAAAATTTTCGAAAGAAATTTTTTCTATAAGAAAAATTTTCTAAAGAATTTTTTTCTATAAGAAAAATTTTCTTAGGAAATTTTTTCTATACGAAAAATTTTCTAAAGAAATTTTTTATATAAGAAAAATTTTCTAAAGAAATTTGTTCTATAACAAAAATTTTCTAAAGAAATTTTTTTTATAAGATAAATTTTTTTAGAAAATTTTTTTATAAGAAAAATTTTCTAAAGAAATTTTGTTTATAAGAATAATTTTCTAAAGAAATTTTTTCTATAGGAAAAATTTTCTAAAGAAATTTTTTCTATAAGAAAAAGTTTCTAAAAAATTTTTTCTATAAGAAACATTTTCTAAAGAAATTTTTTCTATAAGAAAAATTTTCTAAAGAAGTTTTTTGTATAAGAAAAATTTTCTAAAGAAATTTTTTGTATAAGAAAAATTTTCTAAAGAAATTTTTTCTATAAGAAAAATTTTCTAAAGAAATTTTTTCTATAAGAAAATTTTCTAAAGAAATTTTTCTATAAGAAAAATTTTATAAAAAAAATTTTTCTATAAAAAAAATTTTCTAAAGAAATTTTTTCTATAAGAAAAATTTTCTAAAGAAATTTTTTCTATATATATAAGAAAAATTTTCTAAAGAAATTTTTTCTATAAGAAAAATTTTCTAAAGAAATATTTTCTAAAAAATTTTTTCTATAAGAAAATTTTCTAAAAAATATTTCTTTAGTAAATTTTCCTTATAGAAACATTTTTTAAAGAAATTTTTTCTATAAGAAAAATTTTCTAAAGAAATTTTTTCTATAAGAGAAATAAGAAAAATTTTCTAAAGAAAAAAAATTTCTGTAGAAAATTTTTCTTATTTTTCTTATAGAAAAAATTTCTTTAGAAAATTTTTCTTATAGAAAAAATTTCTTTAGAAAATTTTTCTTATAGAAAAAATTTCTTATAGAAAAAATTTCTTTAGAAAATTTTTCTTATAGAAAAAATTTCTTTACAAAATTTTTCTTATAGAAAAAATTTCTTTAGAAAATTTTTCTTATAGAAAAAATTTCTTTAGGAAATTTTTCTTATAGAAAAAATTCCTTTAGAAGATTTTTCTTAAAGAAAAAATTTCTTTAGAAAATTTTTCTTATAGAAAAAATTTCTTTAGAAAATTTTCTTATAGAAAAAATTTCTTTAGAAAATTTTTCTTATAGAAAAAATTTCTTTACAAAATTTTTCTTATAGAAAAAATTTCTTTAGAAAATTTTTCTTATAGAAAAAATTTCTTTACAAAATTTTTCTTATAGAAAAAATTTCTTTAGAAAATTTTTCTTATTTTTCTTATAGAAAAAATTTCTTTAGAAAATTTTTCTTATAGAAAAAATTTCTTTACAAAATTTTTCTTATAGAAAAAATTTCTTTAGAAAATTTTTCTTATTTTTCTTATAGAAAAAATTTCTTTAGAAAATTTTTCTTATAGAAAAAATTTCTTTAGAAAATTTTTCTTATAGAAAAAGTTTCTTTAGAAAATTTTTCTTATAGAAAAAATTTCTTTAGAAAATTTTTCTTATAGAAAAAATTTCTTTAGGAAATTTTTCTTATAGAAAAAATTTCTTTAGAAAATTTTTCTTATTTTTCTTATAGAAAAAATTTCTTTAGAAAATTTTTCTTATTTTTCTTATAGAAAAAATTTCTTTAGAAAATTTTTCTTATTTTTCTTAAAGAAAAAATTTCTTTAGAAAATTTTTCTTATAGAAAAAATTTCCTTAGAAAATTTTTCTTATAGAAAAAATTTCTTTAGAAAATTTTTCTTATAGAAAAAATTTCTTTAGAAAATTTTTCTTATAGAAAAAATTTCTTTAGAAAATTTTTCTTATTTTTCTTATAGAAAAAATTTCTTTAGAAAATTTTTCTTATTTTTCTTATAGAAAAAATTTCTTTAGAAAATTTTTCTTATAGAAAAAATTTCTTTAGAAAATTTTTTTTATAGAAAAAATTTCCTTAGAAAATTTTTCTTATAGAAAAAATTCCTTTAGAAGATTTTTCTTAAAGAAAAACTTTCTTTAGAAAATTTTTCTTATAGAAAAAAATTTCTTTAGAAAATTTTTTCTTTAAGAACAAATTTTTAAAAAAATTTTTCTATAAGAAAAATTTTGTAAATCATTTCTAAGCAAAATTCTATACAATTTCTTGTAAAATATTTAAACATTTTATTTGCAGCAACTAATTTTCCGCATCTGGATCGATATTCCTTTTAGCTAAAATATTTTTTATGAAAATAAGATACCTATAACAAAATACATTTTCTGTTTATATTTGAGAGTAAAATTTAAACTAAAAACATAGATACACCTAAAACTGTAGAACATACAATTACGTTAAAAATTTTGCATAGCAAATGTACGAGAAAAACTACTCCATATGTTGATAACTATTTCTTTGCTAAAACTAAGCATGAAACATAAGTGTATAGTTTTGTTTTAAACTCGTATGTATTTTAGTAGATAATGGATTGCATTAAGCTCGAAGCTAAAAAGGAAGTTAACATAACGTGTAGATATGATAGAACCAAAAAAGAAAAAAATGACAACAACAATAAAGAGAAAATCTAGCAACAATTTCTGCAAGAAAAAAAAAGAACAAGTTTTTGTTAAATAACAAAAAATTATAAATATAGCAGAATGTACTAGGAACGTCTTCTACAAAATAAACCAAAAATGTTAGAAATATTCATATAACTACACACATACACACAGATGGCAGCCATACACACTCACATCATAATAGCAGTAAAAGCTTGGAAAAACATGTTACTTTTTCGAAAAATTCCTTTAGCACAATAATAACAAAGTGACACGCTTACAAAACAAAAATATGGGCTTTGAAGTCAAGTGGAAATTCATATACAAATATTCAAACATTTCCATCCATAAAACAGCCTTTTCGCCTCTTTTTCCAACCATTTTTTTCTCTAGTTTTATATTTTATTTAGTTTCTACTCATCGTCATTGTTGTTTATTATCTAGAACGGAAACTATATTATTCGTTAGTTTAGTATTTCGAATTTTTTTTTTTTTGGTTGGAAACATTATTATTATTTTAGTCTGTTTTTGTTCAACAGCTCCACTAACAAGGTAAAAATGTTTTTTAAACAATAATATTTTGATGAGACACAGAGAAATGAGGATACTAAAATAATAATGAACACAAAAGTATTTGTCGCAAATAGAAACAATGAAATACATACACACACGTGTTCTATGTTCAGAAATTAGAAATGAATATTTCACATATTTTGCTTAAAATTATTTTAAATTAGGAAAAACTACTGATGTCATTCAACTACTGCAACATTTTTGATAGAAAAAGCAAAGCGGAGGCTTGATATCAAAATTTGTTGCATACCTTTAGGCTTTAAAATTAAACAAACTTTTTGAAAATAATAGCAGTAATATAGACTGATGCAATTGAATAATGGGACTATAAAAAGATTCACGATTGAGTGATATAAAGAGCTACGATTGAGTAATTAGACTATATAAATAGCCACGATTGAGTAATTAAACTATATAAAGAGCCAAGACTAAGTAATTAGAATATATACAGAGCCACGATTGAGAAGTTAGACTATATAAAAAACTACGATTAGGTAAATAGACTATATAAAGAGCCACGATTGAGTAATTAGACTATATAAAGAGCCACTATTGAGTAATTAGACTATATAACGAGCAACAATTGTGTAATTAGACTATATAACGAGCAACAATTGAGTAATAAGATTATATAAAGAGCCACGAATGAGTAATTTGACAATCTAGAGACATGATTGATTAATTAGACTATATCAAGAGCCACGATTGAGTAATTAGACTATATATAGAGCAACGATTGAGTAATTAGACTATATAAACAGCCACGATTGAGAAAGTAGACTATATAAAGAGTCACGATTAAGTAATTTGACTATATAAAGAGCCACGATTGGGTAATTAGATAATATAAAATGCCACGATTGAGTTATTAGACTATATAAAAAGCCACGATTGGGTAATTAGATAATATAAAATGCCACGATTGAGTTATTAGACTATAGAAAAAGCCACGATTGGGTAATTAGATAATATAAAATGCCACGATTGAGTTATTAGACTATATAAAAAGCCACGATTGATTAATAAGACTATATCAAGAGCCACGATAGAGTAATTAGAGCAACGGTTGAGTAATTAGACTATATAAAGAGCAATGATTGAGTAATTAGCCTCTATAAAGAGCTACGATTGAGTAATTAGACTATATAAAGAGCCATGATTGATTAATTAGACTATATCAAGGGCCACTATTGAGTAATTAGATTCTATAAAAAGCTACGATTGAGAAATTATACTATATAAAGAGCAATGATTGAGCAATTATACTCTATAAAGAGCAATGATTGAGTAATTAGACTCTTTAAAGAGCTACAATTGAGTAATTGGACTATATAAAGAGCCACGATTGATTAATTAGTTTATATCAAGGGTCACGATTGAGTAATTAGACTATATTAAGAGCAACTATTGAGTAATTGGAATATATAAAGAGCCACAATTGAGTAAGAAGACTATATAAAGATCTACGATTGAGTAATTAGACTATATAAAAAGCCACGAATGAGTACTTTTACTATATAAAGAGCCACGATTGAGTAATTACACTATATAAAAAGTACGATTAAGTAATTAGACCACATAAAGAGCCACGATTGAGTATTTAGGCTATATAAAGGGTCACGATTGAGTTATTAGACTGTATAAAAAGCCGCGATTGATTAATAAGACTATATCAAGAGCCGCGATTGAGTAATTAGACTATATCAAGAGTCACGATTGAGTTATTAGACTATATTAAAAGCCGCGATTGATTAATAAGACTATATCTAGAGCCGCAATTGAGTAATTAGATTATATAAAGAGCCATGACTAAGTAATAAGACTATATAAAGAGTCACGATTGAGTAATTAGACTATATACAAAACACGATTAAATAATAAGACTATACAAAGAGCCACGACTGAGTAATTAGAATATATATAGATCCACGATTGAGTTATTAAACTATATAAGAAGCCACGATTGATTAATAAGACTATATCAAGAGCCACGACTGAGTAATTAGAGCAACGATTGAGTAATTAGACTATATAAGGAGCAATAATTGAGCAATTAGACTCTATAAAGAGCAATGATTGAGTAATTAGACTATATAAAGAGCCACGATTGATTAATTAGACTATATCAAGTGCCACGATTGAGTAATTAAACTATATTAAATGCAACTATTGAGTAATTGGAATATATAAAGAGCCACAATTGAGTAAGAAGACTATATAAAGAGCTACGATTGAGTAATTAGACTATATATAAAGCCACGAATGAGTAATTTGACTATATAAAGAGCCACGATTGAGTAATTACACTATATAAAAACTACGATTAAGTAATTAGACCATATAAAGAGCCACGATTGAGTATTTAGACTATATAATAGGTCACGATTGAGTTATTAGACTATATAAAAAGCCACAATTGATTAATAATATAGTCTTATGGAGCAGCGATTGAGTAATTGGATTATATAAAAAACCTCGATTAAGTAATTAAACTATATAAAGAGCCATGACTGAGTAATTAGACTATATAAAGAGCCACGATTGAGAAACTAGACTATATTAAAGAGCAATGACTCTATAAAGAGCTACGATTGAGTAATTAGACTAGCCACGATTAATTAATAAGACTATATCAAGGGCCACAATTGAGTAAGAAGACTATATAAAGAGCTACGATTGAGTAATTAGACTATATAGAAAGCCACGACTGAGTAATTAGAACATATAAAAAGCCACTATTGAGTCACTAGACTATATTAAAGACGACGATTAAGTTATTAGACTATATAAAGAGCCACGATTAAGTAATTAGACTATATAAAGAGCCACGATTGAGTAATTAGACGATATAAAGAGCCACGATTGATTAATAAGACTATATCAAGAGCCACGATTGAGTAATTAGAGCAACGATTGAGTAATTAGACTATATAAAGAGCAATGATTGAGCAATTAGACTCTATAAAGAAAAATGATTGAGTAATAAGACTCTATAAAGAGCTACGATTGAGTAATTATACTATATAAAGAGCCACGATTGATTAATAAGACTATATCAAGAGCCACGATTGAGTAATTAGAGCAACGATTGAGTAATTAGACTATATAAAGAGCAATGATTGAGCAATTAGACTCTATAAAGAAAAATGATTGAGTAATTAGACTCTATAAAGGGCTACGATTGAGTAATTATACTATATAAAGAGCCACGATTGATTAACTAGACTATATCAAGGGCCACGATTGAGTAATTAGACTATATTAAGAGCAACTATTGAGTAATTGGACTATATAAAGAACAGCGATTGAGTAAGAAGACTATATAAAGAGCCACGATTGAGTAATTAGACTATATAGAAAGCCCCATTGACTAATTAGACTATATCAAGAGCCATGATTAAGTAATTAGACTATATAAAGAGCCAAAATTGAGTAATTAGACTATATAAGTAGCCACGATTAAGTAACTAGACTATACAAAAAGCCACTATTGAATAATTAGATTATTTAAAGAGCCACGATAGAGTAATTGGACTATATAGAGTCACGATTAAATATAATAAAAAGCTACTTCTGAATGATTGGTTTTTATAAAAAGCAACGATTGAGTAATGCTTGAATAAGTGGACTTTATAGAGGGACACAATTGGATAATTAGACCATGTATGAAGTTACAATAAAGTAATAGTCACGGTTGAGAAGTTGGACTGCTTAAAATGCAATAATTTAATAATTGGACAATTAAAAGTGGCACTTCCTAATTCCAAATCTTGAAGTTTGACTAAACAGAAAATATAGAGAAATGAACTACCATATGCCCCATAAAAAAAGCTATGACTCTAAACGGCAAAAGCCAATGAAGTGACATTTTTCAAAAATCCTGTCATTTAAAGGGAAATAGAGAAAAAATAATCAGGAAAGTCTATTGAAATGGAAGAAATATCAAAAACATATTTGGAATTTTTTTTCAATTTAGGGACAAATTGGTAACATTATATCTCCTTGTATCTCCTACAGCAAAAGGAATAACAGCAAAAGTGAAATTGCGTTATGATCAGAAATTAATATAAAAGGAAACGTATTCAGGGGCCAAATTACGGCATTTGATGTCGATCGAAATCTTATATATTTTCAAAACATTTGTATAGCATGCTTTAAGGATAGTCAAAATTATTTTTAAGATGCACAGTTTACTATATTTTTTTTTGAAGTTATTTGCCAAAAGATGACCAATAGTAAAAGAGCTTTAATTGAACTATATATTTTTAAAACCGAATCAAAATAGATACCAAATTTCAATAAACTTTTTGTATCCAAGTAACTTTGAACATCCCTAAAGTATACTTCAAAATATTTGCTTAAAAGTCTGAGTTTTCGATCGATATCGAATGCGGTAATTTGGCCCCAGTACTTTTTGGTACTTTAAAACCGGGTAAAATTAGACAACAATGTGTAACGTTATATCTCTGAAACTTAAACCGAAAGAAAATTGAATTAGGAAAAAATGTAAATATTAAAAATGTGCTTTTAATATTTGCATAACTTTGGAACCAATTAAACTAAAAATAAAATTAAAGGGAAACTTCATTGATATTAAACAAATATCCAACAGAGGAAACATAAATTGTCTATTCTTTAATAATTAAAGCCAATTACATTATATCTCCGAAATTAAAATGGACAAGAAAAACTGCACAAAGGTCATCTTGAGAAAAAACGAAGACACATCTTTGATTATTTTTATAGTGTGGGACGATAAAGGGTACTTTCTTTGGTACTTTTTTTTTACTAAAGTTTATGAATTGAACCAAAGACTCAGACTTTTTTCTGCCAAAAATGAAATTAAAGTGGAACAACGAAAAACACATAAACGCACAAACAAACATACATTTCGTGAGCACTTGTGTTAGCCTTAAGTTTCAATTTTTGGATAATAGCCTCCCATAGTTGCTTTCGAATTAGAGTAAAATCGGGACTTTTGGGACTTTTCAAATGGACCATACGGTAAATTAATGCATGGAAGCGCAATATCTTTAAATTATAGAGTCTTTGGATCAACCTTTACAAAAATTAAAAGTAGCAGTTCTAACTTTATTTTTAAATTTTTCAAAATTACACTTTTTTGTGTTTGAAACCTTCTTCTTGTATCTAATATCAAAATTCTATTTCCTTTAAATTATCTAACACATTTTGCCAAAAATAGAACCTAATTTATTTCCTGCTGAAAAAATTTCTTTGTTTCTAAATTTATTTCCTTAAACATTAACTTTAATTCTAAATATACACAATATTTTCGTTTGGTTTTATAAACAATTGAATTAAATTGAAGCATATTTACAGGCTGACGATGTTTTTTTTGCAAGCAAAATAAAAGCTGTGAGTGGTGAGTAGGCGCACAAGAATTTCAATAAATACTCAAGAGAATGAGATTTATAAAAAGTGGGAAGAGTGTAAAGTGTGTAAGATAATAACTAACTCAATTATATTTAAGAAAAAAATTATGAATGAATGAATGAATAAATAATTAGATTTCAATAGAAAACTTTGAAGGAAAAAATTAGGATTATTATGAACAAAAGGGTCAAAGGTCAAGATATTGCAAAAGGAATTTCTCAATGGATAATAAATATTTTTCATTAATATTAATGAAAGTCAAATTAATTATGAGCTTAATGTAAGTTTTTGAAAATTTCTAAATGCAGGACTAAGTTGAAATGTCTTCCTTAAATATCAAGTTTTGAAAGGAAAATCATGAATAAGAAAAGCTTATTAATGACTTATTGAATTGTTGTTAGTAATTTTGTAGAATAAAAAGTAAATAATTTTAAAAAAGGTCAAATGTTACATGTTAAATAATTATGTAATTATAATTACTATTTTTTTTTTGCGTTAAAAGTTAATTTATATATATTTTTATATATTTTTTAAGAAAACTCAAAGAAATCTAAAAAAACTTATTTATTTGAGCTGAAAGGTCGTGTATAAGTATAAAAACTCATAGAAAACCGCCAGTAAGGTTTTTTTTAGTTAAAAGGGTTTATTACAAATTATCATAACAACAATTTTTATACCAAAGACCCTATACCATAAAGATGTTGCACTTCCATGAATTGATTTGCCGTATGGTCCATTTGACAAATTCCATAAAAATAAGAGTATACCACTTTTGCTCTAATTCGGAAACAACTAATGGAGACGTTTATCCAATGAGAGAAAGCTAAGGCAGATACACGTGCTCATGAAATATATGTTTGTTTGTATGTTTATATGTTTTTCATTGTTCTTTATCCATTTTAATTTCACTTCTGACAGAAAACAAATACACATAGGGAAGTGCAACATCTTTATATTATAGAGTCTTTGCTCAAACTTTCTTAGGTAATACAGATCTATCTGCAAGAGCACATCCCTTGGTGGTCAATTGGCCAGTAGCTCGAAGAACACACCGAAGACAATATTTGTTCTTTTACTGTATAGCTCGTATATGAAATTAGATTCCAGCAGAAGTCTTTGCTATCATCTGCCATATAGGAAAGGTCAAATCAAATAATCATAAACACTGCCCATTTCTATGTTGAAACTGACAGACCGCCTTTCTGTCTGTATCTGTCTGTGTCTGTCTGTGTCTGTCTGTGTCTGTCTGTGTCTGTCTGTGTCTGTCTGTGTCTGTCTGTGTCTGTCTGTGTCTGTCTGTGTCTGTCTGTGTCTGTCTGTGTCTGTCTGTGTCTGTCTGTGTCTGTCTGTGTCTGTCTGTGTCTGTCTGTGTCTGTCTGTGTCTGTCTGTGTCTGTCTGTGTCTGTCTGTGTCTGTCTGTGTCTGTCTGTGTCTGTCTGTGTCTGTCTGTGTCTGTCTGTGTCTGTCTGTGTCTGTCTGTGTCTGTCTGTGTCTGTCTGTGTCTGTCTGTGTCTGTCTGTGTCTGTCTGTGTCTGTCTGTGTCTGTCTGTGTCTGTCTGTGTCTGTCTGTGTCTGTCTGTGTCTGTCTGTGTCTGTCTGTGTCTGTCTGTGTCTGTCTGTGTCTGTCTGTGTCTGTCTGTGTCTGTCTGTGTCTGTCTGTGTCTGTCTGTGTCTGTCTGTGTCTGTCTGTGTCTGTCTGTGTCTGTCTGTGTCTGTCTGTGTCTGTCTGTGTCTGTCTGTGTCTGTCTGTGTCTGTCTGTGTCTGTCTGTGTCTGTCTGTGTCTGTCTGTGTCTGTCTGTGTCTGTCTGTGTCTGTCTGTGTCTGTCTGTGTCTGTCTGTGTCTGTCTGTGTCTGTCTGTGTCTGTCTGTGTCTGTCTGTGTCTGTCTGTGTCTGTCTGTGTCTGTCTGTGTCTGTCTGTGTCTGTCTGTGTCTGTCTGTGTCTGTCTGTGTCTGTCTGTGTCTGTCTGTGTCTGTCTGTGTCTGTCTGTGTCTGTCTGTGTCTGTCTGTGTCTGTCTGTGTCTGTCTGTGTCTGTCTGTGTCTGTCTGTGTCTGTCTGTGTCTGTCTGTGTCTGTCTGTGTCTGTCTGTGTCTGTCTGTGTCTGTCTGTGTCTGTCTGTGTCTGTCTGTGTCTGTCTGTGTCTGTCTGTGTCTGTCTGTGTCTGTCTGTGTCTGTCTGTGTCTGTCTGTGTCTGTCTGTGTCTGTCTGTGTCTGTCTGTGTCTGTCTGTGTCTGTCTGTGTCTGTCTGTGTCTGTCTGTGTCTGTCTGTGTCTGTCTGTGTCTGTCTGTGTCTGTCTGTGTCTGTCTGTGTCTGTCTGTGTCTGTCTGTGTCTGTCTGTGTCTGTCTGTGTCTGTCTGTGTCTGTCTGTGTCTGTCTGTGTCTGTCTGTGTCTGTCTGTGTCTGTCTGTGTCTGTCTGTGTCTGTCTGTGTCTGTCTGTGTCTGTCTGTGTCTGTCTGTGTCTGTCTGTGTCTGTCTGTGTCTGTCTGTGTCTGTCTGTGTCTGTCTGTGTCTGTCTGTGTCTGTCTGTGTCTGTCTGTGTCTGTCTGTGTCTGTCTGTGTCTGTCTGTGTCTGTCTGTGTCTGTCTGTGTCTGTCTGTGTCTGTCTGTGTCTGTCTGTGTCTGTCTGTGTCTGTCTGTGTCTGTCTGTGTCTGTCTGTGTCTGTCTGTGTCTGTCTGTGTCTGTCTGTGTCTGTCTGTGTCTGTCTGTGTCTGTCTGTGTCTGTCTGTGTCTGTCTGTGTCTGTCTGTGTCTGTCTGTGTCTGTCTGTGTCTGTCTGTGTCTGTCTGTGTCTGTCTGTGTCTGTCTGTGTCTGTCTGTGTCTGTCTGTGTCTGTCTGTGTCTGTCTGTGTCTGTCTGTGTCTGTCTGTGTCTGTCTGTGTCTGTCTGTGTCTGTCTGTGTCTGTCTGTGTCTGTCTGTGTCTGTCTGTGTCTGTCTGTGTCTGTCTGTGTCTGTCTGTGTCTGTCTGTGTCTGTCTGTGTCTGTCTGTGTCTGTCTGTGTCTGTCTGTGTCTGTCTGTGTCTGTCTGTGTCTGTCTGTGTCTGTCTGTGTCTGTCTGTGTCTGTCTGTGTCTGTCTGTGTCTGTCTGTGTCTGTCTGTGTCTGTCTGTGTCTGTCTGTGTCTGTCTGTGTCTGTCTGTGTCTGTCTGTGTCTGTCTATGTCTGTCTGTGTCTGTCTATGTCTGTCTGTGTCTGTCTATGTCTGTCTGTGTCTGTCTAAGTCTGTCTGTGTCTGTCTGTGTCTGTCTGTGTCTGTCTGTGTCTGTCTGTGTCTGTCTATGTCTGTCTGTGTCTGTCTGTGTCTGTCTGTGTCTGTCTGTGTCTGTCTGTGTCTGTCTGTGTCTGTCTGTGTCTGTCTGTGTCTGTCTGTGTCTGTCTGTGTCTGTCTGTGTCTGTCTGTGTCTGTCTGTGTCTGTCTGTGTCTGTCTGTGTCTGTCTGTGTCTGTCTGTGTCTGTCTGTGTCTGTCTGTGTCTGTCTGTGTCTGTCTGTGTCTGTCTGTGTCTGTTTGTGTCTGTCTGTGTCTGTCTGTGTCTGTCTGTGTCTGTCTGTGTCTGTCTGTGTCTGTCTGTGTCTGTCTGTGTCTGTCTGTGTCTGTCTGTGTCTGTCTGTGTCTGTCTGTGTCTGTCTGTGTCTGTCTGTGTCTGTCTGTGTCTGTCTGTGTCTGTCTGTGTCTGTCTGTGTCTGTCTGTGTCTGTCTGTGTCTGTCTGTGTCTGTCTGTGTCTGTCTGTGTCTGTCTGTGTCTGTCTGTGTCTGTATGTGTCTGTCTTTGATATTGAAATTGGGTTAAATCAGTTTACATTTGACCATAGCTCCCGTATAACCTCTCCTCGGCTAATCGCTTTGCTAATACATGACAAGTCATAGCAGCTATGATGATAAATATATATATATATATATATATATATATATATATATATATATATATAGTAGAATATATGTAGTAGTTCTTCATAAGCACTAGTAAGTCTGTAAAATTTCATCGAAATCGATTCGACATTTAACCATAGCTCCCATACAAAACATTTACGGAAACAGCATAAATTTCTCCATAAATAGACTTGAACGCCAATAACTGATAAAGTGTAATGGCAATGGCCACTAAATTTGGCACAAGGAAGTCTTACGTGAGGACAAGCCTGTGCGCCAAATTTTATTACAATCGGTTTCCATTTTCGATATGGAAAACTCACGGAAACACAAAAATACAAAAAGCAAAAGGGTTAATGTCGGTCTGTCTGTCAAATAAAAGTACGATAGCGACTTAAGAAAAAGAGCTGCGTGGACAAAATTTTACAAAAGTATTTTCGATATCTTAAAAAAGTTATGTATTGAAAATGGGGGAAATCGGTTTCGATTTAGTTAGATTTTTTCGAATTTGAATCTTTCTTATTTTGTGATTTTTGTTTACAAAAAGACCGGCTTTTAATTACACTCAAAATATGCGCCTGCCTTTTGGCAATTGCTCTCAATTCACTCAATTTGGGAGAGTTAAGATATGAGTTTTTTCAGTATCACTCATTTTTTTTAACTTTTATTGTTTATTTTGTTAAAGAATTTGTTGTATATAATTCACCTTTTTGGAAACAGATGATATTAGTCTAACGTGGTTCCTTGACGCTTAAGGATTTAATTTTAAAGCAAACGGGCGTTTTCTAAAGGACTATTTAAACGATTTTTGGAGGTTTTCTGTTAAGATATTTTTTGGAAATTTAAAGGATTAAATAAATTGAAGGAAAACGAGATTAAAGAGCCACGTGCTTTTAATAAAAGTTTGAAAAATATCGGGGAATTTTTTGAATGTTTAGAAATTAAAGAAATTTAAAAAAACGAAATTTTTTGAAAAAATTTGAATGGAATATTTAAAATGAATTAAGTGAAAATTTTTTAAATTAATGAAATATGTTTAAAAAATTAAAATAAAAAAAATTTAGAAATAATTAAATAATTAGAAAATTATAAACGAAGCAACTGCTTTAAATTGAGAATATTTCTGAAGAAAATTTAATGAAAGTTATGAAAAAATTTGAAATTTAAAAAAAGTTATATACTGAAATTCCTTTAAATTTTGTGGTGGTTTAAGATATAAAAACAAACTTATTATTTCGGGAAACTTATAATCAAATAACCTAAATTTAAAGAAACTTTAAATTTTGAAAATAGCTTTACAATTTCTAAAGTTATACAGAAAAATATAAAAAGAAATTATATAAAAATTTAACCAAAAAATTTTTAAAATTCCACATTTTTTATAAAATCATAAATAAATAAACAACGCTTAAGCTGCAAACCCTAAAAATTTAGTATTAAATCAAAAAGTCAAAATATAAGTAAAATTATTAAAATAAAAATCCAAAAATTTTATGTGTTTAAAATATTATAAATAAAAAATTTTAAATATTTCTAAAAATTAATAAAAAGTAAACAAAATTTAAAAACAAGAAATATTAAAATTAATTTAAAATTTTTAAAATATTCAACAATAAAAATAATTTTAATAAATAAGAAAACCCGAAAATTGAAATTAGACGTGAAAGATTTAAAATTTATTTAAAAATTTTAAAATATTCAACAATAAAAATATTTTTAATAAATAAGAAAACCAGGAAATTGAAATTAGACGTGAAATATTTACTATTTTCTGGGGATTTTACAAATTTTGAAAGTGGAATTGTTTAAGCAATTTTGGAATATTATTAAAAAAATTTCGGAAAGTTTCCAAGATTTGTAAAGTAAAATTTAAAAAATTAAGGAATAAATTTTTGTGAGTGTAAGAATACAAAATAATAAAACAAAAATATTTACATAATATAGATGAAAAGTAATAACAAATAGAAGTAAAAAATACAAAATTTACTAAACAAAAATCTTGTAAAATTAAAAAAAAAAAAATAATTAATTAAAAATAATAAAAATATCAAAACAATTTCTTCGAGTGTAAGTAATATAAGCAAAATCAAAGTCTGTCTTTCTAGAAAAATTAACAGGATATATTCATACAATTTCTTTTTTTCATACTGAACCCCACCATCTCCACTTTCACTGAAATTTTGTACATAAAAGCTCATACACTTTTCAGAAAAATTTTATATTAAAACTTTTTCTTAAAATTTCAAGACTTTAATAATTTTAAGTTTTAATTAAATAAAATAATTCAATTTTATTAAAATATTAATAAACCTACCATTTTTTTTCTTCTTTCTTATTGTAAGAAGAAACATTTTACTCAAGCTAATTTCAAAATTCCTTTTTTAATTTTTTTGAAATTT
The DNA here is from genome assembly GCA_933228675.1 of Stomorhina lunata. Lineage (NCBI taxonomy): Eukaryota > Metazoa > Arthropoda > Insecta > Diptera > Rhiniidae > Stomorhina > Stomorhina lunata. Next base: position 14,711,342 of record OW121743.1, read on the forward strand.
TGTTCAACGAATATAAGAAATTTAAAACTCTTTGATCGGTGTGTTTAAATATGCAAATATGGGAATAAAAAACAAAATATTTAAGGTCGATATCTTAAACAGCTTCGCCGTAGCTGCGATTTGAGTTTGCCGAATTTGGCGAAAATTAAATTTTTGGTCATAATTTGGAGACATACTTGTTTAACTTTACTTGAGTTCAATTTTAAACAAAATTATTGCTAAGTCCATCGAAAATGTATGCCAACATTTTTTTTGCAAAATTTGATGCTCTTAACCCTTTCTTACCTGGGGTCAAAATCTAAATTTGTGGCTTTAAAATTTTCATGATACAATTATGAAATTTTTTTGAATTTAGGTACGATTTTCAAAAAAAAAAAAAACGCATAAAGGTAGAAACACAATTGGGACGAATGACTAATTTCGTCCAGCACGACGAATTCGGCTTTAAAAATTCGTCTTGTATATTCGTCCATTGAACACATTTGGGACGAATGAACGTTGCTGACGCCATTTTTGTTTATTTTTCATTAGCACAAATTACACACACTTTCGTACATATCGCGCACTCACAATATTTGCAATTTTTCTTTATTTTATTCTTTCAATTTTTCACAAAAAGAAAATATTTAATTAATTTTATTTGAAATAATTATTTTTTTGTTTACAATTTATAAGGTGACCATATTTCACAAAAACACATATAATTTCTTATACTTTACAACAGAAATAGAAATACAGCCACTCTTAATCAGTTTAGTCGTCGTTCGTCTGCGTATGAAATAGAAATAAACCTATCGCACTATTCGATACGCACGACGAATTTCGTCGTACGCATCTATTGTGAGCACTTTCATATAAACCCATATCTTCTATTTCTAACGACGAATATTCGTTCCGAAAAATTGGTCGTTCGTTCCAACTGTGTTTCATACTTAAAAGTAATAAAGTCTAAATTTTGATAAAAAAAATAATAATAATTTGGCTGATTTTATCTCCCATGAGCGCTTAAAGTTTTTTTTTTTTTTAAATAACATAATTCTGGTATTAAATAATTAGTTTTAAGTATTTTTTTCGTAATTTTCTTCAAAATTATTAAATGCCTCAATTTTACCATGAAAAATTAAAAATCCAAATTTTGCCCACCAGGGGAAGAAAGGGTTAAGCTCTCTCCTCCGGCTTACATTCCCCATATACTGAGCAATATTATTCATAAATAATTTTATTAAAATTGCACAGGGGCCAAATCCATCGCATTCGATTTCGATCGAATATTTCAGAAACATTTGTATGGCATAATTTTAGGATAATCTAAATAATATACATATTGCACTTGTTCAACAAGAGGGTATTAACTCAAAATTTTAAAATTTTCAATAGAGTCAAAAAACTATTTTATTTTACTACTACTTTCATATAAAGAAGAGGGGTAAAACTGTAGTTTTTTTTTTGGCGAAATTATAGTGAAAATTATGTCAGATTTTAACAATGGGTAGATAAGACCACTACACATCAATTTCTTCTAAAAAGTGAAAATTTAAAAATTTTGAGTTAATACCCTCTTGTTGAACAAGTGTGATATGTTTTTATACCCTTCACCACCATAGGTGGAAAGGGTATTATAAGATTGGCCTGATGTTTGTAACATATATTGGTACACCTTTTAGTACACCAATAGGCTTAGAATCACTTTCTGAGTCGATTTAGCGATGTCCGTCAGTCCGTCCGTCTGGCTGGCTAGACCCCCATGTAAACCTTGTAATCAAACTACAGGTCGCAATTCTAAAGATAATTTGATGAAATTTGGCACAGATCATTTTTTTGATAATGGGACCATGGCTATTGAAATTCGTCATAAATAATAAACCTATTATTGATGGTACCTCCCATAAGTCCCACTTCCCGGAATTGATATATTGGCCAAAAAAAATCAATATTTTTTCATGAAATTTTAAACAAATATGCTTATGTAAACTTAAATTACTGTACGAAGTTTTGTTGAAATCGGTCCACATTTGACCATAGCTCCCATACAAACTTGTCTATCAAAACGCGCTAAATGAGACAAAATTCACTAAAACGCTCTTAAATATAATGAAAATTTTGAGTTTATTTTTTGCAAACATAATTTTTTGTAATAACTGTAATCAATTTGCCAAATTTCGACATAATCGGTCCACATTTGACCCTAGCTCTCATATAAGTCCAAATGACGGAAACAGCTTAAGTATATAAGTTTTAAGAAAATGTTTGTATGATGACATGATTAAGCTAATATTTGTCTTTATACTGGAAAAAGAACACCTTCATCCTTGGTGAAGGGTATTGAATGGTCGGGCTTGACCGACTATAGCACTTTTTTACTTGTTTAAATCTATGTCTCAATTTGAAACTTTCGCTATTTTGTTGCCCAATTTCAATATCAGTATTTAACATAGATACAAATCGCCGCATTCGATATCGAACGAAAACTCCGACTTTTAAGCATATAATATTGTGTAACATACTTTTAGGATTTTCAAAATAATATATGTTAGGAAAAGTTTAATAATAATTGATATTCGTTTGTTAAAATATTTAGTTTGAATGAAATTCTTTTACAATCAGGGAACTTTTGACAAATAATTACAATTACAATTTATATATGTAACATTGCTCGACAAGCGCTTCGTTGGAATCCACAAGGAATCGGCCGTCATGTTGGTGCACCTGCTAGAACGTGAAGAAGGTCAATTGATGCGGACCTTCATGGAATGATGTATGCCTAACATCTCGCAATAGAGTTCGATATAAAAGGATGGTTGAGGCCCTATGCTCCAGTGGGAGTCAAGGATAACAGAAGAAGAATGTTATATATTATTTAGATTATCCTAAAAGTATGCTTCACAAATGTTTCTGAAATATCTTACATTTTGATTGAAGCGGCGATTTTGCGATTTTGCTATGGTTTCTGTGTCACCGATGACTAAAAAAGATATCTCGAAGATATTGGATATTGATTTTATGGGAGTCACACTAAAACAAATTCCTCTCGTGTATTTTCTATATTATCTTAGCCATTTAGTTGTCGTCTGTATAAGAGAACTAAAAAGTAGAGAATCCGTGAACATTAGCATAGGCCTGACAACCATGCAAATAATCTGTTTAGAATTTGCTGGAATATGTCCCCATGTATTGGCATTATGAATTTAGTACCAAATTTTGTTTAAAATGCAAAATGAATCGCCGCTTTTTTTGAAAATTTATTTTTTTAAGTGACTCTGGCCAGGGATCGAACTTGGGCCTCTGGTATGCTAGGCGGATGACTTACCTGCTATACCACGGCGGTATAGCAGGTTAGGGTTAAATTTCTCTTTTTAGTAAAATAAAGTGCACCCTAATTTATATACAAATTTTTCCATACAAAAATTCTAATATAGATTTTGATAATTTTGAAAATTGTTTATGAATAAGGGGCTTGCTTTTTTCTGTATAAAATTTTTGTATTGAAACTTTTTGTAACAAATTTATCTGTGGAAACTTGTTGGAATTTTTGAAATAGAATAAAAATTTAAGACGAAAAATAGTTCATAATGATATTTTTATTTTATTTTGTAAAATTTTATACCTTTACTTTAAACATTTATTAGCTAGGGCATCTGACTGATATTAAATATGGGCTTAGTTTATAAGATAATGTCACTCAAATGATTTTGAAAGGCTCGAAAAGATTGAACATTATTTCTTTTGATTTTAAAAATTAAAAAAACTACTTTTAGTTTTTATAAAATAAAAATTGAAAAATTTTGGACTGCATTATTGGATTTTCTTCCTTTCTGTGGGTGAAAATAAAAATATTTGAAATTTTAAAATTAAAAGAAACGAGGCCTTGATTTCTTAAAATTGATTACCAATTTAAATTTCTTCAATATCACTTTTATTTTAAAAGTTATAAACAGTTTTGCCATTTAACCCCATAATTAATATCAATCATACGCCTGAGTATACAACAAATTAAACTTTTTCAATTTTCTTATATTTTTTCACAAATATTTACATATTTTTCATTTCGCAAAGCAAATATCAAATAGTTAAACACATGATAAATTATATTTTGTTAAAGATTTCCTTAAACACATAGAAAAAAATGTTAGAAGAAAAGAAAGAATTTTCAAAAAATTGTTGTTTAAGGCAAATTAAGTTGAAACAATAAATAAATAAATATTTATTTGCTAAATTGATATATGAAGTCTAATGTTTCCACTTGTCTTCTTTAATTTTTTTTTGTGTAAAGAGCTAAAGTAGAAGCCATAAAAAACTCTGAACTTCTGGAAAAAAATATAATTCATTATTCTTCTTCCTTCAGCTTTAATTTGAAGCGATTTGACTGTTTTCGTTATTTTTTTTGCTAAAGGATTAAAATAACACAAATAATAAAAATGAAAACAGAAAAAGGAAAAACAGTGAAGTACTAAACCTTAGGTGGGGCAGAGAAGAAGCTGACGAAGAAGAGGAAGATGATAAAAACAAATAAGTTGTTATTTAAACAGACACTGTATCCGTTACCTACACACTAACAACACCAGCAGCAACATCATCAACAGCAAACACTTAACACACACTTTGTTACGAAACTCCTTTTGCTACACACACACACTTATACACATACATATATACACCAACACACATAGTGACAAGGACAATGATTAATGATGCCTTAAGACAATTGAGTCATTCTCACAAAAACATTGATGATTACACTCTGGAGCTAAGGAAGACACACCAATACACACACCAGCATATTGCTATAATTGTAATTTCCGTTTCCGCCTGTTTGCAGCTAAAGAAAATGTTGAGTCAAGAAAACTTTTCTTTCCTTTTTTTTAAGAAATTCTAATTTAAGATATTATTTGAAATATTAAATTAAAGAATAACATTTGTTTAAGCTCTAGAATCTTGAGGTTTGTTTTGAAACTCATTTAAAGGAATTTCAAATTACCTATGTACGTCAATTGAATTTCTTGAAGACGTCAGATACATGAAAAAAAACTCTTGACATATGTACAAGGTTAATAAACAGGCGTCAAAAATATGTGTGTCATCACAGATGTATACGAGTATAAGTGTTTGATTAATGATACTTTTGAAATAATTGAAAGAAATTTTAACAAGAAACGGTAGACACATACAGTTGCGAAAAGAATTTTCTTTAAAAATAGGAAATTTTTGAAAAATTTCCTATAAAAATAGGAAATTTTTGAAAAATTTCCTATAAAAATAGGAAATTTTTGAAAAATTTCCTATAAAAATAGGAAATTTTTGAAAAATTTCCTATAAAAATAGGAAATTTTTGAAAAATTTCCTATAAAGATAGAAAATTTTTGAAAAATTTCCTATAAAGATAGAAAATTTTTGAAAAATTTCCTATAAAAATAGGAAATTTTTGAAAAATTTCCTATAAAAATAAGAAATTTTTGAAAAATTTCCTATAAAAATAGGAAATTTTTGAAAAATTTCGTATAAAAATAGGAAATTTTTGAAAAATTTCGTATAAAAATAGGAAATTTTTGAAAAATTTCGTATAAAAATAGGAAATTTTTGAAAAATTTCGTATAAAAATAGGAAATTTTTGAAAAATTTCCTATAAAAATAGGTAATTTTTGAAAAATTTCCTTTAAAAATAAGTAATTTTTGAAAAATTTCCTATAAAAATAGGAAATTTTTGAAAAATTTCCTATAAAAATAGGAAATTTTTGAAAAATTTCCTATAAAAATAGGAAATTTTTGAAAAATTTCCTATAAAAATAGGAAATTTTTGAAAAATTTCCTATAAAAATAGGAAATTTTTGAAAAATTTCCTATAAAAGTAGAAAATTTTTGAAAAATTTCCTATAAAAATAGGAAATTTTTGAAAAATTTCCTATAAAAATAGGAAATTTTTGAAAAATTTCCTATAAAAATAGGAAATTTTTGAAAAATTTCCTACAAAAATAGGAAATTTTTGAAAAATTTCCTATAAAAATAGGAAATTTTTGAAAAATTTCCTATAAAAATAGGAAATTTTTGAAAAATTTCCTATAAAAATAGGAAATTTTTGAAAAATTTCCTATAAAAATAGGACATTTTTGAAAAATTTCCTATAAAATAGGAAATTTTTGAAAAATTTCCTATAAAAATAGGAAATTTTTGAAAAATTTCCTATAAAAATAGGAAATTTTTGAAAAATTTTCTATAAAAATAGGAAATTTTTGAAAAATTTCCTATAAAAATAGGAAATTTTTGAAAAATTTCCTATAAAAATAGGAAATTTTTGAAAAATTTCCTATAAAAAGAGGAAATTTTTGAAAAATTTCCTATAAAAGTAGGAAATTTTTGAAAAATTTCCTATAAAAATAGGAAATTTTTGAAAAATTTCCTATAAAAATAGGAAATTTTTGAAAAATTTCCTATAAAATTAGGAAATTTTTGAAAAATTTCCTATAAAAATAGGAAAATTTTTGAAAAATTTCCTATAAAAATAGGAAACTTTTGAAAAATTTCCTATAAAAAAAGAAAATTTTTGAAAATTTCCAATAAAAATATAAATTTTTGAAAACATTAGTTAAAATTTGGGCCCAAATCGATCGAAATGTGAGATATTTCAAAAACATTTTTGTAGCATACTTTTAGGATAATTTCTCTACATTGTAAGTTATTTGCCAAAAGTTCACAAATAGTAAAAGAACTTCATTTAAACTAAATGTTTTGATAAGCGAACTGATACATTTGAATATCAAATTTTATTAAACTTTAAGCAGAATAAATTATTTTGAAAATCCTTAAGGTATGTTACATAATATTAGCTTTAAATTTTGAGTTTTCTTCAAGTTAAGTTTTCAGAAAAAAAAATTTTTTACAAACTTAACATTTTAATACGAATATTAAGCAATTTTAATAAATAAACGTTTTCTTTTCGTTTCAGTTGGAAAAATTGTATAATAAATATTGAAAAAAAAATTACACAAAAATACAAAATATTAAAAACATCTGTATTAATTTTTGCGTACAGTGCAATTACGAGAATAAAGTGTGAATAAATATAATTATTTTAATATCCATTGCAACGGAATCAGAGCTATTGCGAAAAATGCATAATAAATCATTAATTAAAATTTGCAATAAAATTGAAAATATTAAAATGGCAGCAGCAGAGGCAGAAACATCACCATCATCTTCCAACAGGCAAAAAGCAGCAACAAATGTTAAAATATCATCATCATCTCCATTATTATCATCGCCCTCATCAGCAGCAATGACACTGACAAAAAAACATCAACAGCATAAACTTCGCCAACAATTGTTGCCATTATCATGGCCATCGCCATCGCCATCACCATCAGCAACATCATCGTTGTCATTTTTAAGCTCCAGTTATTGTTTGTTGCATGTAATTTTTGCCATAATTTTATTTTCATATCAGGCGCCCAGCGTGTCGGCTGGTTCATGCCGTGAGGCACAATTGTGCTGCAATGGACGCGATTCATCATGTGTCGTACAAAAGGCACCCATTAATGCCATTATTGAGGATTTAAGTGATAAACCGTGTTATTGCGATCATGCCTGCTTGAAGCTGGGGGATTGTTGTAGCGACTTTAAGGATCATTGTGGAGGTAAGTGCATGACAAGGTTATTTTGTTAAGAAATTGAAATTTGGACGTTTGCATGAATAGAGACAGGTGAGGGGTTTTGGAATGAATTTTTAGTTGGGAACTTAATATATTATACAGGTGTTTAAAATTTCACTTTATAAGCAAGGAAAGACAAGAGTTAAAGAATTTTATTTGAAGGCCAACAAATTAAAAAAAATTTAAAAATTTCCTATAAAATAATAATTTTTTGAAAAATTTTCTACAAAAATAAAAAATTTTTGAATAATTTTCCTTTTAAAATAATAAATTTTTGAAAAATTTCCTATAATAGTAGGAAATTTTTGAAAAATTTCCTATAAAAGTAGGAAATTTTTTAAAAATTTCCTATAAAAATAGGAAATTTTTGAAAAATTTCCTATAAAAATAGGAAATTTTTGAAAAATTTCCTATAAAAATAGGAAATTTTTGAAAAATTTCCTATAAAAATAGGAAATTTTTGAAAAATTTCCTATAAAAATAGGAAATTTTTGAAAAATTTCCTATAAAAATAGGAAATTTTTGAAAAATTTCCCATAAAAATAGGAAATTTTTGAAAAATTTCCTATAAAAATAGGAAAATTTTGAAAAATTTCCTATAAAAATAGGAAATTTTTGAAAAATTTCCTATAAAAATAGGAAATTTTTGAAAAATTTCCTATAAAAATAGGAAATTTTTGAAAAATTTCCTATAAAAATAGGAAATTTTTGAAAAATTTTCTATAAAAATAGGAAATTTTTGAAAAATTTCTTATAAAAATAGGAAATTTTTGAAAAATTTCTTATAAAAATAGGAAATTTTTGAAAAATTTCCTATAAAAATAGGAAATTTTTGAAAAATTTCCTATAAAAATAGGAAATTTTTGAAAAATTTCCTATAAAAATAGGAAATTTTTGAAAAATTTCCTATAAAAATAGGAAATTTTTGAAAAATTTCCTATAAAAATAGGAAATTTTTGAAAAATTTCCTATAAAAATAGGAAATTTTTGAAAAATTTCCTATAAAAATAGGAAATTTTTGAAAAATTTCCTATAAAAATAGGAAATTTTTGAAAAATTTCCTATAAAAATAGGAAATTTTTGAAAAATTTCCTATAAAAATAGGAAATTTTTGAAAAATTTCCTATAAAAATAGGAAATTTTTGAAAAATTTCCTATAAAAATAGGAAATTTTTGAAAAATTTCCTATAAAAATAGGAAATTTTTGAAAAATTTCCTATAAAAATAGGAAATTTTTGAAAAATTTCCTATAAAAATAGGAAATTTTTGAAAAATTTCCTATAAAAATAGGAAATTTTTGAAAAATTTCCTATAAAAATAGGAAATTTTTGAAAAATTTCCTATAAAAATAGGAAATTTTTGAAAAATTTCCTATAAAAATAGGAAATTTTTGAAAAATTTCCTATAAAAATAGGAAATTTTTGAAAAATTTCCTATAAAAATAGGAAATTTTTGAAAAATTTCCTATAAAAATAGGAAATTTTTGAAAAATTTCCTATAAAAATAGGAAATTTTTGAAAAATTTCCTATAAAAATAGGAAATTTTTGAAAAATTTCCTATAAAAATAGGAAATTTTTGAAAAATTTCCTATAAAAATAGGAAATTTTTGAAAAATTTCCTATAAAAATAGGAAATTTTTGAAAAATTTCCTATAAAAATAGGAAATTTTTGAAAAATTTCCTATAAAAATAGGAAATTTTTGAAAAATTTTCTATAAAAATAGGAAATTTTTGAAAAATTTCCTATAAAAAAAGGAAATTTTTAAAAATTTCCTATAAAAATAGGAAATTTTTGAAAAATTTCCTATAAAAATAGGAAATTTTTGAAAAATTTCTTAAATAAAATGATTTTTTTAAGAAAGACATTTTTAGATTCGGTGACGTATGATTGATTTTAATTATGAGGTTACTTAAGATAATTGGCTATAACTAGAAAAGTAAAGAGCTTACAAAAAACATTTCATACTTCTGTGAAAGCTAAGACTGTGGTTATTTATCTTAGTAATAATAAATTAATATTTATTTATTTCAAAACCAATTTTACGTCCTTGAATAATATTGAGAATATTTTTCTTGAGAATCTAATTTGACTAAAATCTAAAAATTTGTTAAAATTTGGTTGAATTTTTTCTTAAGGATTATTTATATTAGTTTTTTTAGTTTAAGTTGTTATTTGTGATTGGTATTTTTTCCCAGAATTTTTCCTTTTTTTCTCTAATCATCTTTATAAACATCATATTTAACATGATTAGATATGATGATTGTCATATTTCTTGTTTTCTGACAAGAAAATTAAATTTTTCCATTTTGTCATTCATAAGAATCAACTCACACTCTCTCCGAAAATTTCTGGGTATCTGTGTGTTTTGATAGAGATTTGTCCTTAATTGATTAGCCCAGATGAAGATGAACAAATAAATAGACTAAAATTCAAAAAAACAAAAATTTTGTATTTTTTTCTTTCCACTTCCTTTTAGTTTTCCTATAACTTGGCCTTTATTTAAGGCTGATTAGCATTTGTTTTCGTTATTTTTCTTCGAATCATAATGCTACTAACAAGAATTATTTAATAGGGTTTATATGACTTGTTTTCTTTTTGTATGTCATTTTCCCAAAAAAGGGTCTTGGGTTTTTATGGCTTACTTAAACCAAGACATGGAAAATAATAAAGACTTATTTTTTATAGCATCAAAATAAACCGATAGTTTTTTCATGTTTATGAGCTGCTATCATAATTTTTGTCTTGTTATCCTTTTGAATTAGACAAATCTTTCTTAAAATTTTTGTCCTTGCCTCTATTCTCAAGTTCTTTATACATAATTTTGTTATAAGAAATTATTCTTATATTTTTCTACTAGTTCGAGTTTTAGTTTTTGAGCTTTAAGTTGGTTTTTTCTTCTTTCGAAATATCACTAATTAATTTGGTTTCGGTTTATTCTTCTTGATATTTCTTGGGTTTTGCTGTTTTTTGGTTTCAACAACAACAATTGCTAATTAGGATTCACTTAACATAATTAATATTATAATAATATGGGTTTTTGCTGATTAGTGTTTGGGGTTGTATCAAAAAGTTTTGTATTGATTTTAAGAATAATTAAATTTAATCACAAATAACTAAGGATTTGGGATTTAAGCAAGGAGAAAGTTTCTCTAAGGATATTTTAAGGGGTATGGAGACAATATTTGTAATTAATTGAATATACAAAAGGGGATAAAGTTTCGAGTTAAAGAACATTTAACATAAATACTAATTGAATAAGAAAGTTGAAACGCTTGGGAATACATTCATAAATGAAACCTATTCTACTTAAAATTAATTTTTTTATCAGTAAATATTTCACACAAAAACTTACTTGTGTTAATTTTTAATTATGTGTTGAATTTCCTAAGGTCTTGGCTTTCTTTTAGCTTTTAAAATTTATTTCTAGATATTACGGTTCTAGAGTTATAGCTGATTTCTTACAATAACCCCATTATTAATATTAATCATACGCAACCAGGGTTTTTAAATAAAAAACTTAAGTTTTTTAAATGAAAACAATTTTTCAAAAATTTTAAATCTTTTTATAGGAATTTTTTCAAAAATTTCCTATTTTTACAGAAATTTTTTCAAAAATTTCCTATTTTTATAGGAAATTTTTCAAAAATTTCCTATTTTTATATGAAATTTTTCAAAAATTTTCTATTTTTATAGGAAAATTTTCAAAAATTTCCTATTTTTATAGGAAATTTTTCAAAAATTTCCTATTTTTATAGGAAATTTTTCAAAAATTTCCTATTTTTATAGGAAATTTTTCAAAAATTTCCTATTTTTATAGGAAATTTTTCAAAAATTTCCTATTTTTATAGGAAGTTTTTCAAAAATTTCGTATTTTTATAGGAAATTTTTCAAAAATTTCCTATTTTTATAGGAAATTTTTCAAAAATTTCCTATTTTTATAGGAAATTTTTCAAAAATTTCCTATTTTTATAGGAAATTTTTCAAAAATTTCCTATTTTTATAGGAAATTTTTCAAAAATTTCCTATTTTTATAGGAAATTTTTCAAAAATTTCCTATTTTTATAGGAAATTTTTCAAAAATTTCCTATTTTTATAGGAAATTTTTCAAAAATTTCCTATTTTTATAGGAAATTTTTCAAAAATTTCCTATTTTTATAGGAAATTTTTCAAAAATTTCCTATTTTTATAGGAAATTTTTCAAAAATTTCCTATTTTTATAGGAAATTTTTCAAAAATTTCCTATTTTTATAGGAAATTTTTCAAAAATTTCCTATTTTTATAGGAAATTTTTCAAAAATTTCCTATTTTTATAGGAAATTTTTCAAAAATTTCCTATTTTTATAGGAAATTTTTCAAAAATTTCCTATTTTTATAGGAAATTTTTCAAAAATTTCCTATTTTTATAGGAAATTTTTCAAAAATTTCCTATTTTTATAGGAAATTTTTCAAAAATTTCCTATTTTTATAGGAAATTTTTCAAAAATTTCCAATTTTTATAGGAAATTTTTCAAAAATTTCCTATTTTTATAGGAAATTTTTCAAAAATTTCCTATTTTTATAGGAAATTTTTCAAAAATTTCCTATTTTTATAGGAAATTTTTCAAAAATTTCCTATTTTTATAGGAAATTTTTCAAAAATTTCCTATTTTTATAGGAAATTTTTCAAAAATTTCCTATTTTTATAGGAAATTTTTCAAAAATTTCCTATTTTTATAGGAAATTTTTCAAAAATTTCCTATTTTTATAGGAAATTTTTCAAAAATTTCCTATTTTTATAGGAAATTTTTCAAAAATTTCCTATTTTTATAGGAAATTTTTCAAAAATTTCCTATTTTTATAGGAAATTTTTCAAAAATTTCCTATTTTTATAGGAAATTTTTCAAAAATTTCCTATTTTTATAGGAAATTTTTCAAAAATTTCCTATTTTTATAGGAAATGTTTCAAAAATTTCCTATTTTTATAGGAAATTTTTCAAAAATTTCCTATTTTTATAGGAAATTTTTCGAAAATTTTCTATTTTTATAGGAAATTTTTCAAAATTTTCCTATTTTTATAGGAAATTTTTCAAAAATTTCCTATTTTTATAGGAAATTTTTCAAAAATTTCCTATTTTTATAGGAAATTTTTCAAAAATTTCCTATTTTTATAGGAAATTTTTCAAAAATTTCCTATTTTTATAGGAAATTTTTCAAAAATTTCCTATTTTTATAGGAAATTTTTCAAAAATTTCCTATTTTTATAGGAAATTTTTCAAAAATTTCCTATTTTTATAGGAAATTTTTCAAAGATTTCCTATTTTTATAGGAAATTTTTCAAAAATTTCCTATTTTTATAGGAAATTTTTCAAAAATTTCCTATTTTTATAGGAAATTTTTCAAAAATTTCCTATTTTTATAGGAAATTTTTCAAAAATTTCCTATTTTTATAGGAAATTTTTCAAAAATTTCCTATTTTTATAGGAAATTTTTCAAAAATTTCCTATTTTTATAGGAAATTTTTCAAAAATTTCCTATTTTTATAGGAAATTTTTCAAAAATTTCCTATTTTTATAGGAAATTTTTCAAAAATTTCCTATTTTTATAGGAAATTTTTCAAAAATTTCCTATTTTTATAGGAAATTTTTCAAAAATTTCCTATTTTTATAGGAAATTTTTCAAAAATTTCCTATTTTTATAGGAAATTTTTCAAAAATTTCCTATTTTTATAGGAAATTTTTCAAAAATTTCCTATTTTGATAGGAAATTTTTCAAAAATTTCCTATTTTGATAGGAAATTTTTCAAAAATTTCCTATTTTTATAGGAAATTTTTCAAAAATTTCCTATTTTTATAGGAAATTTTTCAAAAATTTCCTATTTTTATAGGAAATTTTTCAAAAATTTCCTATTTTTATAGGAAATTTTTCAAAAATTTCCTATTTTTATAGGAAATTTTTCAAAAATTTCCTATTTTTATAGGAAATTTTTCAAAAATTTCCTATTTTTATAGGAAATTTTTCAAAAATTTCCTATTTTTATAGGAAATTTTTCAAAAATTTCCTATTTTTATAGGAAATTTTTCAAAAATTTCCTATTTTTATAGGAAATTTTTCAAAAATTTCCTATTTTTATAGGAAATTTTTCAAAAATTTCCTATTTTTATAGGAAATTTTTCAAAAATTTCCTATTTTTATAGGAAATTTTTCAAAAATTTCCTATTTTTATAGGAAATTTTTCAAAAATTTCCTATTTTTATAAGAAATTTTTCAAAAATTCCCTACTTTTATAGGAAATTTTTCAAAAATTTCCTATTTTTATAGGAAATTTTTCAAAAATTTCCTATTTTTATAGGAAATTCAAAAATTTCCTATTTTTATAGGAATTTTTTCAAAAATTTCCTATTTTTATAGGAAATTTTTCAAAAATTTCCTATTTTTTATAGGAAATTTTTCAAAAATTTCCTATTTTTATAGGAAATTTTTCAAAAATTTCCTATTTTTATAGGAAATTTTTCAAAAATTTCCTATTTTTATAGGAAAATTTTCAAAAATTTCCTATTTTTATAGGAAATTTTTCAAAAATTTCCTATTTTTATAGGAAATTTTTCAAAAATTTCCTATTTTTATAGGAAATTTTTCAAAAATTTCCTATTTTTATAGGAAATTTTTCAAAATTTTCCTATTTTTATAGGAAATTTTTCAAAAATTTCCTATTTTTATAGGAAATTTTTCAAAAATTTCCTATTTTTATAGGAAATTTTTCAAAAATTTCCTATTTTTACAGGAAATTTTTCAAAAATTTCCTATTTTTATAGGAAATTTTTCAAAAATTTCCTATTTTTATAGGAAATTTTTCAAAAATTTTCTATTTTTATAGGAAATTTTTCAAAAATTTCCTATTTTTATAGGAAATTTTTCAAAAATTTCCTATTTTTATAGGAAATTTTTCAAAAATTTCCTATTTTTATAGGAAATTTTTCAAAAATTTCCTATTTTTATAGGAAGTTTTTCAAAAATTTCGTATTTTTATAGGAAATTTTTCAAAAATTTCCTATTTTTATAGGAAATTTTTCAAAAATTTCCTATTTTTATAGGAAATTTTTCAAAAATTTCCTATTTTTATATGAAATTTTTCAAAAATTTCCTATTTTTATAGGAAATTTTTCAAAAATTTCCTATTTTTATAGGAAATTTTTCAAAATTTTTCTATTTTTAAAGGAAATTTTTCAAAAATTTCCTATTTTTGTAGGAAATTTTTCAAAAATTTCCTATTTTTATAGGAAATTTTTTAAAATTTTCCTATTTTTAAAGGAAATTTTTCAAAAATTTCCTATTTTTATAGGAAATTTTTCAAAATTTTCCTATTTTTATAGGAAATTTTTCAAAATTTTCCTATTTTTATAGGAAATTTTTCAAAAATTTTTATAGGAAATTTTTCAAAAATTTCCTATTTTTATAGGAAATTTTTCAAAAATTTCCTATTTTTATAGGAAATTTTTCAAAAATTTCCTATTTTTATAGGAAATTTTTCAAAAATTTCCTATTTTTATAGGAAATTTTTCAAAAATTTCCTATTTTTATAGGAAATTTTTCAAAAATTTCCTATTTTTATAGGAAATTTTTCAAAAATTTCCTATTTTTATAGGAAATTTTTCAAAAATTTCCTATTTTTATAGGAAATTTTTCAAAAATTTCCTATTTTTATAGGAAATTTTTCAAAAATTTCCTATTTTTATAGGAAGTTTTTCAAAAATTTCCTATTTTTATAGGAAATTTTTTAAAAATTTCCTATTTTTATAGGAAATTTTTCAAAAATTTCCTATTTTTATAGGAAATTTTTCAAAAATTTCCTATTTTTATAGGAAATTTTTCAAAAATTTTTATAGGAAATTTTTTAAAAATTTCCTATTTTTATAGGAAATTTTTCAAAAATTTCCTATTTTTATAGGAAATTTTTCAAAAATTTCCTATTTTTATAGGAAATTTTTCAAAAATTTCCTATTTTTATAAAAGTTTATAAATTGTATATTTTTATAAGATTTTTTTTCCTATAAATTCTATTTTTAAGGAAATTTTTCATTTCTATAGAAATTTTTTCCAAATTTCTTATTTTAAAAGCAAAAAAAATCATTTGGAAAGTGTTATATTAATCCTTGCTACAAGATTAAGGTCTTGGCTTTCTCTGCTATTTGTAAGTTTCCTTCCAGAGCTTCTGGTATATGAGTTATTATGATTTTTGTTCAGCTGCCCCTGAATTAATATCAATCATACGCACCCAAGTAATAAAATTTATTTTTGAGAAAAATCTGTATTTTTAGGGGAAAAGTAAAGGATATTTTATAGATAATTTGTTAATTATATAATAAGGATTTAGATGACTAAAAAACCTGATAATGATTTGCTTAATTTGATTAATAATTTTACCTTTTTTAAAATTTTCAATTTTCCATTATTACTAATAAATAATTTCTTCAGCCTTTAATGAAAGATAATAATTTCCTGTTTTATTATTTAAATATTCAAAAATTTGTTTATCTTTTCTCTGCTTAAATATAGTTTTCCACATTAATGATTTATAAAATTTTAGTAATAATATTTCATTATATTTTGTTGCTATTTTCGAAATTTTGTATTGTGTTAAATAATTATATTTGAAATTATAATTTCATCAAATGTTTATTCAATTAACTCAGCCATTAATAATTTATTTACTATATTTTATATCAGAACACTTATTTTAATATTTTACAATTAACTTTTTTTTTTTGTTAAACAAATTCCATTATAAATTAAATAATACAACAAAATACCATGAGTTGTTGTTATGTTTTAACCAATTAAAAAAATGTAAATAAAATGTTGGTGTAAAAAATTAAAAAATATATTTATAGTAATTAAAATAATAACTCTTTATTGTTTTGTAAATAATTATAAAAGCATGTAAGTGTGCAGCAACATAAAAGCATTTTAAATTTAATAAACAATTGACAAAAACCGCAGGGAAAAAAATTGTGTAATTGAAAAAATTTTAGAGAAAAGGCAATACCGACAGAAGAGAAGCCCTAAAGTCCTGGCAAGGGATTACAGATCACTTTTCTATGAACATAAAGAAAAATATTTTGCTTTCCATGTCTTGATTTTTGACTTCCAAATCTCACCCAAAAGATTTCAAAATTTTCTAAGTACCACTTTTCTAATTCGTCCTTGCTCTAGACATTCCTCTATAACCTGCAAAAAACTAATTATCCTTGTTAATATGTTCAGTCACACATGTTTCTGCCTGTCTGCTAATTATCATTTTAAAATAAATTTCAATTTTTAAGAGACAGGAAACCAGATACTCCTATACTATAGCAAAAACATTTTAATATAATATTATAAAAATATTTTTTCTACTAATGTTTAAAACAATTCTAATAAAATTTGCTAGGAAAAACAAAATCCTCTATAAAATAAGGAGATAATCTTAATGCAAAAGATTGATTAAAATGTCATAAAAATTCCCAGGAAAACACAAAAAATTGTAATTACAAATAAAATTTATTAAAATTTTGAAAAATTTTTTTCTAAATAAAACTAGCAATTTCAGCAAATTTGAATATCGCAAGAACTAAATTTAATATTAAAATATTCGCCACAGACGTAGCTTTGTTTGGCATTTAAAATTATCTCAGGGGCTCTTCTACTTCCAAAGTTATAAAGATTTTTCTAAAACAACCCCTGAATTAATATTAATCATACGCACAAGATTTGAAATTTTGATTTAAAAAAAGTCATACTCAAATGGGAAGTTAAGATCAATTTAAGCAATTATTCAATTCTAATTCTGATCTACTACTGTTCTACATAAAAAGTTCCTACATGTTCTTCCCCGAACATCAAAAATTTTAACAAGAAATAGAAACTGGAAAAATGTTTAAACATTGTTTTTTAATTTCTAATTTTTATAGGAAATTTTTCAAAATTTCTAATTTTTATAGAAAATTTTGCAAAAATTTCTGATTTTAATAGGATTTTTTTTTTAAATTTAAAATTTTTTTAGAAAATTTTTGAAAAATTTCCTATTTTTATAAGAAATTTTTCAAATTTTTATATTTCTATGGGAAATTTTTAAAAAATTTCCTGTTTTTATATGAAATCTTTAAAAAAATGTCTTATTTTATAGGAAAATTTTTAAAAATTTCCTATTTTTATAGGAAATTTTTCAAAAATTTCCTATTTTTATGGGAAATTTTTCAAAAATTTCCTATTTTTATAGGAAATTTTTCAAAAATTTCCTATTTTTATAGGAAATTTTTCAAAAATTTCCTATTTTTATAGGAAATTTTTCAAAAATTTCCTATTTTTATAGGAAATTTTTCAAAAATTTCCTATTTTTATAGGAAATTTTTCAAAAATTTCCTATTTTTATAGGAAATTTTTCAAAAATTTCCTATTTTTATAGGAAATTTTTCAAAAATTTCCTATTTTTATAGGAAATTTTTCAAAAATTTCCTATTTTTATAGGAAATTTTTCAAAAATTTCCTATCTTTATAGAAAATTTTTCAAAAATTTCCTATTTTTATAGGAAATTTTTCAAAAATTTCCTATTTTCATAGGAAATTTTTCAAAAATTTCCTATTTTTATAGAAAATTTTTCAAAAATTTCCTATTTTGATAGGAAATTTTTCAAAAATTTTCTATTTTTATAGGAAATTTTTCAAAAATTTCCTATTTTTATAGGAAATTTTTCAAAAATTTCCTATTTTTATAGAAAATTTTTCAAAAATTTTCTATTTTTATAGGAAATTTTTCAAAAATTTCCTATTTTTATAGGAAATTTTTCAAAAATTTCCTATTTTCATAGAAAATTTTTCAAAAATTTCCTATTTTTATAGAAAATTTTTCAAAAATTTCCTATTTTTATAGGAAATTTTTCAAAAATTTTCTATTTTTATAGGAAATTTTTCAAAAATTTCCTATTTTTATAGGAAATTTTTCAAAAATTTCCTATTTTTATAGGAAATTTTTCAAAAATTTCCTATTTTTATAGGAAATTTTTCAAAAATTTCCTATTTTTATAGGAAATTTTTCAAAAATTTCCTATTTTTATAGGAAATAGGAAATTTGTTTCTTTTTTTTATAGGAAATTTAAAAAAAATTTCTTATTTTTATAGGAAATAGGAAATTTTTCAAAAATTAAATTTTTTTTTTATTTTTCGAGGATATTTTTCAAAAATTTCTTATTTTTATAGAAAATTTTTTAAAAATTTCTTATATTTATAAGAGCTTAATATTTTTTTTTTATTTTTCTAGGAAATTTTTCAAAAGTTTCTGATTTTGATAGGAAATTTTTCAAAAATTCCTTATTTTAAAAGAAAATTTTCAAAAATTTTAGATATTTTTTAAGAAAAATTTCAAAAGTTTCTTACATTTTTAAGAAAATTTTTTATTTCTTTTTTTTTTTAGAAAAATTTAAAAAATATCTTCTTTTTATAAAAAATATTTAAAAAATTTTAAATTTTTATAGGATTTTTTAGTTTATACCTTAAGGTATGTTACACAATATTTGCTTTAATTTTTTCCCCAACATTTTTTTAATTATCCTAAACAAACTTTAATTATTTCTAAGATATATCATTAATTTTGACAATAATTAAGTACTTCAGGACACTTTCCTTTCAATTTGTCTTTTTTGACATATCTTTTTTTTTCTTTAAAAAATGACTTTTACTTCATTTCTTATGAAAATACTGAGCCTTTTTCTCTTAAGTAAAAGCGAAAGTAAAATTGAAGTTTTTTTTTTCAACCGATAATCCTCTTTTTGCTGCTTAATTTTTAAAGTAAATAAAAAATCGTAGCTATAAGGAATTAAAAAAAAGTTATAACAAAATTTGTCGATAAGACATGAAAATACAAAAAAAAAATAAAAGTTTTTCTTAAGAAAAATCTGCTTAGTTCTTTTTCTTTTAGAAGCATTTAGAAGTTAACTCCATTTTTAAATCCTTAGGAAGAAAGAGTGTTTATTTTGATAACAAATACAAAACAATTCAAGAGAACAAATATAACAAAAGAATCCTTTTTGCAAACTTGAAAGTGCTGTTGTCTTATTTTAGGCTCTTTAAGACTATCTAAGAAAAACAAAAGTATTTTTAGGGCTTTAAAGGAATTAAACAATAGACATTAAAAGTTTTTTTTTTTTTTTTGGAAATTTTGTTTAAGGAATAAGATTTAAAGCAATAATTTATTGCTTACAATGGGAATGTTTTATGTGAAGTCTATATATTTGCTGGAAGCATAGGGGTTTAAGCAAAATTTAGTTTTAAACATTAACACAAGTTTTCTTAAAAGTTATTGTTAGATATGGCATTAAGCGAATTTAGTTTTTGTTAAAAATTTTTTTTTGTTTTTCTGAATTTTTTTTTGTTGTTTTGACCCATTGTGCAATATTTTACCACTATTCTTTTGTATATTTTTGATTCCTTAGATTGTCTAAGATCTTTCGTATTAATTTCTGGTCAAAAATTTTTAAAAATTTTAGTAGAAATCCTAGTTTTTTTTTCAATCTAAATATTCTAGATTCTAGTGCGTATGATTGATATTAATTAGTCACCTTTTTTGGAAAATTATTAATAACTTTTTAACTATAAAACCTATGCTTATGAGTGATAAGCCGTTTTACAGCCAAGACTTTAAACTTTTTTAGAAAAATACCTTATATTTTATTTAGCTTTGAGTTTTAACATATTTTGACTATAAGGAAAATTTTAAATTTAACAAAATTTTGTCTAGCTTTACATTTAATAGTTACAGTTGTTTAACTTAACTTCTTTTAATTCAAATTAAGAAAACAAATAGCTTAATTTCATTACTAATCATCTAATAATATTTTCTAACATTTTGCTGAAAGTTGAAAGTCTGGGTATTTAAAAAGTTTCTTTATATAAATTATTTAAATGTATAGCTAGTTACACTATGTAAATACTCGTAAAGTAATGATGTCCTTTGCTCAACACAAAAACAAATTTATCACAAATGAAATAACTCTACTTTACATTAAAGTAATCAGAAAAGAGGTAAAAATGTACTAGGTAATAACGAATATTGTATACACTTTAGACAATCTTGATGTGTATTAAAATTATGTCATTAACAAGGTCAAAAACTTCTTATTCTTATAGGAAATTTTTCAAAAATTTCTTATTTTTAAAGGAAACTTTTCAAAGATGTTCTATTTTTATAGGAAAATCTCTTATTGTTATTGAAAACTTTTTAAAAATTTCTAATTTTTATAGGAAATTTTTTAAAAATTTCTTATTTTTATAGGAAATTTTTCAAAAATTTCTTATTTTTATAGAAAATTTTTCAAAAATTTCTTATTTTTATAGGAAATTTTTCAAAAATTTCTTATTTTTATAGGTAATTTTTAAAAATTATTATTATAGATTTTTATAGAAAATCTTTCAAAAATTTCATACAAAAAAATTTCAAAAATTGCCTATTTTATAGGAAATTTTTCAAAAATTTCTTATTTTTATAGGAATGTTTTCTTAAATTTCTTATTTTGATAGGAAATTTTTAAAAAATGTCCTATTTTTATAGGAAATTTTTAAAAAATTTGTTATTTTTATAGGAAATTTAAAAAAAAATTCTTACTTTTAGAGGAAATTTTTCAAAAAGTTTCTATTTTTATAGAAAGTTTTTCAAAAATTTATTATTTTTATAGGAAATTTTTTAAAAATTTTTTATTTTTATAGGAAATTTAAAAAAAAATTCTTACTTTTAGAGGAAATTTTTGAAAAATTTTCTATTTTTATAGGAAATTTTTCAAAAATTTCTTAATTTTATACGAAATTTTTCAAAAATTTCTTATTTTTAAAGGAAATTGAAAAAAAAATTTTCTAGGAAATTTAAAAAAATGTCTTATTTTTATAGGAAATATTTTGTTATTTTACTAGGAAATTTTTCAAAAATATCTTATTTTTATAGGAATTTTTTCAAAAATTTCTTATTTTTGTAAGAAATTTTTCAAAAATTTCTTATTTTATAGAAAATTTTCCCAAAATTTTCTTATTTTTATAGGAAATTTTTCAAAAATTTCAATTTTTATAGGAAATTTTTTTTTAAATTTTCTATTTTTATAGAAATTTTTATCGAAAATTTGCTTTTGTGGAAAATTTTTCAAAAATTTGATATTTTTAGAGGAACTTCTCAAAAAATGTCGTATTTTCATACAAAATTTTAAAAAAATTTCCAATTTTTATAAAAAATTTTTTTCAAAAATACCTTCTTTTCATAGGAAGTTTTTCAAAAATTTCTTATTTTTACAAAAACTTTTTTTAAGGTTTCTAATTTAATAGGAAATTTTCAAAAAATTTCTTATTTTTTAAGGAAATTTTTCAAAAATTTCTTATTTTTATAGGAAATTTTTCAAAAATTTCTTATTTTTATAGGAAATTTAAAAAAATTTCTATTTTCATAGCAAATTTTGCAAACATTTCCAATTTTTATAGGAAATTTTTTTTTTATAGGAAACTTTTAAAAAATTTCCTATTTTAATAGGAAATTTTTCAAAGATTTACTATTTTTATGGGAAATTTTTCAAAAAGAAATTATTCTTTTATAGGAAATTTTTCAAAAATTTCTTATTTTTATAAAAATTTTTTATTTTTATAGAAATTTTTCAAAAATTTCTTATTTTTGAAGAAATTTTTTCAAAATTTCTTATTTTTATAGAAATTTTTCGAAAGTGTCTTATTTTTATAGAAAAAATTTCAAAACATTCTTATTTTTTTACGGAAATTTTTCAAAAATTTGTTTTTTTATAGGAATTTTTTTTTAAAGATTTCTTATTTTTATAGGAAATTTTTCAAAAATTTTCTATTTATATAGAAAAATTTATAAAAAATTTCCTATTTTTATGGGAAATTTTTCAAAAATTTTATATTTTTATAGGAAATTTTAAAAAAATTTCTTATTTTTGTATAAAATTTTTCAAAAATTTCTTATTTTTATAGGAAATTTAAAGAAAAATTCTTACTTTTAGAGGAAATTTTTGAAAAATTTTCTATTTTTATAGGAAATTTTTCAAAAATTTCTTATTTTTATAGGAAATTTTTCAAAAATTTCTTATTTTTATAGGAAATTTTTCAAAATTTTCTTAGTTTTTTAGGAAATTTTTCAAAAATTTCTTAGTTCTATAGAAAATTTCTCAAAAATTTCTTGTTTTTATAGAAAATTTTTTAAAAATTTCATATTTGTTTAGGAATTGAATATTTCTTCAATTTTTGTTCAGCTTTAATATCTTAAGATTAAGTATTTCTTTAGCTCTAGTAAAATATATGAAACATTTTTGCTTAAGAACTAAAACTAACGTTTCTGTTGTCCTGAGCCCAACTTTATAATTACCAAAATCCATGTTACTAAGGAGGCAGCATGATTTATAATAAAAATTTTAAATTTTTCTAAATGCACTTTTTCAAAGTTAAAATATGTTAAAACTCAAAGATAAAAAATGTATAAGGTATTTTTCTAAAAAAAGCCTGATATCTTTGCTTTAAAATGGGTTATCAGTTATAAACATTGGTTTTATAGTCAAAAAGTTATTAATAATTTTCCAAAAAACGTGATTAATTAATATCAATCATACGCTCTAGGTTATCGAATATTTAAAAAAAAAAAAACTAGGATTCCTACTAAAATTTATAAAACTTTTTGACTGGGAATTAATATAAATGGTCTTAGGGAATCTAAAGAACCAAAAATATTTAGAAGAGTGGTGACAAAACTATGCACAGTGGGTCAATATAAAAAAAAAATATTTTAACAACTTTTCAAAGAAACAAAAATTTAAACAAAAACTTAAATTCTCTTAATGCAAAATTTAACTATAACTTTTGAGAAAACTTTTGTTTTTGTTTTAACCAAAATTTTGCTTAAATCCTTAGGTATCCAGCAAATATATTGACTTTACTTAGAACATTTACCCCCTAATTCAAAAACGAAAAATATAATATAAGTAATATAAGTATATAATTTAAATTTTTCATGCAAAATTCCTACTATAAGAGTTTGATAATTTTGTAATTCGTTTATTAATTAGGGGTTAACTTTGTTAGATTACACCTTTATCTTAAAATCAGATGATGCTAGAATCAGATGATGATTTTAGAATCTTACCGATTAACCTAGCTAAGGCTTTTCTATATAAGTAAAATTTTATGAAAGCTTTAGATACTCTAGGTAGGGTACCTAGGCTCCTCAATAGTTTAGATTGTTATACATAATTTGTATTTGTTTTACCTCTAGTTCTTTGTTACATTTTGATTTACTGTAACAATTGTCTGTTTACAAATTGCTTAATCAACAACTTTAAATAAACAATTAAAAACAAGTAAGAGTGTTATATTCGGCTGTGCCGAATCTTATATACCCACCATCAAGTTGTGTTAAATTTAGAAACATATCTCATATATCTACAAGGGTGCAGCTAATTCAAAATCTGCACCAAAACTGGAAAAATCGCTAAGCTATTTGGTATTGTTGGTAAAACCTTTGGACTAAATTAGGTTTCCGTAGCTTTATAGTTCAACATTCAAAAATATTTTAGTGGTTTTCCCAGTATTTACTTTGATCAAAGTTCGGTCTCATAACCAGGTATAGTTTTACATTAATAAGTTGTTAAATACTTTTCGTTGTGATTAATATGTAGTTAGGCTAAACACATTAATAGTAATACGGCAGGTCCATATATTTCGTTATGAGTTCCTAATGCATTCATCATATATAAAGTCTGGGCTGAACATTGATTGATGCCTATATAATTTCATAGGTGCAATCTTAATATAATGAATGTACCTCCAAATCTTTTTGATTGTAGATATAAAAAGGGGATGTTACATATATAAGAATTATGGCCAAATGTTGACCGATTATAACAAAATTTTACACACTGGCCGGTATATATAGAGAGCTTATTCTTGACCATAGCTATAATAGTGTCTAATTTAATAGCTTTTAACTGGCCTTTGCTAAAATTTTTGGTTTCCGTAAGTGTTTTTCACATGAAAGCTAAAGTCAAATATGGACTGATTCCTATAAAATTTGATAAACTGATCAAAAATTGCATAAAACTTCCCTATTTTAAATTTAATCGTCATAGCTATTACAATTGTATTCAATTTATCAGCATTAATGTGTTTCCCGGGGCGGGGTTATATGGGAGCTCTAACTAAATTTGAACCGATTTTGTCCATTTTCAATACTCATCTTTTTCAAGATATCCAAAATACTTTTGTAAAATTTTGTCCCTCTAGCTCTTTTCGTTAAGGCGCTATCGTGCTTTTATCTGACGGACAGACGGACATAAACAACCTTTTCTTTATGTATTTTTGTGTTTCCATAAGTTTTTTATATGGGAGCTATGGTCAAATGGTGACCGATTGTGACGAAATTTTGCACACTGGCTGGCATTGACATAAGACTTCCTTGTGCTTAATTTAGTCTTACTAGCTCTTGTAGTTAAGGAGCTATCACGATTTTATCTGACGGACAGACGGACATAAATCCCCTTTTCTTTTTGAATTTTTGTGTTTTCGTAAGTTTTTTATATGGGAGCTAGGTCAAATAGTGACCGATTGTGACAAAATTTTGCACACTGGCTGGCATTGATATAAGACTTTCTTAGATTTATTGGCATTTAAGTGTATTTTGGGTGAAATTTAGCCTGTTTTCGTAAGTTTTTTGTATGGGAGCTATGGCTAAATGTGAACCGATTTCGATGAAATTTTATATGCTGCCTAGTGCTTATCTAAAACTTCTAGATACCAAATTTTGTCATCATAACTGTCATAATTTGTCATTTATTAGCAAATAAGCGATTAGCCTAGACGAGGTTATACGGGAGCTATGGCCAAATGCTAACCGATTTTGCCCAATTTCAATACCAAAATTTTCTCATAGATAAAGAATGTTTTTGCTAAGTTTCAGTTAGCTAGCTCTTTTCGTTTAGACGTTATCGTGATTTCAACAGACAGACAAACAGAGAGACAGACAGACAGACGGACAGACAGACGGACATAGCTCAATCGTCTTAGAATTTCATAAGGATTCAGAATACATATCGTTTTTGATTTTTGAACCAATATTAAGGAAATTACAAACGGAATGATAATCTCAATATACCCCCATTCTTTTTGATGGTGGGTATAAAAATGCCAAATAAATTCATACTATATCAATTTAAATTGTTTAAACAACAAATATCTTAAGTAAAACATAATAAATTACTTTTAACATACCCTCACCCTCTTTTTGCGGTAATTAATTTCTCTAAAGATTTTAAGAAAATAAACAGAAACATCCCCCCAAAATAAAAGCAAAAACATTTAATTTGTCTTGACAAAAACAATAGCAACCTTTAAACATCCACACACACACTCACACACTGTAAAAGCAACAGTAATATGTAAATACTATTGTATTAACATTTCTCTGCTAAAGGAAAGAGTAAATAGAAGAAAAACCTGTTAGTTTATTTTATTTACATACTTTGTTTCTTTAACTACTTAATGTTTTGTTAACATTTAATGTTAGGAAGAGTGAGTGAGTGAGTGGAGTGAAATGGAGTGAATGGGGAAAGTAGTGAGACAAAGAATATATATTTGTATGTGTTTTTGTTATTGTTAGAGTCTTTGGTGTTCTTACTTTTGATTGAAGAACTACTTGTGTTGTATGATTAATAAACTCCTGTTATATTACTAAAATATGTACTTTTATTTTTGTATTTGTATTTGCTTCTATATACAGGTGTACTTGTGTTTGGCTGTAGGTTGGTCTCTATATTAACAATTTCATTAAGAATACTTCAGTTTATTTGTAAGGAAACTTTTGGTATTATTTTAATTACCTGGGCGTCCGAGCCTTACTCGGAGCTTTATGAAAAGCATTTCGAGGCAAATTTTAAAGTTTTTATATATTTTGTTTTATAAAGTAACCAACTAAAATAAATTTACAGAAAAGACGGTACACAAATATCCAATTAATTTTGAATCATTTTATAAATTTTGTCCTATCAACATATGATCAAATGCATAGTTTAATATGAATAATTTTGGAAATTGGTCATACTGACTTAGAAACCTCTGTCGACTCATGCGCAAGAACATTGCTAATGATCATAGCCTGATCAAATGCACAGTTTAATATTTAATTCATTTTGAGTAATTTTCAATGAGCCACCTGTCGGAAATTAGTCATACGAACTGAGAAACTTTTGTCGGCTTATGCGTAACAACTTTACTAAATATCATAGCATGATCAAAATCACAGCTAACGATTTAATTGATTTTTAGTAATTTTCAGTGGCGTCGCCTGTCGAATTGTTCATACCAACTTAAAAAACTTCGTCGGCTCATGTGCAACAACTTTGCTAAAGATCATAGCATGATCAAATGCACAGTTTACGATTTAATTAATTTTGAGCAATTTTCAGTGGCGCCACCTGTCGGAAATTAGTGATACCACCCTTAAAACCTTCGACGTCTCATGTGCAACAACTTTAGCTTAAAATTATTGCATGAGCATAACATGGTTAAATGCATAGTTTACTATTCTATAAAGGACATACAGACAGAAAAACATTCGATTGTTTAAAAGTTAAACATTACCAATTTTTGACGCTTAGTAAATCACCCTGTGTAAATACTGGGTAACCATGAATCTAAAATTCAGAAAGCTTGGGTCCTCCTTAACAATTCTCTCATACATACTAATGCAATCCGACTTACAGTTTAGAAGCTACAGATATCTTTTAATTTTTTTGTTTCAAACCACTGTGTGGCGTATGATTGATATTAATTCAGTACTATTTTTACAAAAATCCTTAAAACTTTTTTAGTTCAAAAGATATTTTAAAAATGAAAATGGGGTTTAGAAAAAGACATAACAAGCTTTAACCACGAGTTTAGCTAAAAATAAAAAGCGAAGCATTTAAAGCTGTAAAATTGTTTAAAAAAAAGAATTGAATTTTTTTTTGATAATACTTAAAATTAAACAAAATGGACTAAAATAGAACTCTATTCTCTTTGAAATATAACTATATTTTAGGCCTTTTGTAATAGACGTCATGACGTTCTAAAGTCTATATAATATTATTTAGATCCAATTAAAATTTTGTCTCTTTTCCTGTAATCTTGGTTTTCGTTTTCTACCTTTTGGTCAAATTTTAAAATAGAGTTATTTGTATACTTTTGTTATAAATTAGTTTTGTATTAAGCACTAAAAGAACAAATAAAGTACATAAATATTTAACAAATATTTACATAGTGTAGCGACAAATTAAAATAATCTAGTAATTTATAATAGAGAAGATTCTTAAACACCCAGACTTTCTACTCTCAGCAAAAGTCTTAGAAAATGTAATTAATTAGACAATGAGTAAAAAAACAAAAGTATTTGTTTACTAAATTTGAATTTAAAGAAGTTGAGTTAAACAAATGAAATCAGAAAAAAATAAAACGAGCTTTTTGTAGACTTGGAAGAATATGCAATTTAAATTTTCCAAAAAAAGCTTTTAAGAGCCAAAATTTGTTTAATTCCAAAAATATATAAAATATCTGTTATTTGAAAATTAAAGTTTAATGTCTTAGCTTTAAAATGACATATCATTTATGTACGTAGCTTTTATACTATAAAAGTTATTAGTATTTTTTCAAAAATAGTGCCTAATTAATATCAATCATACGCAATGTATTCCAAAACAATAAAATTGAAGAAAACTATAACTTTTAATAGATTTTTGAAAACTTGTTGAGCGGAAACTTGAAAAAATGGTCCTGGACAATCTTAGGAATTAAAATTTGTCAGGCCTACAGTTGAAAAACTGTGCACAGTGGGCCTAAATAAAAATTTATTTTCATACTTCAATGCTTTGTGTCATATATTATTTTCAGTATTTCTATCTATACCTCAAATATTTTACAAATAATTCCAAAAATATATAAAACATTATCTTTTTAAGAAAATATTAACAAAATATTTACCAATACATTAAATTAATTACTATGTCTACAACACTCGCATTACAATATTTTCAAATATTTCCCATAAATATTTGACTTTAAGCTTCTGGTTTTGATATTTTAATTATTGATAATTTAAAAAATCTTAAGGTTTTATCTATATTTAACATTTTCTCAAAATTTCCATACCTTTCCTATACCTTTCAAAAATATTATCCTTTCATTGTTAGACTTATTGTCTAAAATGATAAAATATTTGATAAGCATTAATAGAATGCCACAAGCTCGAAACAATAGTTTAAATAAATGAAAACTATTTACACAATGTCCTTATGGCTCCAGAGCAAATAATTTACAGGACATTGAAAGTCATTTATTTGTAGTTATGCCCCCGAAAACTGACAAACCATGTTAAGGCTGTGGTAATTCAAGTGAATTTATAAGAGAGATATAATAATGTGGATGACAAAGGCATACAGAGAACCCAGTGAGTAATAAGGGATGAAAAAGGATATGCAATTAAATTTAGTGAAAGCAAATTCTGTAAGATTTAAAATAATGTAAATTTTGGAAAAATTTTCAATTGAAAAAAGTATTCAGGTTTTAATTATATTAAGGACTTGTTAATTTTTTAATACTGATTTAAATATTTTTTTTCCAAAAATGATTTGTTGTTTTTAGGTTTAAATATTTCTAAAATATTTCCATTTTTCATTTTCTTTGAAACATATTCTTAAATCCTGATATGTCTGCTTTAAAATGTCGCTTAGTTTTTCTTTCTATCTTTTAAACTAAGGAAATTATAGGCAATTTTCCAAAAATAGTGCTTAATTAATATCAATCATACGTCATGTGGAACCAAATATTTAAATATTAAAAAATTATGATTTATATAAATTAATTAAATTCTTTTTCAATGAAAACAGTTAGATTGAATGGCATTTGATATTGTGGCAGGACAATTATGAATATGTTTCTTAGAAAATTTTTGCACAATGGGACAAAATACATTTTTAAAGAACTTTACCAAACTTAATTTTTTACTGAAATTATTATAAATGACATACATTTTAGGATATTTTCAATTAAAAAAAGTATTAAGGTTTTAATTATATTGAGAACTTGTTAATTTTCTAACACTGATTTAAATATTTTTTTTCAAAAAATATTTTTTGTTTTAAAGTTTAAATATTTCGAAAATATTTCTATTCCTCATTTCCTTTGAAGCATATTCCTAAAGCCTGATATGTCTGCTTCCAAATATCGTTTAATTTTTCTTTCTATCTTTTAAACCAAAGAAATTATAGACATTTTTCCAAAAATTGTGCTGAATTAATATCAATCATACGTCAGGTCTCCAAAAATTTTGAAATATTAAAAAATTATGATTTCTATTAGTTTTTTGATATTTTTTTAATGCAAATAGTTACATCCAATGACATTCTATTTATTGGTAATACAATGATGAATTTGTTCTATGGTATATTTTTATACAGTGGAACAAAATATAATGAAATTTTTAAAATAATTTTACCAAGCTTTTTTTTTTTGCTTAAATCTTTCCAAAAATTGTGCTTAAAATAAAATTAAAAAATTTATAGAAATTTTTTAATAGAGTTGAAGTCATAGGGTACTTGATGTGAGACAAAGTTTTTAGAAAAATTCATCTTTTTCCAATCGTCGGTATTTATACAGTAAAATCTTCCAATTATGGAGTAAAATCTTTTAGTTGAGGCTTATCAAAAACTCCTGTATTCTGGATCCTTAAACAGTCATATTTTCTTATAGTGCCTCCTTAAACATTCATATCTTTCAATCGTGTCTAGTTATAGAGTTCAATATTCTAATCGTGAAACATTATAGAGTTTTATTTTTCAATAGCGAATCTTTGTAAAGTCCTATCTTTTAATCGTGACAAAAACCCATCTCCCTGTTGTCGATCTTTATAGTCTATGTTACAAAATTTGAATCGAGAGTACTCCAAAAAATCTTTCAAACTGAGTCGTATTTTCTATGGCCTCGTAGCTTTTATAGTAATGGCTTCTACAAAACCTATCTTTCTATAGAGGGACAATCATGGGCCTTATTATAAAGTCATATTTTTCAATTACTATCTTTCAATAGTAGACCAATCATGGATCTTATAATCAGTTTTCCTCTTATAGTCATTATTTTATCAATTAGCTTCCAATTCTGGGTCTTGTAATCGTGGCTCCCAAAAAAGTCATAATCTCTAAGACCCTTCCATCAATAGGAGGCCTTTTAAGAGTCATTATTTCCAAGGCCTATTTTCTAAGCTTAAGTCTCGTAATCGTGACTTGTTCTAAAGTTATATTTTTTAGACTTTTGTCGGTTTTTGTAGAGCAAAATTTTTCAAGACCTATCTTCCAATCAAAGTTGTTATATTCGTATCTCCTTCTTCTGTTATCATTGACTCCCAGTGGGGCATAGGACCTCATAGTGGCACCTAAAAGGGTCATAACCTCACAGTTCTACAAAACAATCGTGTTTCTTAAGATAGTGGCTCTCTTTAGTCCTTTCTTATATTTCAGTCATTGGTCTTTTTGGGGTCTTTTCTAGAATTAAGAAGCGAAATTTATATTATTTTCAACATTAAAAACTTTTTTGGAGTTTCATTAATTTAGGACCTCAGTATAAGTCCATACTTGGCAAATTGAAATTGATTTCTTAAAGCCTATTAAGTAAGCTTTCAAATAAAATTTTATTTAAAAATTTATCTTTTCGAACAAAAAAGTTATCGACAGTTTTACTAAAATAGTTCTTAATTAATATTAATCATACGCCCCAGGGTCTTCAATTAAAAATCTTTTGAAATTATTCTTTCTAAGTGAGTTTTAGAATTTTTTTTCATATAAAATCTTAGATTATATTGACAAGCTTTTACTGAAAGGAAATATATAAAGATTTCCATTGAAAATATTTGCACAGTGGACCTTATTATAAAAAATGCAATTTTAAGTCTAAGTTTTAATCATATTTCCCAGGGTCTTTGAACCAATGGTGGGTCTTATAATCGTGAGTTCCTTTAGGATCTAATTTTTAAGTCATTCTTAAGTTTTTCTGAAGTCTGTTCCAAAATTTAAAAATTAATTTACATTTTTATAATTTTCAAAACTTTTTAAGAGATATTGAAATCTCGTATTGGGCCATACTCTCGGAAATTGAAATTTATTTCTTAAAGCCTATTTAGTTAGCTTGAGAGTGCTATATCTAGCAATATATCAAAAACGGCTTTTTGCGAAAAAGAACTTTTTTATTGTAGAAAATGAATCTCTGGAATTATAAAAATAATGTTTATTTTACAACTTTTTTGTTTCTAAATCCTGTTAAAAGATGGCGCTAATTTCAGGTTACATATGAAAATCGCATTTTTAATAATTAAAAGTTAAAAATTTGGTTTGACAATGTTCCGCGACTTTGTTCAGGAGTATTTGGTCTAACTTTTTTCTGAATGTACCAACATCGAAAAATATCCAAATAATATGTATTTGATACATTTGTAAGAAACATGTCAATACCGCCGCCTTGCGGCAGTCTTTTGTAGCATTTTTAAAAACACAAAAATAGATGCTTTCAAAAGCTATCAAAAGAGATATCTGCGATGAAATTCCGACAAAAAATAAGAATTCTAGGGGCAAAAGTAGTTAACAGTATACCAATTCTGATACTTTTTTGAACGATTGTTTTAAAATTTTGTGTAAAATTTAGTCACTGTTTACAATATTAGAAGTAAAAATAATGTTTTTGTAATAAGAAGGGGTATGGCTTAAATTCCATATAAAAGTGAAAGTTTTTAACTTTTCTTTAACTTCAGCATCCATATGCAAAAATCTTGTTAGCCAGATTTTTTTATCGCGAAATTGGTTAGTTTCTCAATATGTTAATTTGTTTTTTAAGTCCATTTCATTTTCCATCTCTACTTTTAAAAAATATAATCGCTGTAAATCGGTGAGGTATTAAATACATTTTTTTGGTCGGAATTGTTTTTGGTGGCAAGTTTCCATGTTACTAAATATTTAATTTTTAGATTCCTAGAACACAAAATGATCAGAAGCCACTGTTGTCTTGTTACATTTTACATATTTAAGAGATTCAATGTAGGCTGTATACACACTTTAAGATGTAGAAGAAAATCAATGGTCGCGATTTAATCGCGTATTATTTTTGCTTCACTGTAGGCCTCAGGATATATGTTCGTGAATTTGAGCAATATACCTTTAAGTACCACATTGCTATCATACATCAATGTGTCTTTCGAAGGTGAACAAGTGAAAAATGACACAAATAGGCTTGCTTGTTTTTTAAATGGCACAAAAATGGCTATATATTTTTCTCGCAAAATTTGCACACATATTAAGAACATGTTTATCTAAAATTTTGATATGGCGCTTCTCGATGCGTTTGTTAGTTAATGAGTTATAGGAAGACAAATATTAAAAATGCAGAATTTTGACCCTTTTTTCATTTTTTTTGTTAGTTTTTCTCAATTTGTCGAAGAACCAAACATTTAATCGGGAAGCGCCATATCAAATTTTTAGATATCGATAGTAGCTATCTGTACGTAAAATTTGGTCTCAAAATCTTTATCCGCTTTTGTGCCATTTTAAATGCAAATTTTATACTTTTTTCACTCCTGCATTATCTTTTATACATATCTTTTCTCTAAGTGTACTGATGTTTTTTTTATGGTGATGAAATCTTTTACACTTATCTAACTATACAAATTTAAAAAAGTATAATTTATGACCTATTAAGAAAGTTACAGCGCAAAATTTGCTTCTAGTTTAAAAGCCAAAATTATAGAAAACACCCTGTATTTCAGGAACCAAAATAGCTTGGGCCATTTTATGTAGCACCAAGGATAGCTAAATATGTGTCTGAAAAAATGTATATAAATTCATGTGATTATCTTGAAATTTAAAAACCTACTTATTTTGATATATTGCTAGCTATATCATTTAAAAATGTATCTTTTCAAACAAAAAATTTGTCGAAAATTTTGCCAAAATAGTCCTGAATTAATATGAATCATACGTCCCAGGATCCTTAAATAAAAATCTTCTAAAAATATTCTTTCTATGGGATTTTTAGAATTTTTTTTGATACAAAATCTTAGATTATATTTTAAATTTTTACTGAAATTAAAAATGAATAGATTTCCATTGAAAATATTTGCACAGTGGGCCTTATTCTGAAAAATGTATTTAATTTTTGCAAATTTTGAGTTTATATATATTTGATCGGCAATAATAAAAAATCTTAAAATTTTAATGGAATTTTCGCTCAATTAAAAGGTCAAGGATATAAAGAAATACACAGTGGGAGAACTTGATTGAATGAATTAACAATAATTGGTTTGTCTTTTTGTTACTATTACCTTGAGATCATATAAGGATTATGGTGCAAAGACGAATTGTTTCTAAATACTTAGATTTCTTGATGCAAGTGTTTTAATTGTGTTCCATCTAATAAGAATATGACTGGATTTTCTCGATCTGACGTAGCCAAGTATTAGCAAGTTGACCTATTCCTCTGCTATCCTCTGGATTTCATTTTATAGCTGCTTTCTAGATATTTTCGTTGAGCTTTTCTGCCTTTTACGATTTCATATGTTAAGTTTTGTGGTTTCAAAAATAGAAGGCCTTCATATTCTATTTTTGATAATTTTTTATGTCGGCACTAAAACCGCCTGATAATTTTAATATACATACGACACGATTTCTGAATCTTGCCTGTTAACCTTAAGATAATTTATAACTATTGGCTGAATTAATTCTCATAATCCTTGATCTGGAGTTGTTTATCCTGTGAAAAGCTTTGGATGCTTCTGACTACAAGTCGTTTTGTATGTTAGGAGGCATATGACGTTTGTTTATTATTTGGGCAAATCCTTTTTTTGGTATATCGATTACTTTAACCCTTAGTATGTCATCTGGTCCATTGTTGGACTCCTGAGTTATTTTATTGTATAGTACCCTTGAACTTAATTCTAGAGATATCTCTATTAGTTCTGGGTGTTTATTACCCAATACTGGAGCTTTATTCATTAGAGCTAATTAGTTTTTCAAATTTTTTGCATTTATGTTATAGCCTCTCCAGGAATTTGTCTTCTCAAAAATTTGTTTAATTAAAGTTCTAAAACGAAGCTTTAATTTTTGTGAAATGACTTAATTTTGATTTCTGGTAAAATCATTTCTGAAAGTCCAAAATCTTGGCTTTTAATTGTAGTTTTTATTTTAAATTAATCTTTTAAAACAAAAGAGTTATATAGATTTTTCTCAAAATAGTCCTGAATTAAAATCAATCATACGTACTGAGGTCTGAAATTATAAAAACTTAAAAAGTATATTTTTTAAAAGATTCAGGAAAATTTTTTTAATGCAAATATTTGGTACTGATGGTAAAGAACTTTTTGGATAGAAAATTGGCAAGATTTTTGTAGGAAAATTTCGCACAGTGGGACAAATAAAAATATTTTGTTATCAAATTTTTTTTTAAGTTAAATTTTACAAAAATTTAGTTTAAATAAATGAGTTAAAAAGAGGATATTTTGAGAGCTTAAAGTTAATTCAGTTTCCTACTGTGGGGCATTTGAATTAAAGTTAAAAAATACTTATTATATTAGTTATTGAAGATTTCAAAATTCAAAATATTTGGATGTGAAGAAATTATGTTTCTTTAAACTATTAGCCATAAAGTTCCATTTTTAATTTAATATTCTGTGTTTGCTGGGTTTCCTTTATTATCTTTATGGCCATTGATTTGTAATCTTTATTTCAACTAACTTTGACATTTAAACTCTAAAATGTATATTCCATTAAAAATGTTGTATAAAACAATAGGGGTATACTAATTTCAAAAGAAATTAGGAAAAATAACAAGAGATTAAGACAAAATATCACAAAAAGTTTTTGACAGTCAAAAGTCATACAAAAACCGTTTTAAAACGGGAAGGATAATTAAAAAAAAATTTAAGGAATTCTCAGATGTATTATATAACATGAGAGTTAAATTTTCCATTTTTTTTTTAAATCCAATTTTCTATTTTTGAAACCTATGATTATCTTGCTTCTGAGAGTTTATTTTTCTATTTTTAAAACCTTTGATTTTTCTACTTTTAACTGAAATCTCACTAACTGTCATCGCATTACTCAGAGATTTACCATCCAATTTTTGACATATGATCTGACAGTTTGGTATTAAAAATTTAACATTGCTAAAGCTATAATACACTAAATATTGTGAATATCATTGAGCTATGACGAGGGTTTTGATTGGCGTCAACATTTTCAAAATGAAAAAATCCTTAAAAAAAACATATCCTGTATAAATTATTAAGTAATAGTTTTTTGGTAATGGTATTTTTGCCGAAAAAAATTAAAATAAAATGCGTAAAGTCTGTTTTATTTTAACAGACATTTTTACAGACATACTCACATGAACCCAAAGTTATGTATACAAATTTTATTGGATAACAAATTACAAAATTATAAAACAGCCAACTGACAAGTTTTTGCTAACGTTGCCGTTTTTATGTGAACAAAATTTATAGGGGCTTGTTTTTATAAGCAGTTTTGGCAAAACAAGTACATACATAAAACTCTATAAATATGTATAATCGAAAGGCAAAATAATAAAGCAGGAAGTCTTTTTCTAAGCTAATTTTTAATAGGTCATAAGCGAATAACTAAAGGCGCTATATAAATATAAAGAAAACATTAAATATTAAAAAAGTAATCCCGAAACTATGCTTTAGATAACATAAATTAAAGCAGCCTCAAGGTATGCAATAGAAAATAAAAATTACAAAAATATTTTTCATCCAATTTTACCGCAAACTTAAAAACGATTTTAAAACTCATTCTTAAATATAGCGCACCTATTTCCTAGAAACATAGACAAAATGTAGATTAAAGCCTAACCTTAGGCGTAAAATGACTAAACATTTGAAAAAATGAAATCTAAATAAATCTATGTAAAACGAAATTATTCTGTATCCTAATGATTACAACTAGTTAAGACAAAGTCTTAGTTTATGTTTTAGTCTATGTCTTAGTCTATATCTTGGTCTATATCTTAGTCTATGTCTTAGTCTATTTCTTAGTCTATGTCTTAGTCTATGTCTTAGTCTATGTCTTAGTCTATGTCTTAGTCTATGTCTTAGTCTATGTCTTATTCTATGTCTTAGTCTATGTCTTAGTCTCTATCTTAGTTTATGTCTTAGTCTATGTCTTATTCTATGTCTTAGTCTATGTCTTAGTCTATGTCTTATTCTATGTCTTAGTCTATGTCTTAGTCTATGTCTTAGTCTATGTCTTAGTCTATGTCTTAGTCTATGTCTTAGTCTGTGTCTTAGTCTATGTCTTAGTCTATGTCTTAGTCTATGTCTTAGTCTATGTCTTAGTCTATGTCTTAGTCTATGTCTTAGTCTATGTTTTAGTCTATGTCTTAGTCTATGTCTTAGTCTATGTCTTAGTCTATGTCTTAGTCTATGTCTTAGTCTATGTCTTAGTCTATGTCTTAGTCTATGTCTTAGTCTATGTCTTAGTCTATGTCTTAGTCTATGTCTTAGTCTATGTCTTAGTCTATGTCTTAGTCTATGTCTTAGTCTATGTCTTAGTCTATGTATTAGTCTATGTCTTAGTCTATGTCTTAGTCTATGTCTTAGTCTATGTCTTAGTCTATGTCTTAGTCTATGTCTTAGTCTATGTCTTAGTCTATGTCTTAGTCTATGTCTTAGTCTATGTCTTAGTCTATGTCTTAGTCTATGTCTTAGTCTATGTCTGTGTGGCTTTAAAGAGCTTTTCTTTGCTTATGTGTTCAACCATTCACTTCTTGGTCTAATTTTATATATATTTCTCCTATATCTGTTTTCATTTATATTTCCTTTCTTCTTCTCCTTCTGGTGAAGCTGATGTGTCCATTTATCTTTGTTTGTTTGTTCTATTTTCAGTCTGGTCTTGGGTAATTCCCTTTAGTATCTTCCTGGTTCACATACTGTTTCCCTTTCATCTGCTTTTGACTTTTTTGTTTAAGGCATTTTTGTCTGCATTGGCTATGGATTTTTAGTTGAAAAATTCTAAATTTTTTTGTTGTGAATTTTGTAAATGTTTGTCTGTCGTTCTATCTCTCTATTGGTTTCCGAGTGTCAACAAGATTTACGTACATTAGTTAAACTGGATTTAAATGTTGATGTTTTAGTTAAGGTTTAGTTATTTTTTTTACTTCTTTTTAGTTTTATTTTAAAGTTTTTATTATGTCGTTTTTCAGTTTAATATTGCCGGCAGCAAAGTTTTCAAATGTTTGCTGACATATTGCAGTTGGCGTTGTTGAGTTCAGTTCAAAGGTTTTGATATTTTACTACTACTTCTCACTCCCTTTTTTATACTTACTATTAAAGAATTTTATTATATTTTTTCCCTTCATGAACATGTGTAAATTTGACAGTTGAATAAATCTGAACCCTATTTATATGACTGCAAAATAACAGCGCACAACCGGCATTAAACTCTGGATAAATTGCAAAATAAATGCCAGTCATGGTTTCAATTTTACAAATATTTGTATGAAACATCAACTGTGTGCAATAATAGTGCAACATCATACTCTTACTGCCAACAATAAACTACAAATTGGATTACAAACATTGCTCTATGTTCGAAGCAGAACAATTGCAGTAGCCATCCATCCAACCAACCACCCACCCACACCCACACTCACACTTACAGTCAGACATTCAGATTATATCTACCGACAAAAAAATAAGTCAATCAACAAAAACGTTTTTATATAATGAAAAGCCAAGTTAACTTGTAATATTATATAGACATTATGTTAAATCTAGTGCGAGAGTTGTGTTAAAGGTCATGTTGCACACAAACACTTGAATGTTTATGTGCATGTAAAAATAACAGAATGTAAGAGTATTGGTTAAAAAAATATTTTTTAATATAAAAGGTTTAACATAGAGTATAAGTAATTTGGTTAAATAAATATCCAACTTATGTAACGGTAAACCAAACAGAGAAAAGAAAAAGATTTAAAAAAAGTTAATTTATAAAGCATAACCTGAAGGCGCTAACAAAGATAGAAAAAGTAAGTTTTTCTATAGAAAAAGTAAGTTTTTCTATAGAAAAAGTAAGTTTTTCTATAGAAAAAGTAAGTTTTTCTATAGAAAAAGTAAGTTTTTCTATAGAAAAAGTAAGTTTTTCTACAGGAAAAGTAAGTTTTTCTACAGGAAAATTAGTTTTTCTATAGAAAAAGTAAGTTTTTCTATAGAAAAAGTAAGTTTTTCTATAGAAAAAATAAGTTTTTCTATAGAAAAAATAAGTTTTTCTATAGAAAAAATAAGTTTTTCTATAGAAAAAATAAGTTTTTCTATAGAAAAAATAAGTTTTTCTATAGAAAAAATAAGTTTTTCTATAGAAAAAATAAGTTTTTCTATAGAAAAAATAAGTTTTTCTGTAGAAAAAATAAGTTTTTCTATAGAAAAAGTAAGTTTTTCTATAGAAAAAGTAAGTTTTTCTATAGAAAAAGTAAGTTTTTCTATAGAAAAAGTAAGTTTTTCTATAGAAAAAGTAAGTTTTTCTATAGAAAAAGTAAGTTTTTCTATAGAAAAAGTAAGTTTTTCTATAGAAAAAGTAAGTTTTTCTATAGAAAAAGTAAGTTTTTCTATAGAAAAAGTAAGTTTTTCTATAGAAAAAGTAAGTTTTTCTATAGAAAAAGTAAGTTTTTCTATAGAAAAAGTAAGTTTTTCTATAGAAAAAGTAAGTTTTTCTATAGAAAAAGTAAGTTTTTCTATAGAAAAAGTAAGTTTTTCTATAGAAAAAGTAAGTTTTTCTATAGAAAAAGTAAGTTTTTCTATAGAAAAAGTAAGTTTTTCTATAGAAAAAGTAAGTTTTTCTATAGATAAAGACAGACAGAAGAACGTGGTACCAATCAGGTTTAAAATGTTTCAAAAAAAGTACAATAATACCATGTTTGCCATCCCTGATTTAAAAAACAGTTAAAGTTTAAAGCATAACCTGAAGGCGCTAACAAAATAATAAGCGAAAAATTTTATTTTTTGAGAATTAAAAGAATTAAACAAATTTTAGTAAAAAAATTTCCTGTTTAAATACAATTAAATATAAAAAATGTAGAAAATTAAGGAAGAGAAGATTATAGTATAAAGTAAATTTTAATGCAATTTTCCCTTAGGATTTTATTCTAAAACATTCACTTGGTTTCCCTAAACTTTATTCTTTGGCATATTAATTAATTTCTAGTTCTTTTTTTTTGACGCTTGAACATATTTGCTTTCTTTTTTCTATTAAATATCTAACTATTTAATGTCTGCTATTGATAGGTGTCCATTAGTATCAATTTTCGAATACATGGAAATATTTATATATGTATTTGCCTTTAGCAAATAACCTAACAAATTAACAGCCAAAAATTTACAAAATTTTCGGCATAATTGATTATTTTGTTCGCTAAACAAATAGAATAATTAAAGACTTAATAAAATAATATTAGTTTAGTTTGTAGCTCCCTAAAAAATGCAAAAGGAACTAAATGATATTAACAAAAATGTTTCTGAATGTACATAAAGAAATTGACAAACTAATTAATATTAATGAAATCATTAATTTTCAGTGGCGTCACCTGTCGGAAATTGCGTATTCCAACTTAGAAACCTTCGCCGGCTTATTTGCAACAACTTTGCTAAAGATCATTAGATGATCAAATGCATAGTTTACTTTTTGTCTGCATAGAGTTTATACAATATATGGAAATTATAGTTTACAATGTTTAAATATGAAAAATTTCCATGGATTTTACAAACTCTAAAAAAAAATAATTTGTTACAAAAAATGTGACCGATTTTTAGCAAACTTCACATAAACCATTTACTAAAAATTCCAAATTGTTCATACAAACTTAGAGCCTTCGTCGGCTCATGGGCAACAACTTTGTTAAAGATCATAAAATGATCAAATGTATACTTTACTATTTGTCTGCATAAGGAAACTATATTTTACAATGGTTAAATATAAAAAATTTCCATAGATTTTATAAACTTTAAAAAAATGCAAATTGATCTGTTACAAAAAATGTGACCGATTTTTAGCAAACTTCACATAAACCATCTACTAAAAATTCCAAACTGTTCATACCAGCCATTTTACATTGTGTAAATATAAAAAATTTCCATAGATTTTATAAATTAATTCTTATATATTAAAAGGTTAAAAAATTTCCATAGATTTTATAAACTCTAAAAAAATACTTATTAATTTGTTACAAAAATGTTATAAATTAAAAACAGCTCAACCGATTTTTAGAAAACTTTTTTTGAACCATATACTAATAATTCCAAACAAAGCCTTGAGTTATAAAATTGAGTTATAAAATTACAACGAAAAGTGGCGTTAGTTTTTATATATTAAGACAACAAAATCACCACAAAAAATATTGTGCAAACAAAGTATTTGAATGTCAAGACCTTTGACACTTTATGGAACGATATGTTTTAATCTCCATAATAATATTAACACCTGTCAAAGCAATTGTATGCTTATAATACTTACGATATTAATTACGATATATTATTTATAATATTTTTCCAACTAACTAATTATGTGTCATAAAATATGTCAGATTTAATGACAAATACTCAAGGTGAGATAGATAATTTATTATATTAAATTATGTGAAGTGTGAGCTGACTTTACAATGGTCTAGTGTTAACCAGAAGCCAGATACCAAGTCGCCGCATTCGATATTGATCGAAAACTCAGACTTTTAAGCAAATATTTTGTAACATACCTTAGGGATTTTCAAAAAAAAAAATATTTCGAAAAACGTTTAATGAAATTGGATATGTTAATATATCCGTTAGTTTATTCTAGTGGAAACTGACTATAGTCTAGTGGAAACTGACTATATTCTAGTAGAAACTGACTATAATCTAGTATAAAATGACTACAGTCTAGTTGACACTGACAATATTCTAGTGGAAACTGACTATAGTCTAGTGGAAACTGACTATAGTCTAGTGTGAACTGACTATAGTCTAGTGTGAACTGACTATAGTCTAGTGTATCCTATCTAAAATCTGGTGTAAACTGCATATAGTCTAGGGGAAACTGACTATTCTAGTGGATACTGACTATAGTCTAGTACAAACTGACTACAATCTAGTGGACACTGGCTATATTCTAATGGAGACTGACTATAGTCAAGTGAAAACTGACTACAGTCTAGTGAAAACTGTAGTCTTGTATAAACTGACTACAGTCTAGAAGAAACTGACTATAGTCTAGTGGAATCTGACTATAGTCTAGTGAAAACTGACTATCATCTAGAGGAAACTGACAATATTCTGGTGGAAACTGACTATAGTCTAATATAAACTGACTACAGTCTAGTGTACACTGACAATATACTAGTGGAGACTGACTATAGTCTAGTGGAATCTGACTCTAGTAAAAACTGACTATAGTCTAGTGGAAACTGTCTATGGTCTAGTGTAAACTGATTATGGTCTAGTGTGAACTGTAGTCGATAGGAAACTGACTATAGTCTAGTGGAAACTGAGTGTAGTCTAGTATAAATTGAATAAAGTCTACTGGAAACAGATTATAGGCTGTTCGAAGTTGGCTATAGTCAAGTGAAATGTGACTATAGTCAGTCTGAACTGACTGTAGTTTTGTGAAAACTGACCATATTCTTGTGTAAACTGGCTATAGTCCAGTGGTAACTGACTAGAGTCTACTGGAAACTGACTATAGTCTAGTGGAATCAGACTAAAGCTTAAAAGAGTCTGACTATAGTCAGGTATAAACTGACTGTAGAATAAAAACTGACTTTAGTCTAGTGTGAACTAAATATTGTCTAGTGTATACTGACTAATGTTTAAATGAAAACAGTTTTTTTACACCATTCCTTCACAACAGCCTAACAGTATGCAATACTTTTGTTATTTTTTCGTAAAGAATGTGGCTTTCATACCAAAAACATATTTTATTTATAAATTCATAGAATTTTATTTATTATTCATTATTAAATTACTAGAAAGCAGCTGGTTTGAATAAAGAAAAAATTTTAAGCTATTAATTTTCTCCCCCAGGGGTTATTCATTACCCCAAATCATTCATATGATTTCCG
Source organism: Stomorhina lunata (assembly GCA_933228675.1). NCBI lineage: Eukaryota > Metazoa > Arthropoda > Insecta > Diptera > Rhiniidae > Stomorhina > Stomorhina lunata. The sequence continues at coordinate 14,754,131 of OW121743.1, forward strand.
TGAAACCTTCATTAAAAAACAATAATAAAGTTATTTTTAAACACGTCTCTTTTACGTATTTACTTTTATTGTATAAAAAAACACACATACAAAAACCATAAAAGAGTGTAGGTGGCGTTTTGTTACATATGAATTAAAGTGAATGTGTAGGTCTTTTTCAGGTAACACCATTACTCAAACACACATGTTTACTCGTATATTTTTATTGGAAGCTGAAATAATTTCAAACAATTCAGTGAATCCTGAGTAATTTTAGTGAATTCATGAAGAGGAATAATATTTTTTTTTTTTATAAATACTGCAAGGAGAAGGGAGATTTTTTTTATTTAAAAAATTCTATTTGTTATTTTAGACAGGAGTCAATACGTAATTGGATTTGTTTGGTGAATAGAAGAATTTTTTTTAATAAAATTTAAAATTCTTAAATTCATTTAGCTTTCATTTAAGCTATATTGATAAATATTTCCCTTTTTTTATTTTCCAAATATATATGGCTTTTTAATTTCCTTTTACTGCCATAATTTTACTGCCCGTTTTGTTGAACGTACAAAAATGAAAAATAATAAAAATTCTTTTTATTTTCTTTTCTATTGAAAAAAAATGGCTTGTCATGTATGAAATCATGTTTCAGATTTATTTAATATTTTATTTTGTTGGATTTGTAAAATTAAATATTTTTCGGCAACATTTAAAATGCTGCGTCATTGTTCGGTAATAAAGATGTAAAAGGGGGTTTGATAAATGTTTAAAACTAACATTTTATTTAAGACTCAATTGTAGTCTGTTTACACTAGACTGTAGTCAGTTTCCACTAGACTATAGCCAGTTGACACTAGACTATAGCCAGTTGACACTAGACTAAAGTCAGTTGACACTAGACAGTAGTCGGTTAAAACTAGACTATAGTCAGTTAATACTAGACAATAGTCAGTTAACACTAGACAGTAGACAGCTTGAATTAGACTATAGTCAGTTTCCACTAGCCTATAGTCAGTTAATACTAGACTTTAGTCAGTTAACACTAGACTATAGTCAGACTCTACTAGACTATAATCCAATAGACTATAGTCATTTTCCACTAGACTATAGTCAGTTTACACTAGACTATAGTCAGTTTCCACTAGACTATAGTCAGTTTACACTAGAATATAGTCAGTTTATACTAGACTATAGTCAGTTAACACTAGAATATAGTCAGTTTATACTAGACTATAGTCAGTTTACACTAAAATATAGTCAGTTTACACTATAATATGGTCAGTTTACACTAGACTATAATCAGTTTACACTATAATATGGTCAGTTTACACTAGACTATAGTCAGCTTACACTAGAATATAGTCAGTTTACACTAGACTATAGTCAGTTTACACTAGACTATAGTCAGTTTACACTAGAATATAGTCAGTTTATACTAGACTATATTCAGTTACACTAGACTATAGTTAGCTTACACTAGACTATAGTCAGTTTGCTCTAGACTATAGTCAGTTTACACTATAATATAGTCAGTTTACACTAGACTATAGTCATATTCCACTAGACTATAGTCAGTTTACACTAGACTATAGTCAGTTTACACTAGACTATAGTCAGTTTACACTATAATATGGTCAGTTTACACTAGACTATAGTCAGTTTACACTAGAATATAGTCAGTTTATGCTAGACTATAGTCAGTTTACACTAAAATATAGTCAGTTTACACTAGACTATAGTCAGTTTGCTCTAGACTATAGTCAATTTACACTATAATATAGTCAATTTATAATAGACTATAGTCAGTTTCCACTAGACTATAGTCAGTTTACACTAGAATAAAGTCAGTTTACACTAGACTATAGTCAGTTTACACTAGAATATAGTCAGTTTACACTAGACTATAGTCAGTTTACACTAGACTATAGTCAGTTTACACTATAATATGGTCAGTTTACACTAGACTATAGTCAGTTTACACTAGAATATAATCAGTTTACGCTAGATTATAGTCAGTTTACACTAGAATATAGTCAGTTTATACTAGACTATAGTCAGCTTACACTAGACTATAGTCAGTTTACACTAGAGTATAGTCAGTTTACACAAGACTATAGTCAGTTTACACTATAATATAGTCAGTTTACAATAGACTATAGTCAGTTTCCACTAGACTATAGTCAGTTTACACTAGAATATAGTCAGTTTACACTTAACTATAGTCAGTTTATACTAGAATATAGTCAGTTTAACTAGACTACAGTCAGTTTACACAAGACTATAGTCAGTTTACACTATAATATAGTCAGTTTACACTAGACTATAGTCAGTTTATACTATAATATAGTCAGTTTACACTAGACTATAGTCATTTTCCACTAGACTATAGTCAGTTTACACTAGACTATAGTCAGTTTCCACTAGACTATAGTCAGTTTACACTAGAATATAGTCAGTTTACACTAGACTATAGTCAGTTTACACTAGAATATAGTCATTTTACACTAGACTATAGTCAGTTTACACTAGAATATAGTCAGTTTACACTAGACTATAGTCAGTTTCCACTAGACTGTAGTCAGTTTCGACTAGACTATAGCCAGTTTTCACTAGACTATAGTCAGTTTTCACTAGACTGTAGTCAGTTTGCGCTACACTATAGTCAGTTTCTACTAGACTATAGTCAGTTTCCACTAGGCTATAGTCAGTTAACACTAGACTATAGTCAGTTTCCACTAAACTATAGTTAGTTTCCACTAGACTATAGTCAGTTTCCACTAAACTGTAGTCAGTTTCCACTTGACTAAAGTCAGTTTCCACTACGCTATAGTCAGTAAACACTAGACTATAGTCAGTTTAAACTAGGATATAGTCAGTTTCCACTAGTTTATAGTCATTAAATACTAGACTATAGTCAGTTAAAACCAGACTATAGTTAGTTAACACTAGACTATAGTCAGTTTCCACTAGACTATAGTCAGTTTCCGCTAGACTTTAGTCAGTTTCCACTAGATTATAGTCAATTTCAACTGGACTATAGTCAGTTTACACTAGACTATTATATTTTTTTTAACACATTCTATTTATTTGATTTTTTTTTTTTGTTAACTTTACTTCTGTCAACAAAATATAAACTTCAAATAAATGTTATAGTTATGAAACAATTTTAATCCCCAAAAGATTTAATTAAAAAAACTGGATTTATAAACATGTTATGTTATATCTGATGTTGATTTGCAAATATTATATATCTCTCTTTCTATCAGTTTCAATAAAATATTAAAATCTTTTTATGTTAGTATTAATAACAAATTTGTTAAAACTGTTTTTATTTGCATTAAAGGATTTAAAAACATGAAAACTATAAAATAAACACATGTAAAAAGTTTATGAATAATTTTGCGGGCTTTGGGTCCGCAGAACCACAGTAAAGTCTAGTTAAGACGAAATTTATGAGTAAAAAGATTTTGATTTAAGGTTTGATTATTTTGAATTAAAATGGTTAAAAAAATTATTTTTTTAAGAAAATTAGAATAAGTTTCAATATATTTCCTATATGTATAAGAATTTCCAATTGACATTTATTTGAGAATCTGTACATCATCTGTCTGTTATTATTTATGTTGACTTTTTTTGACATGTCTGGATACAATTTTTAATACAAAATCACAATATATTATGATCATTAATAATCAATAATACAAAATTAATAACAGTTTAATAACATGAGTGTTAAAATATTGTGAATATAAATTAACAGTAAGAGTATTCACATATTATAGTTTAAGGGGAGGGGGACTTGTGCAATCCAGTTTTCATATGAAATAAATTACTTTTGTGCTCTTGCGCCATCCATGAATTAGATTCTTAAAATTTTTATGTCATCAGAAATTAAAAGGAAGAATCATGCATATCCTATCTCATATGGTTTTAAAGATATTCGACCTTAAAAATTAAAATTTTAAATTATTGTTCCATCTGGGCCATCTTAATAAAAATAAAGAAAATACCTCAATTAAAAAGGGGCCAACCTAAGGATAACAAAATATTATATTGTCATCCAAAATTGGTTTGAGGCCTAAATTTGAGCCAAATCGGTTAAGAGAAAGGAATAGAAATGAGTTAGCACATTTGAAACGAAATTACAGATCGAAAATTGAACTTAAAGCTATAACCATGATAGGCAAGTTAGCCCCTAGGGGTCGAGCACCAATCGTCATTTTCACATACACAACACGAACCAAAAAGAAAAAACAAACTAAAATGCGTAAAATACTCATTTGTATGATAGCAGCCAATGAATGAGGTTCTTGCTTTATTTTAGAATTCGCAACAACAAAACACATGCAAACGAGTACAAGAAAATATTTATTTGTTCTTAGACTCTTGATTTGTAAAATCTCCAATACATTGATATTTTCTATGTTCTCTTTGTGACTACCATGGTTTTATAAGCACGGGTCAGCGCAAAGAGAACGGAACAAAAATAGTCGGCAGTGTTGCCGTTTTTTCACCTTTAACCATAATTTTAAAAAGAAAAGGTTTTCTACTCCATTTTTTCTTTAATATTTTTATCAAAAATTTTTCTATAGAAAATTTTTTTATTAAAAACTTTGTTATCAAAAAGTTTTCTATAAAAAATTTTTCTATAGAAAATTTTTTTTATCAAAAATTTTTCTATAGAACATTTTTTAATCAAAAAGTTTTTCATCAAAAATTTTTTATCAAAAATTTTTCTATAGAAATTTTTTTAACAAAAATTTTTCTATAGAAATTTTTTTAACAAAAATTTTTTTAGTTGAAAGAAATTAATTTTAGTTGAACCAGAAATTTATGTTGATGGTCGTGGGTTCGAGTCGGGCTCAGGTTCATGTCATAAATTATTTTTTTAATTTATGATTTTTTTAAATTAGATGAATAAATTTTAGGAATACTGAAAAAACTATGTGACACTTAGCAGTGTGGAATGCTGCATTTTCTGTCCCGCTACGGACTTCATCAGTGACACAGTGTGCTGATGAAGTCCGTAGCGGGACAGAAAATGCAGCATTCCACACTGCTAAGTGTCACATAGTTTTTTCAGTATTCCTAAAATTTATTCATCTAATTTAAAAAAATCATAAATTAAAAAAATAATTTATGACATGAACCTGAGCCCGACTCGAACCCACGACCATCAAAAATTTTTTTATCAAAATTTTTCTATAGAAAATTTTTTTTATTCAAAATTTTTCTATAAAAATTTTTTTTATCAAAAATTTTTCTATAAGAAATTTTCCTACGAAAATTTTTCTATAGAAAATTTTCTTATGAAAATTTTTCTATAGAAAATTTTCGTACAAAAATTTTTCTATAGAAACATTTTTTATCAAATATTTTTCTATAGAATATTTCTTATGAACATTTTTTCTATAGAAGATTTTCTAACAAAAATTTTTTTTTGTAGAAAATTTTCTAACAAAAATTTTTCTATGAAAAATTTTCTAACAAAAATTTTTCTATGAAAAATTTTCTAACAAAAATTTTTCTATGAAAAATTTTCTTACAAAAATTTTTCTATAGAAAATTTTTTTATCAAAATTTTTTTTAATAAAAATTTACTTTTCTATAAAAATAAACTTTTATATAAAAATTTTTATGAACATTTTTTCTATAGATAATTTCTTTATCAAAAATTTTTATATAGAAAATTTTTTATTAAAAATGTTTCTATAGAAAATTTTTTCACAAAAATTTGCGTACAAAATTTTTTCTATAACAAATTTTATTACGAAAATTTTTCTATAGAAAACTTTCGTACAAAAATTTTTCTATAGAAACATTTTTTATCAAATATTTTTTTATAGAAAAATTTTTTATCATAAATTTTTCTATAGAAAATTTTTTTATGAAAATTTTTCTATAGAAATTTTTTTTTAATGAAAATTTTTTCTATAGAAGATTTTCTAAAAATTTTTTTTTTTATATAAAATTTTCTAACAAAAGTTTTTTTTATAGAAAATTTTCTTACTAAAATTTTTCTATAGAAAATTTTTTTAATAAAAATTTACTTTTCTATAAAAATAAACTTTTCTATAAAAATTTTTTCTATAGATAAGTCTTTATCAAAAATTTTTCTATAAAAAATTTTTTATCAAAAATGTTTCTGGAGAAAATTTTCTCACAAAAATTTTCTCACAAATTTTTTTCTATAGAAAATTTTCTTACAAAAATTTTTCTATAGAAAATTTTTTTATGAAAATTTTTCTATAGAAAATTTTCTTACGAAAATTTTCCTATAGAAAATTTTCGCACAAAAATATTTCTATAGAAACTTTTTTTATCAAATATTTTTTTATAGAAAAATTTTTTATCATAAATTTTTCTATAGAAAATTTTTTTATCAAAAATTTTTCTATAAACAATTTTTTTATGAAAATTTTTTCTATAGAATATTTTTAAGCAAAAAATTTTCTAAAATTTTTTTTTATGAAAATTTGTTTTATAGAAAACTTTTTATCAAAAATTTTCTTACAAAAACTTTTCTATAGAAAATTTTCCTACAAAAATTTTTTTATCAACAATTTTTCTATAAAGAATTTTTTATGAAAATTTTTTCTATAGAATATTTTTAAACAAAAAATGTTCTAAATTTTTTTTTTTATGAAAATTTTTTCTATAGAAAATTTTTTTATCAAAAATTTTTTTATAAAAAAATTTTCTATAGATTTTTTTTAACAAAAACCTTTCTATAGAAAATTTTTTTTATCAAAAATTTTTTATCAATAATTTTTCTATAAAAAATTTTTAACAAAAATTTTTCGATAAAAAAATTTTTTTATGAAAACTTTTTCTATAGAAATTTTTTGTATCCAAATTTTTTCTATAGAAAATTTTTTTTATCAAAAATTTTTTCCATAGAAAATTTTTTTATCAAAAATTTTTCTATAGAAAATTTTTTATCAAAAATTTTTCTATAGAAAATTTTTTATCAAAAATTTTTCTATAGAAAATATTTTACCAAAAACTTTTCTATAAAAAATTTTTGTTATGAAAATTTTTTCTATAGAAAATTTTTTAATTAAAAATTTTTATATAGAAAATTTTTTTATTAAAAATTTTTGTATAGAAAATTTTTTTATTAAAAATTTTTCTATAGAAAATTTTTTTTATCAAAAAATTTTTCTATAGAAAATTTTTTTATCAAAAATTTTTCTATCGAAAATTTTTTATCAAAAATTTTTTTATCGAAAATTTTTTATCAAAAATTTTTTTATAAAAAATTTTTGAATTGAAAATATCTAAAAAATTTACAAATCTAAAATTGTTTCATATTAGAATTTATTTCTGTATCGAAAAATATTCCCAATATTTACAAAAAATATTCCCAAAGTTTACAAAAATAATAGTGTCATGGCAACAATGTTCGGGATTGTATTTCTTTGTTCTCTCGAACCACATATTTTGTTGCTAAAAATTGGATTCTTGCCTATTTTGAGTTGTTGTTTTTATTAACAAAGAGGCACCAACCAACTCCGTTAACATCTAAATTCTAAATGAATGATTTTGATGCTCACTTTCACGAGTTTTATTAATGATCGTGGTATTTACGAAAATTAAAATAATTCATCGGCTACTGGTGGTATGGGCTGCCTACTCCCGTTTATAAGAAAAATGTATATGACTTTCAATTATGGTGTTGAGTAATAAATTGCTATATCTTTTCTTTTGTTGAACAAATCTAGCAAAATGTGTGCAATCATAATCTAAACATAAATGTTCAGAAAACGACTCATTAAAGACTCTTTCTGAAGAGTCGCATGAAGGTTACCATTTTTTTACACAAAAAATTAATTTTTAACTTATAAGTGATATCATGAATGATCATTTTAATTGTGCAGTGGAGTCAAAAAAGACTCATATTCTATTAAAATTTTAAAAAATTGTTTGCTGGGATCCCAGCTAGAAATTTAGGATTCCTTGATCAAAAACTGATTAATCAGCTTGGTGAGTTTACCAAAAGACTCATAGAAACGTTTAGAAAGCGACTAGTTTAAAATAGCACAAAATATGCGCAAAATGTGCGTAGTCATAATATAATCACCCAAATGATTAAAAAAGGCCACAAAAATTGGTGATGTGCTCACCAACTAAGCCAAAAAGTGTGTAGTCATAATCTAATCATAAAAGTTCAGAAAAACGACTCATTAAAGACTCTTTCTGAAGAGTAACATTTTCTTACACAAAGAGTTAATTTTTTAATCATAAGTGATATCATAAATGATCATTTTAATCATGCAGTAGAGTCAAAAAAGACTTATATTCGATAAAAACTTTCAAAAAATGCTAGCTGAGATACTATAAATCTGTGACATCCCTTAATATCATCCACACGACAACGAGTGTGTGTTTGGGTAAAATCAAATTACACTCTTTAGTGTAATTTTCATTTTACATTAATCGTTATTTAAATGTTTTTATATTAATTATTTGTTCATTATTTTGTAATTTTTCCGCTCGGGTTTTTTTGTATTGAATGTTTTTTTTTGCAATTTAAAATAATTTAATTATTTTTTGCGATTGTTTTTATAAAAATTAACAACTTATTATGATGGTTTCGAGAATGGCAGCGAGAATTTTTAATCATTTTATTACATGTATGCAATTATTTACATATAATGAAAATTTTATGAATGACTAAATAAGTAAAATGCAGGTAAAACTGAATTCAAGGAAATTTTATTAAATACTATATTTAAATAAAAATTAAGTTTATAAATTTATTTATTATATTATTCCAACAAATTATGTAATTCCAAATAATTTTGCAAGTTTTCTTAAATTTAGACTTTTCTTTCAGCTTTTCTTTCCTTCAACAAATTTCATATCTTTAAATTTTTGTTAGCTTTTCGTCTGCATTCCTTTCAATTTATTTCCTTGGTTGAGAAATTCTTTCAATTGACATTGAGTTTTATTCAGACTTAATGAGAAATCCATTCCATTCTTGTCAATTTCATTTCATTTTTACTTAAATTAAAATTAATGTTGTTACAAGAATTCGACATGACCTCCGAGCACATAATTTAAAGCAGCAACAATTTGGTGCCAAGTCATGAACATTCATTTACTCAGATCCTTACCCCCCCCAAAAAAAAGGCAACAGGATGTATGATGGCATGGAATTTACTGGAAGAGATAAAAGTGGGTTCTGGGTGGCTACTTCTTTTCAACACCAATCAAATTAATTTTTATCGTCCAAGACAAAGTACAAAAAGGCTATAGTGAAAAATGAATAAAAGGATAAATGGATGAATAAATAAAAAGGAAGCATTCGCAGAGTAAGTACACACACAGCCAGACAATCAAATATTTAATGACAGACCGGAAGTTCAATAAAGATATATGTACACACACATATTTAAGCAAGCAAAAGCAGTATAAACAACTGGAAAGCACGTTTTAAAATAATGATACTTAAAGGGAAACAAAAAGGATTAAATGGAATAAAAGGATTAAATAGAGCTTGAATCTACACAAAGTCATCAAATGTCGTCTTTCATTAAATAGAAACTAAAATATAGACAATTACATTTTTGGCCTCAGACATAAACCAAGACATAGACTAAGACATAGACTAAGACATAGACTAAGACATAGACTAAGACATAGACTAAGACATACACTAAGACATAGACTAAGACATAGACTAAGAAATAGACTAAGACATAGACTAAGACATAGACTAAGACATAGAGTAAGATATAGACTAAGATATAGACTAAGACATATACTAAGACATAGACTAAGACATAGACTAAGACATAGACTAAGACATAGACTAAGACATAGGCTAAGACATAGGCTAAGACATAGACTAAGACATAGACTAAGACATAGACTAAGACATAGACTAAGACATAGACTAAGACATAGACTAAGACATAGACTAAGACATAGACTAAGACATAGACTAAGACATAGACTAAGACATAGACTAAGACATAGACTAAGACATAGACTAAGACATAGACTAAGACATAGACTAAGACATAGACTAAGACATAGACTAAGACATAGACTAAGACATAGACTAAGACATAGACTAAGACATAGACTAAGACATAGAGTAAGATATAGACTAAGATATAGACTAAGACATATACTAAGACATAGACTAAGACATAGACTAAGACATAGACTAAGACATAGACTAAGACATAGGCTAAGACATAGACTAAGACATAGACTAAGACATAGACTAAGACATAGACTAAGACATAGACTAAGATATAGACTAAGACATAGACTAAGACATAGACTAAGACATAGACTAAGACATAGACTAAGACATAGACTAAGACATAGACTCAGACATAGACTAAGACATAGACTAAGACATAGACTAAGACATAGACTAAGACATAGACTAAGACATAGACTAAGACATAGACTAAGACATAGACTAAGACATAGACTAAGACATAGACTAAGACATAGACTAAGACATAGACTAAGACATAGACTAAGACATAGACTAAGACATAGACTAAGACATAGACTAAGACATAGACTAAGACATAGACTAAGACATAGACTAAGACATAGACTAAGACATAGACTAAGACATAGACTAAGACATAGACTAAGACATAGACAAAGACATAGACTAAGACATAGACTAAGACATAGACTAAGACATAGACTAAGACATAGACTAAGACATAGACTAAGACATAGACTAAGACATAGACTAAGATATAGACTAAGACATAGACTAAGACATAGACTAAGACATAGACTAAGACATAGACTAAGACATAGACTAAGACATAGACTAAGACATAGACTAAGACATAGACTAAGACATAGACTAAGACATAGACTAAGATATAGACTAAGACATAGACTAAGACATAGACTAAGACATAGACTAAGACATAGACTAAGACATAGACTAAGACATAGACTAAGACATAGACTAAGACATAGACTAAGACATAGACTAAGACATAGACAAAGACATAGACTAAGACATAGACTAAGACATAGACTAAGACATAGACTTAGACATAGACTAAAAGTTTATGCCGAAAATTTTCTATAAAAAATTTTATGCCGAAAATTTTCTATAAAAAATTTTATTTATACTGAAAATTTTCTATAAAAAATTTTATACCGAAAATTTTCTATAAAAATTTTTTTATAAAAAATTTTACACCGAAAATTTTTTATAAAAAGTTTTATACCGAAAATTTTCTGAGAATTTTCTGTAAAAATTTGATACAAAAAATTTTGGATAAATAATTTATATTAAATTTTTTATATCAAAAATTATATATAAAAGTTTTATTTCAAAAATTTTCTATAAAAAAATTTTAAACCGAAAATTTTCTATAAAAATTTTATACAGAAAATTTTCTATAAAAATTTTATACCTAAAATTTTCTATAAAAAATTGTATACCGAAAATTTTCTATAAATAATGTTATACTGAAAATTTCTTATAAACAAAATTTTGTATAAAAAATTTTATACCGAAAATTTTTTATAAAAAATTTTATACCGAAAACTTTCCTTAAAAAAAGTTTATGCCAAAAATTTTCTATAAAAAATTGTATACCCAAAATTTTCCATAAAATATTTTGTATCGACAATTTTCTATTAAAAATTTTATAAAGAATGTTTTCTATAAAAAATTTTATATCGAAAATTTTCTATAAAAAAATTTATACTGAAAATTTTCTGCAAAAAATTTTATAGCAAATCTTTGCTTTAAAAAATTCTACACCAAAAATTTTCTTAGTCTAAGACTTAGACGTTTCTGTGCCACATAAATATAGTATATCGAAAATTTTCTATAAAAAATTTTCTACCAAAAATTTTCTATAAGAAATTTTATTCCATAAATTTTCAATAAGTAATTTTATATAGAACATTTTTAATAAAAAATTTTATACTGAAAATTTTTTATAAAAAATTTTATACCGAAAATTTTTTATAAAAAAATTTATGCCGAAAGTTTTCTATCTAATATTTTATACCGAAAGTTTTCTATAAAAATTTTTATACCGAAAATTTTCTATAAAAATTTTTATACCGAAAACTTTATATAAAAATTTTTATACCAAAAATTTTCTATAAAATATTTTTATACCAAAAATTTTCTATAAAAAATTTATACCGAAAAATTTCTATAAAAAATTTTATACCGAAAATTTTCTATAAAAATTTTTATACCGAAAATTTTCTATAAAAAATTTTATACCGAAAATTTTCTATAAAAAATTTTATACCGAAAATTTTCTATCAAAAATTTTATACCGAAAATTTTCTATAAAAAAATTTTTACCGAACATTTTCTATAAAAATTTTTATACCAAAAATTTTCTATAAAAATTTTTATACCGAAAATTTTCTATAAAAATTTTTTTACCGAAAATTTTCTATAAAAATTTTTATACCTAAAATTTTCTATAAAAATTGTTATACCTAAAATTTTCTTTAAAAATTGTTATACCGAAAATTTTCTATAAAAATTTTTAAACCGAAATTTTCTATAAAAATGTTTATACCAAAACTTTTATATAAAAAATTTTCTATAAAAAATTTTATACCGAAAATTTTCTATAAAAATTTTTATACCGAAAATTTTCTATAAAAATTTTTATACCGAAAATTTTCTATAAAAATTGTTATACCGAAAATTTTCTATAAAAATTTTTATACCGAAAATTTTCTATAAAAATTTTTATACCGAAAATTTTCTACAAAAAATTTTATATTGAAAATTTTCTAGAAAAAAATTTATATCAAAAATTTTCGAGAAAATATTTTATACAGAAAATTTTCTATAAAAATTTTTATACCGAAAATTTTCTATAAAAATTTTTATAAAGAAAATTTTCTTTAAAAATTTTTATACCGAAAATTTTCTATTAAAAATTTTATACCGAAAATTTTCTATAAAAATTTTTATACCGAAAATTTTTTATAAAAATTTTTATACCAAAAATTTTATATAGAAATTTTTATACCGAAAATTTTCTGTAAAAATTTTTATACCGAAAATTTTCTATAAAAATTTTTATACCGAAAATTTTCTATAAAAATTTTATACCGAAAAATTTCTATAAAAAATTTTATACCGAAAATTTTCTATAAAAATTTTTATACCGAAAATTTTCTATAAAAATTTTTATACCGAAAATTTTCTATAAAAATGTTTATACCGAAAATTTTCTATAAAAATGTTTATACCGAAAATTTTCTATAAAAATTTTTATACCGAAAATTTTCTATAAAAATTTTTATACCGAAAATTTTCTATAGAAATTTTTATACCAAAAATTTTCTATAAAAATTTTTATACCGAAAATTTTCTATAAAAATTTTATACCAAACATTTTCTATAAAAATTTTTACACCGAAAATTTTCTATAAAAATTTTTATGCCGAAAATTTTCTATAAAAATTTTTATGCCGAAAATTTTCTATAAAAATTTTTATACCGAAAATTTTCTATTAAAAATTTTATACCGAAAATTTTCTATAAAAATTTTTATACCGAAAATTTTCTATTAAAAATTTTATACCGAAAATTTTCTATCAAAAATTTTATACCGAAAATTTTCTATAAAAACTTGTATACCAAAAATTTTCTATTAAAAAATGTTATACCAACAATTTTCTATAAAAAATTGTATACCAAAAATTTTCTATAAAAAATTTTATATCGAAAATTTTCTATAAAAAATGTTATTCTAAAAATTTTCTATAAAAAATTTTATACCAAAAATTTTCTAGAAAAAATTTTATATTGAAAATTTTCTATAAACATTTTTTGTACAGAAAGTTTTAAAAAAAATTTTATATCGAAATTTTTTTATAAAAAATTTTATACCGAAAATTTGTTATCGATAAAGGAATTGTATCTAATTAAGTTTGTTTGGCTTGTGGATTTTTTTTTTATAAGAATAACTTAAAAAATACCATACAAATTAATAAGTAATACATATTTATCTTGACTTTTAGAGAGTTAGGGAAAAATATTCCATATTTTTTTATTTGTCTAATGAAGAAAAGGACTAACTTTGTATAAATTTGTTAGAAAAAGGAATAAAAAATGTTGTATATTTATAAAAAGAACGGCACAGTGTAACGAATTAACCTTTAAGATAAATATTGGTAAGAGATTGAGGAATAAATGAATGTTAAATGAATGTATTGATGGACAGCAGGGATATGTGAAGGAAAAAATAAACTTGATGAAATAAAAAAGAATTATTGAAAAAAAAGAAGACAAATTTTATTTTTATTATGGCAAAATAATCTGGCCAATAAAAATTCAATGAATAAAATTGTTTTAAGTAAACGGAAGTTGTAATACACATGGGGGAGAGTATATATTTATATATATGTGTAGATGTGTAAGTATATCCGTTTAATATAATAATGTGTGTCTGTGTATGTGTAGAAATGGAAAATTACTTGTATGGACTCTAGAGCTTTGAGAAATTGTACTTTGTGGACCAGTAATTTATGAGTTTCACTTTGTATTTGTGAAATATATAGAAGGAAGACTGTGAAGAATAATAAAATGTTTATCAAAAAGGAGTTGGCTGTCCTTCTCTTTGCTCCCCTTTGTATGTGTAAATTAAATTTAGTTAAAATAACATTTATGAGTATTTGTATGTACGAATTAATATGACACAAAAGAGGGTAGGATTTTGATATGAGCTTTATCCTTTTTTTTTTTTGTAATTTTGTTTCCTCTTCCTTTTCGCTGCTAAAGCCAAGTTTTGCTGTAAGTGACTGACTAACCATTTCATTTATATTCCGGTATAAATTTTTTCCTGTTCCTTTTTTTTCGCTTAAGCAAATTTTATACACATTTTGTTTGGTCAACGAACAAACCAATTTATTTCAGATTTACAATTTTTGTTTGAAATATAATAACCTGTCCTTTATTACTTCTTTATAAGCACATTTTTCTACTCTATACTCCTCCCCCCCAAAAAAACATTGACTTCCATATCTAACACATTTGTCACTGCTTTGTAATTGTAAAAATATCTAAAAGGGAAAAATGTTTCCAATATAAGCCATGTTTTTGTATTTAGCCGTTTTTATGACTTTTTAATATAATTTTGTTAATTCAAAAAATTTCCTTTAAAAAGGACTTGCTTTCCTTTTTTTTATGTGAAAGTGAAAACAGCAAAAGCTTGTAAATATATTTTATTAATTAGGGCTTCAGTTGTTTATTTAGGAAGGAGTGAAAAAAAATCTTTTTGAAATTATATTTGGCAAAATTATCCTTTTTGACTTATTAGGGCTTCTAAGCCTTGAAATAAAAAACATGGAATTTTTAAGGAATGGAAGGGTAAAGGAGTCATCGAAAAAGACTTAAAACAAAATATAAGGCTTTAGTTTATTTAGTTACCAGCTTTATTTATAAATTTTCTTAATCTTAATACAAAAGTGAATTTCTTTTAGATTCAAAGGACTTGATAAGTTCTTATTATTCAACATTTTAATATAAACATACTATAGGCACTCGAAGGAGCATGGCAGCAATTATCGGCACGATTGTGGCACTGAAGTGTTCCTGATTCATAGCATCAAGATCTTGTTTAAGAATGACATTATTATCAACTTCCACAGTCAAAGCTACTTTAGCAGTACGAAGATAATCCAGACACACCTGAGACACCTGATAGACCAAAGAATGGACAAGTTTTTTGTATGAAAAAAAAAATGTTTTTTTCGAATTTTATAAACTTTTGAACGGAATATTGTAACATTAGCTCTAAAAGTTTAGTTCTGAAAATTTGAGTCAAATCGCACAACGTTCTATGGGCGCGCATCGGTTCCAAAGTTTAAGAGCCTATTTGTATGGTAAAAAACTGGTTAATTTTTTTATTTTTGAGAAATTTCAACCAAAAATAAACAATTTTTACAATAAAAATTAATGGAATATTAAAGAAAACTAACACAGCTTTATTTCAAATGGTCAAAAATAAAAATCCATGAAATAGTTTTGGAGTTATTTCATTTTCCCCCTGAAAATTCATGTCCCTGAAAACGCGCCTAAGGATATGCACCAAAAATTTTATGTTGGAAAAAAAAAAATTTCAAAGTTAAACCTAATTTATCATTAAATGTCTCGATAGTAT
This sequence comes from Stomorhina lunata, assembly GCA_933228675.1. Classification (NCBI taxonomy): domain Eukaryota; kingdom Metazoa; phylum Arthropoda; class Insecta; order Diptera; family Rhiniidae; genus Stomorhina; species Stomorhina lunata. The sequence goes on from OW121743.1 coordinate 14,770,261, forward strand.
TGAATAGTTCAGTTTTACTTAAATATAATCGAATTTACTTAGTTCTTTGTTTGTTGAAAAATGGTACATTTTTCTCGGGTCGGTTTCAAAAATCATTTTTTAATTTTTCGAAAATTTTGTTCAACAAATATTACAAATTTAGAATTTACTTACCAGTTTATTAAAACAAACAAGTGGGAGAATAAATACCGAAAAAATTTAGGTCGATATCCTAAACAGTTTCGCCGTACCTGCGACTTAAAATTGAAGAATTTCGCGAAAACGAAAATTTTTGGGCCAAATTCGAGTAGATGCTCGGTAAATTTTACTTGTATTAAATTTTAACAAAAAAAAAAAATAATTTTTATAATTGCTTAGTTCATGGATAACCTATGCTGAAATGTTTTTTAATATTGGACGAGGTTAACCCTTTCTTCAGCGGGGTCAAAGGTCAAAATTTGGATTTCCGTAAAATTTTCATCAGCGAATTTTAATAAAAAAAATGTGTTTTAAAAATAACCCATTTTTCACCATACAAATGTGCATGTCTGTCTGTCTGTCTGTCTGTCTGTCTGTCTGTCTGTCTGTCTGTCTGTCTGTCTGTCTGTTTGTCTGTCTGCCTGTCTGTCTGTTTGTCTGTCTGTCTGTCTGTCTGTTTGTCTGTTTGTCTGTCTGTCTGTCTAGCTGTCTGTCTAGCTGTCTGGATGTCTGTCTGTCTGTCTGTCTGTCTGTCTGTCTGTTTGTCTGTTTGTCTGTTTGTCTGTTTGTCTGTTTGTCTGTTTGTCTGTCTGTCTGTCTGTCTGTCTGTCTGTCTGTCTGTCTGTCTGTATGTCTGTATGTCTGTATATCTGTCTGTCTGTCTGTCTGTCTGTCCGTTTGTCTGTCTGTCTGGATGTCTGTCTGGACATCAGACATGACTCAATCGTCTTAGAATTTCATGAGGATTCAGGATATATTTACATCAGTTTTCAGATTTTCCAGTCAATTTTTTGGTTTTCGAGTCAATTCTTCAATACTTCCATTGGGCTATGCTGTTCATGTTTAGACAAACCTATTCTTGCCCGTGCATGTTTGTTATGGCAGTACTGTATCATTATTTATAGCCTTTTAAGAATGTGTGCCTCATAAATTATATCGTTTGAATTTTATAGGCTCCCAAAATTGGACACCTCGGGTATTTTTGGTTATATTTACTGCTCAATAACTTCTAAACCCTGTGTCAGATTTTAATAAGTTTGATGTCGCAGAAGAGGATTTTAATTTCTCTTCTAGAATATAGAATAAAATGTTTCTAATATCTTTTCTCAAGGGTCTTTACCATGAAAAATGTAATTTGTGCTTGAATAACCTAAAAAACGGTTTTTTTTTTTTTCATTTTTTACAGTAAATAGGCAACTAAGTTACAGTGATTGGGCAACTAAGTTGACTTTATTCCGTAAAGTTTTCGTTGTGGGTTGTAAGTGGCTTCTGAAGTTATAGCGATTTTTCTTTATCAGCTCACAAAATGTTCTAATATCACTGATCGGCACAATATTTGTACAAGAACGATACTCACCAATTATAATTAAACTTAAAATTTAAAACTTACTTTGATCTCATCAGATCTGGTTTTCGAGATATAGAGCATTTTATGTTTTTGCTAGAAACCTAGTTTTTTTTATATTTTGTTGAATAGGACAAAGTGGTGCTGGAATGTCTTCAATATTTTTCAGGTTCTAGAATCTTCAGAAGTTGTGCTTTCGTTTAAGTATAGCAGCAGTTTTATATATAGAACAACAACTCAATTTAATTTTTGGATTGTTAAACGTAAACTAGACACTGTATGGTTTCAAATAAGCTATTGAGATTCTGAATCCTAATAGTTTATCTCTGTATCATAATAGCTTATCTCTGACTAGAAAGATTTCTTAGAAACTAGAAGGTCCAGAAAGCGGTGATATTGGTTTCTGGGTCTGAAGATTCTTTCAACACGATCACTGCGGTC